>JAJMCK010000007.1:0-360026 GCA_030572965.1 Wickerhamiella kurtzmanii | reverse complement strand
CCAAGTATTGCGGTGGGAGACCACGCGAGAACAGAAGGTGCTGTAGTTTTTTTTTTTTTAGTTGGTTACTTCGAAGTTTGAGAGGTTCGATAGAGCGCTATCTAGGGCCGAAGCCTTTTTATTTCTTAACGCGTCGTGTTCTTCGTTCACGAGCTGAGAGCGGAGGTATGACCTTGAGCAGCTTTAACGTGTAACTGACAGTCATTCAACAAAAGATATGTGAAGCGATTATCGAAATAAATAATTCAGGTACTACTACTCTACAAAATTAAGCCCTGATTGTATTAACTCTCAGCCTTGATAGTATCAGCTGCGGCATTGATATTTTTGGAGTCGCTGATGGTATCAGCTAATGGTTTGACGATCTCTTGGCTCAGTCGAAGAATATGAGAAACGCGCTGCTCTAACGCAGGGATCGTGGCCTTCACCTTTAGAGTGTCCAAGTCGATCTCGGCGTTCTGTCCACCTTCAATATCTATGCGAACGACTCGTGAATCTTCGTTGACGCTCATGGCATCGCCAAAGTGAGGTTTCAAAACCCGCACAAGATCATTGATCTCATCATGGTGCGGCGGCACAAGGGAACTGGACTCCTCTTCACCATCATCATGTGCATGGGCGTGCGCCCTTGAAGTAGAGAGCTTCACAGAAGCCTTAGACGTATCTACGCTGAGTAGTAACGCGAGTACCGAATCGGCAAGAGTATCACTTGTAGGGTTTGTTTCCCATTCGACACTGCACTTATTAGACTCAGAGAACGAGACGTCAATTGCGTCCATAACTCTCCACTGACTACCGCCTGGAGTAACTTCCTCTATGTCACCGAACATGTTGAGCAAGTGATACTTGACCAGGTCCGGTCCTGCATCCACAGTCACAGTCTGCTTCTGCATGATGCTGGACGTGCTGAGTCCAGCGTACTCTCGTATGTCAGGTTCTGCGACAAGGCTCAACTTGAAGTCCTTTTGCACCAGGATGCCGCTGAGATAATCTCCCTGCTGAGGCTGGACAGCAGCGAACTGGCCAACGGTTTTGGCTATTTTCTGAGACTTGAACGGCAGAGCAATCTCTACGCAATTGTGGGGGTTGTATATCTTACGCTCCGCGTGAGTCCCCTTCAATTTGGCGTACTTGGATAGCAGTGCACTCTTCAACCGGCCCATATTCGTCGTTTCTCCATGTACCAAGATCACGTGAGGGGCGCCAACAAGGTCGATAAACTCGCTGTTTTTCGTAAAGTCCACATGAGCCGCAAATGATATCTCCTCGATACTGAGACGACAAGGGATTCGAGACTCTGACGTTTCAATTGAAGGAATGTCTGCTGGTTCTGACATGATGTGTTTCGCCATGGTGCCCTCGACAGAGTAACCGGTGATAATAAGCGTATTACGCGGGTCTGGGGCCCACCGCTCCAACAATTCTCTTGAAACACCATTCTGGAGCATTCCGGGACTGGCGAGCATGACACAAGGACCTATGTCATCGAATCTACTCAAGCTCCGAATACTCTGGACGTGTTTCAATTGGAATGGGTTCACCTTTGATTCAGCGTACTTTTGTCGCAGACGATCATTCATCATATTAATGAAGGTCTGATAGACTGCCATACACTTGCGAGCAAGCGATGATGCATAGTAGATGTTTACAGGCTCGAGCTCTGGGTGGTTGTTCCAATAATCATCGAGAATAAGCATGAGTTCTTGTGCGGTTCCTAATGCGAATACTGGCAACAGACAGCGGCCACCATTGCTCACTGTTTGGTGAATAAGGTTCATGAGCTGTTTTTCTTTTTCTAGCCTGGGCTGATGGATACCCACGCCATAAGTTGACTCGCAAATCAACACATCGGGCTTGTCAGGCGGAACTTCAGCGATATGTAGATGCCGGTCTTCTTCGCGTGAATAGTCACCAGTAAATAGAAGCTTGATTCCACTGATTTCGATAAGGTACATTGCAGCCCCCAGTACATGGCCAGCATGATAGGCGGTGAATTTGATGCCATCAACATCCTGGGTACTATAGAAGTCGATAGCCTCTATTCGACTAAAGGATGTGCTCAAATCTTCGTCGCTGTACAAATCTTGCTGGCCGGCTCTATTGCCACCACCGCTGACACGAACAAAGTCACTGAGCAGCCAGCGGTAGATGGCCTTCGTAGGGTGCGTCATGAATACGCGTCCCTTGAAGTCAGTATGCTGCATCACGTACGGAAGGGAAGCTGCGTGGTCGAGATGGAAGTGACTTATCAGCAAGATATCTACCTGGCTGAGATCGTACTGATCATAATATGGTAGTGAAGAGATGCCATTGTATGCTGGATGGACGCCAGCGTCGAGCATAACTGTCTTCCCTTTGTAGCTGATAATGTGACATGATCTTCCTACCTCTGAGCCTCCTCCCAGAGCAATGAACCGGAGCTCATCATCCTCCTCGCCTACGCGCTTCATTTATATGGCGATCTAAGGCAATACTCAACAAGAGATGTAAGTGTATTGTACTTGCCTCTACCTTGTATACCGCAGAAGGTGGTAGGGGAGTAAACTAACTATGTGCTTAGGTCACACCCACTGTTGAGCTCAAGCCTGGAGGTGGATTAGACTGAAGCTCATATCAGATATTAATTCTTTTATGGCTCTTTATAGGCGCTAGACCCCACTAATATTTTCTGTGATGAAAGTATTGATAGCCGGGAGAGCCAATTCGGGTCAAAAAGAGGTCTTGGAAACGCTCACATCGAAGCTACATGATGTGGAGTCTTTCGCCGGCTATGTGATCAGCCACACCTTTCAAGCAAAATATTTTGAAGTGCCAATAGGAATCTGGACTGATGAGTTTAGCGATCCGAGCGATTGGGTTCTTGACTTCACATCGAGCGAGGCCGCTGAGGTCAGAGATGCGCTTGTGCTGTTCCTGTACACTTTCCACCGCATTGATCCTGAAATTGCTAAATTTGTTGAGATTCTTGGCCCGCGATGTGCATGCTATGCCATTCCCCAATCATCTCGTAAAGAATACACCGAAGAACAGCTCGATGAGCTCATTGACATGGGCTTTTATGACGTACTGGATAAGACTCAATTGAATGGTGTGGCAGGCAGTGTGTTCTATGACGCTTTACAGGACGCCGAAAATGATCCAGAAGGAGCCGACAGTGACTCCGAGGCAGATATTGGGGCCCGGTTGGAACCAAAGATGCCAGAGACAGAGCCACGAGATTTAGAAGAAATAATGGCCGAGCTGAGGGCCGCGAGAGCATCAACCACCATGACAGATGAAGAGAAGCAGCAGTTGGCTGATCGGCTTGCTGCTGAGCTTTTGTAGAAGCAGATTGAACTGCAAAACAATTGTATATAAAGAATGTTTCAGTTACAGTTTAATTTGCCTTCACCTTCTCGCCCACGCGAGCCTTGGACGACCTAGAGCCGTAAAGGGCCTTGGAGCGTTGTTTGAGCATATGCGTGAAGAGGTAGTAGAGAGCAGGAGGGATGATCACAACATAAACCTTGAGGAATAGGCCGTAGTAAGGGTGGTAGAACGATGCCAACGGCTGTGCCCTGAGCGCCTGCCACAGCTCAGAGCCGGCGCCAAGAGGGTAGAGCACAAGGAAGAAGTTGTAACGAGCCCACTCAAGCCAGTAAGGCACGCTTCCACGCAGCTGGCACCAGTAGTATGGGTACCTGATAACCTCGGTAATGCTCCACGCGAGTACCATACTAGAAAATGCTGGGGTCACAGCTGCAGAGGGGAACAGGCGCACAACACCCCAGATCAGAATCAATCGCGAGGCAACCTGGGCGGCAACAGTCAAAGGACTGGATCGGACGAGTCCAAGCACGGCGTGGACAACCTCCAGAATGGCAAGGGACTGTACCCATGATACCATTGGCGCGAGGTTCTCCGCAACGTAGTCAAAGCCGACTAGAGGCAGCACCACTAACAAGCGAACAAGCACAAGGCCCCATAATGCACCGCTGGCAGCATTGAACAGACGTAAATACTTTGAACCGGCCATTTGCCAACTAAAATTTGGTCCACTGCAGCTTGTGTATACTAACTACCGTGAAGTCGTCTGCACACTAACGTAGTCAGGCACCTTGACAAAATGGCTGTGAGAGTAAGCTTAGCTTATAATAACCTGCCAGAAGTGGGCAGGCAGGCAGCAGAAGGCAGGCCTGAGCCTGAGCCGTGATCTTCCCATTAGCTAAGCCCTCGCCCTCCTCAAGGCCCAAAGCAGGTGCACCTTACCTTACCCACCATATGTTATCTGACTATAGCACACTCACAATTACACGTTCCAAGTGTAACATCAGATGAAACTCAGCCTTGTGCGACGAACATTGTTGAACGAGCCAGGCATCTAAAGTTGTTGACTTAATTTTCTTTTTTAATTCACACGAACCCCAAGCAACATCTGATTATCACGACTAAAGAGATGCAATGAACAGTTTACAGTTCGATGTGTTGACCCCAGAAAGAATAAAAACACCCCCCGCAGATGGGGAGACACACCCCCACGTGGACTCGGCAAGTCAGGCATCAACCCCGGAGCCAGCTCATAAAGAGTCAAGTATATTCGATGTTCAGACACTTTCTGCGGAAACAAGTGACCATGACAGGAGTGATATCCAGTCTTCAGGTGCAATGTCTGGCTCGGACGATGCCAACATAGTTCCAATCGATGAAGACTCGCCGCTTCTGAGGGCAATTCTGCAGTATGGCGATTTGGAACCTTTGGACATTCTCACATTTACACACGTGTGTAGAGCTTCGCGACATATCGCCACGAGTGACTATATCATCGAGCCATTACTTGCCAGGCTCGGCTTGCGAAGGACGTCAGTCGCCGAGGAAACACATGATGATGGAGCTTTGTTGAATCTCTCCGACGAGATCTCACCGCTCAACATTTTGGACCGTGGCTACGGTGGCCCGGCCTATGCTTATCTTGAACGAATATTTATTACTTTGAGCCCGTTTGCTAAACGACCAGACCTTATAGCATCGCGGTTTGCTCATTCCACAGCAGATCAGGTTAAAGTCTTGAACAATGCTAAAGCTCTCGCAACACTAATACGCCAAAGCGCTTGGCTCGACGCGTTGGCATTGCAGCAGCACAAAAAGTCTTTACAATTGCTTGACGGAGTCCGGCGAGCTCTTGAAATTGGTGACTCAAGTGAACTCGGCAGATTGACAAAATCCCTGGAGTCTCTAGGATTCCAAGGTGAGGATTTGGCCGAATTGGTCGTCGAATCAAACCCCCCACTTGCCACGTCGATCATCAACTTCGACGAGGAATCAGTCGACCACCCTGAACCAGCAGAGGGGGAAGAAAACAGTTCGCTTCCAAAATCAGATGAAGACCAAGAATCATCAGTTCTAGCCTATTTGGAAACCTTGGAAGCAGCTCTGGCTCGACTCTCAGCTGGGATAGGCAGGGCCAAAGCTAACGTGAGCTCATTACCCCTTGCTTGGAGGAAAGCGGTTGCGGGGAAAGTCTCTAATGTGATCACTCTTAGGCTGAATGAGTTCTTCAATCATTCGCTTATCGGCTTTAATGTAGATTCATCTGATGAATCGTCTATTGATGAAACCCCCAGCGAGAACGATGTGACCAAATGCTTTAAGACGCTCATTGCTTTGAGGGAGTGGCTCGATCGTGAAGAAAAAGAAGGTCTGGACTCTACTATCATCGAAGGTGTACGCTCTCAAGTGTTCACCCGCCTACAAGAACACTTCCTCACAGTGCAGTCCCTGCACTTGTCTGAGTTTGGTCGCGAAAAGATGGCGGCCTGGGTCGACAAGGTCGCCGATATTGAACATGAGAAAGAAAGCTTCATCTGGAGCAGCCTGCCTCGCAGCAGCGAGAAAAAGAGTTTCCTTACCTCTTTCATGTGGAGCTTTGGCGCCACAAAGGATGAGGAGCCGGTAACGCCCAAACTGCCAACAGTCGAATCCTTCGATTCTTCCGTTGGCTCGGTACATAGCATCAAGAGGCGCGGATCGTCATTCACTACGACCCCCCGGTCGGTCTCAGGAACGATTCTCCCGCCTCAAAACAAGCTTGAAGCTCAGACAGCCGTCCTCATCACGAAATTACAAAACATTGAGACCCTCGTTAGCATGCCCTTGGTTCTTGATTTAATTGAAACGGGAAGAAAGGCTGTCAACCAGGCGCGCGAAGTGGGTGCGACCTCGGCATATCAAGAAAAGCTTTTTGTGGCTTTGCTGGACCTAATTGGTAGACAGCATATCCAGCCAGCTTTCGACCGAGCCATATCTACGCTGAATGATTATGACCCTAAGCGGTATGGCCGCCTCATTGTCCAGGATGTCGAAGATGGGTCATCAGTTGCCGTGGAACCCTTGGCTATATTTGCTGAGTTGGTTAATGTGGCCGATCTTGTGCAACAGCTTATCCATGTGTTCTTTGAAAAAGAACTTGTGGCTAACAAAATTGTCAAAAAGACTGATTTTGCCAAGCCCAGCGTCAAAGCCAAGAGAAGATTCGAGCAGGTCCTTGATGATCGATTGGCCGAAGGACTCAGCCGCGGTATTGACGTGCTCATGGACCAGGTGGAGTTTATCCTCAAGACAGAGCAGCTCGGATCCGACTTCTGCCCAATTCCCGGTATGGGGCCACCATCACTCGGACCAACTGCAGCTGCTGAGAAGGTTGTTGATCTTGTGAGATCGCACTTAAATCTTCTGAGCGACTCTACAGAAAAGAACTTGTTTGACGTTTTCCAACAGGAGGTAGGCCTGCGACTTTACCATGCCATCACTCGCCATATCAAGTCACAAACAATTAATTTGGATGGCGCCGTAACTCTGCTTGGTGACATCAATTTTTACTACCAATTTGCTGCATCGTTGAAGCGTGGTCCTCTTACAGCATACTACGAGGCCCTGAAACAAATAGGCCAATTGTATCTTATCGACACTGCTGACGCTCGCCAATTAGGAGTGGCTGCAGCGGACATAAGCCGCTTTAAAGGAGTCATGTCTTCGGAAGAGTTGGTTGAGTTTTTAAGGCGGAGACAGGACTGGCCCTTGGTCAGAGGCAAAGTAGAGGGCGTCCTCTATGGCATGACAGAATGTCTAGTTATGTAAATGCAAAAGGATTTTGATCTATACTACTTGACGGCAGCACGTTCTTTTTTTTTTTAGTAGTGCTGCTCGAAATTAACCAAGTTTGGAAGCTTAAATCGAAGATCATGTATTAAGGATGGGAATCCTTTCAGTTCCAGATTGACGAGGGATGTTGACCCTTCACGCAAAGGCTTCCAGTTCACGAATTTCGCATCTGGAGTACTTAGGTTGAGGTAGAATGTTTCAAGTTTTGGCGGAATGTGGGTACAATCATGTTGCAGGCGTTCAGATAAGACGAACCCTGATACGTTTGGGTTTGTGAGAGTGATTCTAAGCGTCTTCAAACGACTGCTAATAACCGCCAACCTAGTGGGGAAGTCCCATCTACAATCCTCGAGGTCAAGTTCTTCTAAATCATCAAAAGACTGTTCGCTATTGCCCGGACCCTCGATGCGGTAGCCCTTTAAGCGCAGGGTTACAATGTGAGGAATAGAGTCACGGATGTGCTCGAATATGAAAAATGGCTCGGCCCCGGTTTTAAAGGGCACAGAAAGCTCCAGTGTCCTTATCTGGGTCATTGGTGGAACAATGAATTTAAGCCAGGCCGGGCAGATGCTTCCACAGTTTATGCGAAGTTCAGACAAGTTCACAAGACCCAGGTGAGGAAGTTTCAGACTAAACATCCACTCTTGTGCTGGTGTTCCTTCCGAAATTTGAAGAGACTCGGCCCATTTTCCGTAAAAATCAGTGGAATTTTCTTGGGCTTGTGTCAAAACGAGGAGATCTGGCCATGTTAGCCTCAAGTGTTTGTAAACGAGGTTAGTCGCGAGACGATGGAACTCTTGGCACGTGAGGTCGACATTCAAGAGATCATTGAATTGGGTCACGTAGCCAAAAATCTTGATCCACACCTCGCCTGGAAGTCTCTCGGCCATTCTTGGACATCTGGTCGCAAGTGCAAGACAGTAACGTGAACGAGCGGCGGATACGTCACAGGTACATCTCCCCCATTTTGACTAAAGGTTCCCTTCTCCTTTCCCCTTGTTAGAGTGAGGACATAAGCTCAGCTGTGTAACACCAGTGTCTCCGGGTCACATGGGGTCCTGTGACATCGAGTGAGTCACGTGTGCGAATTGAGTCGACAGAGGAGGAGGCCGTACGCAGGCTAGGACAGGATACGGTGCCCTGGGGTAAAGTTTGTAGCTGTAGCTTGACGACTGAGTTCAGGATGCGTTTGCAACAGGGTTTTGAGAAATTTTAAGAGACATTGTTTTGATCAAAATGGTCGAGACTTTTTTGTTCGACAAGCCAAAACCGAAATTGTTATGAATGTGGAGACAACGATACAGTGCCTATGGCCGAGCCAGCCCTCTAAAGCGGATCAAGAGCATGAAGAATCGAATCACTTTGGTAAGGTATGATAACACATAGGCGTTAGGATCCAGAGTCAGAGGGCTCTGCGAGTGATTTGTATCCACTACGCATAATTGTGGTTGAACAATCACAGCCCATTAATTGTAAACCTTCGACGTTGGTGCCGTGGTTAAAACATTGCGGCTTTGTTCATCACGGTTACAGGACTTTCTAGGTAACCGAGGCTAGTTCTACCTTGTCTGCCTTTCGTCAGCCGTTCACTCCTCAACATTCAAAAGAGTGGTCGCTTAACAATTACAAGTTCTTAAGAGGAGAGTCCAGCACTGATCATGATCATGCACAATCCCCTAACCCTCTATGAGGTTGCATGTTACGCAAGCGGAGATTGGTTAAGGGCAAAAGAGTCAAGCACTGATCACACGGCCAGCGGACCCATGCTAAGGGCACATAGAGTTGTAATTAACACAGAAGACTGGTAATAGTCTAACATGTTGATTCCACCATACTTAGCGGTTGTCATAAGTACGTTTATCGTTTCGATTGCCTTTCCTTTTAGAGCCGTGTGTTGCAAGCAGTGATCGCTGATTCTGGATAATTTTTTCGGCACGCGGCTTGGCTCTATCGCAGTTCCGACAAGGTTCAAAGATCTGCAATCCACGAGATTGGGGGTTGGATGAAATCGCCCGATTTCTCGCATGTCGTCGTGCCAGTGTACCTACATACTACACACGGACGGCGGGCTTCATGCAGTAGCACATCTATGCACATTGGCGTCTATACTTAAATCATTAGAGAATTTTTAGCCATTGTCTTTGCAATGTCCATCAACGTCAACCGATCGGAGTAACATGGGTCCAACAGAGTCAACCGAATGGAGCCAACCAACAACGGCCCAACTGACGTCTGGCACTTGAAACCCTGGCAATACTGCCTGCTACCCATTGAGAGCTCCAGTGTGTTCTAATTTGTTATTTTGTAACCACTAAACTAACTTTCGTCTATCTAAAACACTTGGTTGGCGGTAAGATTCCCGCTAAGAGTAGTATCCGAATATTTGTTCTGATCTACATATCCTTACCCTTTAGCGACCGCTTACGTAGGGGACCTGACCCTGCCATAAGTTCCCATAACCAGGTGATATTTTGGTGGTCGGTGATTTTTCCGGGCAAATGCGGAGACTTGGGGAGTTATGTGTAATACTATTGGCCAGCCCGCGGAAGAGATCTCAGGGTTGATGGATCGAGGACCCGTTCTCGATGCCCTAGTTTTGAGTACCGCACGGATTTCGGCTAGTGTTCTGCCGTTCACCTGGATCGTTTTCGCGAAATAAAGTTGGATTATTTTCTTTTTCTTCTCAACTTTCAATGTGGGGAAATCGCGCGGCTCCTCGCAATACATGGCCCACACATTGGTGTGTAATGTGGCTGGTAGGTAACCTCAACTAATCTATTGTATCACTAGGAGCGCGAGGTGTGTTCTGCAGCCATTTTCTCTCTCTCTCGAAATTTTTTTTTTTTCTTTCAGGTATTGATTCCGGGTCTTCGACCTATTATTAAGTGCTTTTACCCCTACCCTTTGTACATCATGCTTGCATGCAACCTTTTCATAACTCACGCTGGACTCAATTGGGACAGTGGTCCCTGGCCATACATAAAGGTCATAAAAGGTGCTGCAGGATCCTACGAGCGATAACTTCCAAGTCGTTGAAATCGTCCTTTAGGCTTTAAATCAAGCCTTTTAATAGAATTTGCGGCGAGTGTCTTGTTCTGCTCAGTTGGGTTTCACAAGAAAGTTTGAGAAAACTACTCGCGCATAGAAGGGTCGACTTTAATACGACGAACTGCAACTCCTTATAAACTTCAACGCTTGTTTAAAGTCTAACGGAGAACCAACATGAGCACCTCTCCTTGGTGGCAGCAGTGGGACCCCCAAAATGTAACGGTGGTCTCCGATGGTGACGAGCCTGGTGACGCTTGGAAGACTTGCGTTATCCAGGGCGTCTACTTTGGCGAAAATGGATACAATGGCAACCTTGGTGGCCGTATCTCGGCCATCTTTGTGATCTTTGCTACCGCTCTTATCGCGACTGGCTTCCCTGTAGTGGCAAGAGAGCTCAATTCCCGGAGTAGCTCCAACCGATGGAGAGTACCTGAAATTGTCTACACTATCTGCAAGCAGTTTGGTTCTGGTGTGATCATCACCACTGCCTTTATTCATTTGATGGACCCGGCCTATAGTGAAATCGGTGGTCAGTCCTGTGTTGGTATGACTGGTAACTGGAGCATCTACAGTTGGTGCCCAGCCATCATGCTGGCCACGGCCACCTTCACATTTATTGTTGATGCCTACTGTGACTTCTTTGCCGATGTCTGGTTCAACACTCACTCACATGCCTTCCCTACTCGTGCAGCTGCTGCTGTAAGTGCTGCTGCCGAGGCAGAGGATAATGATAATAGTGGCCTTGTCCATGTGCACAGCCACGGCTCTCACAGCTCTGCCCAGTCTGGGCTCGGAAAGAAGGAGGGTGTCGAGGAAGAGACCAGCAGTAGTGAGGAATGGAAAGTTGAAGAAGCAACTGACTTTTACTCTCAGATTGCCGGTTTCCTCGTGCTCGAGTTTGGTGTTTTGTTCCACTCAGTAATGATCGGTCTTACCCTTGGCTCATCAGAAGAGTACAAGACCCTGTACCCCGTGCTCGTGTTCCACCAGTCCTTTGAGGGTCTTGGTATCGGATCGCGATTAAGTGCTATTCCATTCCCCAAGGGCAAGCGATGGTGGCCCTACGCCTTCATTATTGCCTATGCCCTTACCACCCCGATCGCCATTGCCATTGGTATTGGTGTTCGTACCAGCTACCGTGACAGCAGTTACACTGCGCTCGTGGTGAGTGGCATTCTCGACGCAATGTCGGCCGGAATTTTGTTGTACACTGGCTTTGTTGAGCTGCTCGCTCGTGACTTTATCTTCAACCCATCCCGCACCAAGAACATCTGGATGCTTAACCTGCAGCTGTTTGTGTTCTTGTGGGGAGCCGGTCTCATGGCTCTTCTTGGAAAGTGGGCTTAGTTAGTTCAACAGATGGCTTCGAAGCGCGACTGATGTTAGTGCAACAGCTTGTGACAGCTCTAAGCTATTAAAGTATTATCTATTAAAACATTAATGTTGTCCGTATTTTTTTTTTTGGTTGTTGAAACCTTTGACTTATATAGATTGTGTTTAGTTTCATTGATTGTCCAGACAACGCTGAAATTGTGTGACTATGAGTGAGTATGTGCGTTATATTTACTACACACAAAATCTTGAGCGTATTAGCATGAAGCGCTATTAAACCACTTCACACAGAAGTGAACCAGTTAAAATCAAAAACTGAAGCTAAACAAACATTAATTTCAAAATCAAACAATTTTTTTTTTCTCGGTATCACGTCCTAATTACAGTCGCGTGCCTATCACATATTGCAATAGATATGAGTTCATTAGCGCGTAGCCTCGCATAGGCGCGTGGGTGTGTCTCTCCACGCTTACAGAGCTAAAAATGGCCCTAAGTTTAATTAAGCAGTCGAGCAAGTGAGCTAAAAGCAGAGCCCAGCAGAGTTACAGGGCACTTATTGCGCAGTTATCTCCAAGTTGAACCTAAAAAACCTCGCAAACCACGGCAGCGTCGCATTCCTCTGATTTTGACGCAGCAAGCTTTCAGAACATTAAAGATTCAGATATTTTAACGGAACACAGATAGTTAAATTACTACTGATACCAGAGACCAGCTCGCATAATCAGGACTATATTGATGTCAAGAATGCAGCATCAGCCGGGGTCGCATAAGCGCGTGAGTATGTGCGCGTACGCGGCATGCAGATGCGTGGCCCCGAAAAGGGCTAAAGTGCCAATGTAAGTGGGTCCTCGAGACAACGATTAGAGATCAGACACCCGAAAATGTAATGCATAGGTAGCTTCGGATCAATCAATTAGTATCGAACAGAAACAAGAATCCGGGCAGACGTCATTGGGATGGAAATCGATTACAGTTGCTTTCACTAAATGCATATTCGAGTCCGGAGACTCCCGGGAGCGCATAGACGATCCTTCGTCTTCTTGCGGGTGGAGACACTTTGCACTACCATTTGCGCATTCCTAACATTCCTGACATCCACGAGCTTTAGCCTTTGGTCTTGCTATCACATGATATGCCCAAGCGCGCAGGATTTCAGGGCGTACATAAGCGATGATCCACTATCAGGTGAGTTTATTAGGATGCTAAATTTACATGGCACGGCGTTATTCGAAGAAGATAACCCAATTGTTATCAGCACCAACGTGTCTAGAGTACTTTTAACGGGTGGAATACACTCGACCTTAACCATTTTATATATCCCACCAACGGTTTTGTTTAAAAATTAGCCCACCTAATCTTTAACGCTTGCTCATTCTTACTCCCAATGCCATAGAACGCGTACAGCTCACCCCTCACCCCCCCTGGACGCGTTGTTGACCACATGACAACAATTGGGAGCTGAGAAAAAAAATATGGCTGACAATGCCTGTGATCCCTCCCGTGCCGACCCCAGGTCTCCTGCCATCAAGCGCAGTGGATGAGGAGAGGGCCAAGAGGGCTAAGTTTACGCGAAAATCAACATGCCCAAGCTCACCCACTGCTAAACCACTGAACGACATTTTTGTACCCAGCCAAATAACCCAGGAAACTATACTTCACTCGCACAACGCGTCTTTAGCCAGTTTCTTCGCGGCCATCGTCCATCTCGCTCGACGTGCCTCGTCGTTAGCTTTCGGAAGCCATCCCTGCCTTGGTTAAATGTCCAACCAAAGCTCCCAAAGCTCCCTGGACCAGAGTGGGCCGAGCATGCTTGGCCCACACGCTTCCCAGAATCACCACATGGATTTAAAGCAAGGACAGAAGTTGGCGAATGCGGGCGGCCACCTTCACGGATCTGGCCCTCTCCTGGGGAAGTCTCCGTTGGATGCGGTTCATCTGCCTCCCCCAGGACCCCCGCTTCTTCAGGGCCGAATTCCACTCGCGGATCATACCAATATGTATCGCACCCCACAGAGTATTCAGAGACCAGCATCGGCTGCCGCAGTGACCAGAGGCTCATCCATACCCCAATCTCTCAAGGACTCTACCTTGCACCGCGGCCATTCTTCGGCCGATTTGAGTCTAGGGAGCGCGCTCGACATCCCATTTTTAAACCAACCATGGCAGGAATCGTGGGGCGCCGGCATCGATAACCTTCTCATGTCGCCAAACGCGTCTCCCATTGTCGAGGGCCCCTCTTCAGCGCCAATGCGGCAACTCGGCGAGCCAACCCCCACAAGGGTAGAACGGCCGGCGAGTGCGCCGTCATTCTCGGACAGCTCGGGTGGACCTGTCTACTCGACGTTTTCCACATTCAAACATGCATCAGAACCGGCGCTTAACACCAACGCGTTAATCGATACCCCCCAGGACATGCACGATAGCAGGTCTGGCCAACCGGCGCCTCGAAAGCGAATTCATCGCAAAAAGGATAAGAAGCCAGCCAGTCTTGACGTGGACCTGAGCGATGAGGCCGCCTCGAAACAGTACCAGGAGTCACAGCAGCAGTTCCAGATCCGCCAACAACAGTTCCAGAACCACACACATCCATTTCTGGGGCCACCACCACCAGCCCCCGCAGTATTGCTAGGACTGACTCGCGCCACAGGATCTTCTCCGGCTTCGGCTGGCTCTCAATCACAACAGGACATCTTCGACAATGATGGTGAAGAGATCCCCGCACCCGAGAACATGCCAGTTGTTGAGGACGATGGGTCCAAGCCGCCATATTCATACGCAGCTTTGATTGGAATGGCCATTCTTCGCGCCCCGGAGCGGAAACTTACGCTTTCTCAAATATACTCGTGGATCACAGATACGTTTGAATGGTATCGGAACTCAAAGCCAACCTGGAATAATTCTATCCGACACAACCTCAGTCTCAACAAGGCGTTCGTGAAACAGCAGCGGCCAAAGGACGATGCTGGTAAGGGTCATTATTGGACAATAAAAGAGGGCCATGAAGCACAGTTCTTCAAACCCAAAGGACCCAAAGGATCTATAGCAAGTTTATTGCCAACAGTGAACTCTTCGACGGCATCTTCACCCCCACATTCGTCGCTAACTGCCGCAGACTTGCAGTTTGCGTCCCCGTCAAGGCCAGCTAAGCGACGAGCCAAGCGGGCGCCGAAACCGCCCCTACCAACAGCTCTTCCTGAATTCGAGGACTTGCTTATTCCTGGACTTGGTGAAGGTGCCGACGACGCCAGTCACTTGCAACTTCAATTTGCTAGTCACAACACGACGCCGATTCATCACGACGTGCAACATACTTCGTTCGCGTTACATAGGGACGATAGCGGCATCGGAAGCTTGCACGGTGCAGCACCGCACGAGTCCACTGATGACGAGCCTTTGCAGAGCTCGAGCCCTCAGGGTCCAACGCCAGGTACAGAGACACCGGCACGTTCGAGGCCGGCTGCTCATTTGCAAAACCACAGCCATAGCCAGGCCCACGAACAAGCTGCGGATGCAGCTCTTAATGCATTTTCTACCCCGTTGGTAGGTCACAAGTCGAATGCGGCGACGCGAGAGTCGATCGGCGGCGACGATGGTAACAGTAGCGGGGATTCCAAAACTAAACCATCTGCATCGGTTGCCTCCAAAGCCCCAGCTAAGCGACGCCGGCATGATTTGGATGCATCATCGGTGCCTCTGCAGCCACCAATCCGAATGCCAGTCCTAGGAGACGGACTGTCAGGGGGAACACCCACTAATAACAGCCCGGCCGCCCTTCAGAGCCACCGGGCCACGATTCGGCGAATGACAATGCACCCAACATTGTCTCAACAGCCACTGGGCCTTCCGTTTAATCTGACTCCTGACTTTGGATCTCCCACGCGGGCGTCCAGTGCCCCTACAGACCACGGCGGTCCATTTGAGGCCGGCCCAGCGAAGCACCCCGGGGGCTCGACAGACCTTAGCCCTGGCGATCACGCGTACACGTCAACGCACTCGAATGGCGCTTTACTTGGCTCTGGCCTGGACACATCGCCACGGAATATTTTGACTCCAATAAGGCGAGTTTTCGACACGCCTATCCGCGACCAAACATCAGCGTTCAGTCCGTTTAAGGAGGACACGATGCATGGATCTCCGCGAAGACGCTCATGACAACCGCCCAACTTCTTATTTCCTTGTATTTTTTCATTGGCCGTACGCGGTCTTATTTTTTTATTATTTAAATGCCACATTATTACTTATTTTCTTTTTTTCTGTTGCCAACTAAATGAACTACGAGCCGTAGGAGTAGATGCCAAACAAGTATGCAAACCGAATCACGACAAGATCGACCGCCATGAGCACGCTATCCCTGGCGAGGTCTATTTTTGAGCCTTCAACTTCGTGCCAAGTGATGGCGACCTCAGAGATAGGCACGTTATGGTGCATGGCGAGAATGAGCGCCTCAACATCAAAAATCCACCGCTCGGTATGCATGTAGGGGAAGATTTTGCGGGCGGCAGGCCGCGTGAACAACTTGAAACCGCATTGGGTATCGGCGATGCTCCGGATTCCGAATATATACAACAATGTGTGCAAGCCATACATGAGCAAGTTCCTGATGAACGTGCGCTTGACAACGGCATCACTCTTGACGAGATGGGCACGGGAGCCTACGGCAACACCGACTTTATCGCTGCTAACGGAGTCGATGAGCTTCGACACGTCACTGAACTTCGAGGCTCCATCGGCATCTGCGAACAAAATGAGCTCTCCGCGGGCGTGCTTTACACCCTGTGTGACGGCGCCGCCTTTCCCTCTATTCTTGACGAGTTTGCAGACCCTAAATTCAGATGGCCCAAGGTTGTTTTGGCGTGCCCAGTCGACGGCAAGTTGCGCAGTGCCGTCTTTACTGCCGTCATCGACCAAAATGAGCTCCCAGTCATGGGGGTAAGTTTTCTGGAGATAAGGCAGACACTCGTCGAGCATTTTTGGCAGTCGCTTTGTTTCGTTATAGCAGGGAATAACAATCGACAGCTTGATGGAAGCGGCATCCGTCAACGAAGGCAGGGGTAGCGGCTGGTCCGAGCTCGAGGTTGACCAGAACATTGTTTCGGAAGGCTCCTCAGGTCTTGGCTTGTGACTGAGGAGCTTCACAACAATGTACAACGCCGCGAGGCCGGCAAAAGCGACGGCCACGAGGCCAACCGCGACTTGTACTATTGACGCTGGCATGAAGCTGCGTATTAAGCACACACGCCGAGAGCTTAAAATGCGACTCAGCTTTTGTTGTTGTTTGCCTTTATTACAAGGTAGACTGTGGCGATTGAGTCAAGTATATAGCTGCGTAGACCACAAATATCTGTTGAAACACTTGTAATGATAATAGTTCTATGGTGCGGCGTAGTTGTCGAGTTGTTGAATAGGTAGGCTAGGCTCCGGGAGGATGCGCGCTGCATCACGTGCGGTCCTTCCTCGCAGGTGGTTCGGATTATTTTTATCTTACATGCACATAGATCGGATATATTTTGATGTGGACCCAGATAAGCGTAAAATGCTATCAATTAGTAGCGGAGATAATCAGGAACATGACATGAATTGATATCGGACATAATGGGTAGTGAAACCGAAGTAAGTGATACAAGGCCCTAAGAAAGATGAAAGGCAGAGGGCAAGAGACGCGGGCAAGATGTGCAGGTAGAATTGGACATATAGAGAGGGCAGAACACAACAATAATCTTTGGCGAGATGCGCAGTTCGTCAGAAACTAATTTAAGGTGAAGGCACACAGAGTACAATACTTATACGCGGCTAGAGATGGTAGGAAGCCGAGTAGCGCAAACTGTTTTCAGAAACGACTTGAGTTTCAACTGCACGGGCAGCAGACTGGAGAACCAGTGTGTAGACAGCATTAAGGTAAAGATAGCAGAGACTTGCAGAGGGGAGAGACGATCAGGCTGAACATTAAACAGAATAGGTAGACATGCACGGAAACAGAACGAAGGGTTTGGGACTCAAGAATGAAGCAGCAGAAACGAAATTGGGATGTCACCCAAGAAATTTCAACAAAAGACGAAAACTAATTTCTGTGAAGCGGTCGCAACACAGCAATCAATCAATTAAATTCAATGGTCGACTGCGACATCATGGATAAGCTCAAAAATAGCATTGACAAAAATAGCACTATCAAAATAGCACCACTAAAATAGCGACATCAAAAATAGCACTAGTCATGATGAGACGACAAAAATAGCCCGGACGTGATCAGGGCAGATACATGGGCAGGGCTTTTTCCCCGCCTCTGATAAGCCTCTAATCATAATCATCTATACAGATCGTAAATACATAGCTGTTACCTTTATCTATAAAAAAGCCTTTGAAAAAAGCTAAATTTGAATTTGCTACGGGTCCAAATATGTGTTGGGATGCGCTCCAAAACAAGGTAGCGATTTGGTGCTAATCAGGCGCTAATCAGGTGCTAATGCGGAGTGAACCCTTACTGCAAGCTCGTCTTTCGTCGACATACCCGTACGCGGCTCAGTCTATACGCAGGGCTTTGCAAACTTCAGCCATAACTCATATGGTCAAGGCGTGCCCTTGATTAGGATCCTCGATGCTAAAGACAATCGGACTCAGCCCCATACATGTGGACGCCTTGTTGCGCCGGGTTACGAAGTGAGGTAAGGGTCTGGGTTCTCTCGAAGCAGGTACGATACAGCAAAGTGGGTGGTACCGGCTGGACCGGCTGGACGCAGTCGTGGAAATGAGAAGCAGCGCAGGCGCTGGGGACAGGAAGTGGAGCCAGCTAGTGGCGGCACTTGGCAGGCAAGCAAACGGTAGGACACACCACGGCCGGAAGCAAGCAGCTCCAGAGCCACAGGCTTACTGGCCACTCAGAAGGTCCCAAATGGAGGCCGGTTGCATTACATGAAGCATTCATTGATCGTTGCCATGGGCGTAGTCCAACGGTTTTTTTTTTGAGATTTTGATCTTGATACTCAGTGAATATGGGTGGTGGAAGTACATATAGCACAGCCCACTTGAGCATGAATCTGAGCCTGAACTAGAATCGACCCTGGGCCAATTATTAACGGTGTAAGTGTGGGGTTAACGCGATCGATATAGACTAAACTATCAAACAGCGCCAACAACGCAAAAAAACGTACCGGAATAGTCATAGCTGAAGTTTCGGCCACAACAGCGAGCCATTACTTACCGGGGAATTCACGGCGCAGCAGGCTTGCGGGCAGACGGACAGACGACCAAGGGACTGCAAGGCTGCTGCGCTATATTGAGGCAATTGTCGGCACTTTGAAGCAGACGACAAACGACCGGTGACCGAATCCGGTAAGGTGACACAAGAGCTGACGAATCCATGTGCATGGACCACAGCATGTCGGCAACAGATCTTGCCAGCTTGGGAATCGAAACCGTACCACCAATTACGAGGTGGCGGGGCTAATGTATTGTAGGGTCGTGTGGAGCAGGGCAGGGGTAATTGTCATTGTTCTTGTCATGGTTCATTTTCATTCAATTGGCATTGCGAGTTGACCAGTTAGCCAGTGGCATATAGACATAAAATTACAGGCGACAAAAATAGAGGCGGGGAAGGGGGCTTTGAAAGTGGTGGCTTGGTATCACCACTACCAAAAAATTTTTGGTTCTACAGATTGCGCAATCAGATGCACGGCGATACACACTTTATTCAGGTTTCCTTGCCACTAGGTATGGTTGTGCATAGAATTCATACCGTATACGAACCACCCGAGGATTTGTTGCACCAAGCGGGAAAAATAGAACCTCGTGCTAACGCCCTAACGTCTTGTGACTTCTACCTGCTGCCATCAAAACGCTCGGGATCACGTGTCTTACTAATCCCACCATCACCGGTGCAATCATCAGAAAACCATAGCACTAGTGAAGAGCCTGGTTGCCCCCCACTATGCACGTTGGCTAGGCCAAACCGTCTTACCCGAGACCTCAGCACCCCCATCCCCCGCCATGTCCCGTAGCAGTGTTTGGGAAAGCTTGCCCCGCCACTTTTTTTTGCGCATGTAGGCGCACTAACGCCCGAAACGATGACACTCTCGCTTGAGGTGGGAAGAATAAAAAAGTGACAGCTCTTTTAGCGCCAATATCGCCTGGGGCTCAGCACTGCTCGTCAGGGTTGCTATGACTGGCGCCACAATCAATATCTAGAGGCTGATCGGGGCTTGAAGGATGCTATTTTAAATATGGTGCCAAAAAAAGGCTGGCAACTCTAAAAAAAAACCCACCCTCAAGCCCGACCGCTGTTATGCAAATGCGGTCATCATCAGTAGGCGGAGGGTGTGTTTGGCATCTGTAAAAATAGAATTAGCTCGATTGTTGTCTATATGAGTTTTGGATGGTTTTCCTTTTTGTTTTTTTTTTTCTTTTTTATTATCGGTCGGCTTGGGAAAGTACCGTTTTGTCCTGATGCCCCGGCCTTTTGGGATTAGTCCCAGCGGCGCACAGTGGTGCACAGAATGAAAGCAGGCCCCCCGGGTAAAGGCCCAACGGGTCTTCTTCGTAAGGTAAGAAGGGCAGAGTAACGATGCATGCGGGGCGAGGGCACACCCTTCACCCTGTGCGACGATCATCCCATTAGCCTAGGTTTTCGACCAAGTAAGAGAAGCGACTTGGGAGGTAACCTCAAACCGGATCGCAATTATAATAAGGGCGAGGGACTTCAACGCAACCCGAAAGTGAGAGTGATCCACACACCACACACCACACACCACACCACCATCCAAACCACTGACTCGCTAAAAACCTCACCTTAACACCCCAAAGTTCCTTCCCTCTTCCACTTAGAGTAAGAATCGGAACTTGGCCATCACTTGTTGTCGCAAGGTCTACTAAATTATCTCTTGTTTTAAGGCCCACACCACGCTCCGGCAAGGATTTTAATTTTAATTCTTGGGACAACTTGGTTTCCTTTTTGCTAGCTACCGTTACAAGGCCAAGCTACAATTTTTTAGTACCAACAAAACGGTCGCAACCGCAGCCCACAAACTACAAACCACAAGCCACAAACCACAAACCACAAACCACAAACCACCAACAATACCAATAAAATGGTTTCGGTGAAAGCATCTGCCTTGTTGCTGGTTGCTGCAGTCGCTCTTGCGGCCCCAGTGGCTCATGGCGGAGACCACAACGAAGATCAGAACGGATCTCATGACGGACCTCACGGAGACGCCCCCATGGATATGAATATGGATATGGCTTCTCCGACAGAATCATTAGACGCCGCCTCAAGTCCTATGGCCACCAACTCTGCCATGGCCACCGCAATGGACGGCCACATGGACGGCCACACCGACGACGCCGAAATGGAGCCTTCGCCAATGTCAATGCAAATGCACCACGGAAGACCAGTCCTTAACGACCCTGATCTAGAACCTCAACAACGCAAGTACTGGGAAATGTACAATACTACCAATTTCTTCACATCTCCTGAGGGCAACAAACCCGCACTATACGCCCACACCCTTCTGACTGTGCTTGCTTGGGCCCTGCTTTATCCAGTGACGCTGCTAATTAGCACCAATGCTCGCGCTCAACGGGTCTATGTGCCCTTGCAAACCGCGCAGAGCGCAATTTCGGTGGCTGCGTTGTTTTTCCTTGCCGTCTATGGCAGCTCTGCCCCTGACCTCTACCCGCAGAATGCCTACTCCAAATTCTCTTGGGCTCTGCTGGTGTTTGTGATTGTCCATTGGTGCGCAATGATCATGCGCGCCATCACGAGCTTCATCTCGTACTCTAGACTCGATGGCTACGAAGAGCCCCGCTATGGTGACGACGACTTGTCCCACCCGGCAAGCCCAAGCCCGGCCGGCGATTACATGCTGTCTGATTTCAGCCGTCAGTCAGGTGATGGCTCCTCAAGCACGGAATACGACTTTGATCAGGATGCTCCTTCCACACCTGATCTCGAGGCTGCTGCTGCTGCCGCATTATCTGCCCGTAATAAACGCAAGCTTGGCGATGATGAATGGAACATAGATGAGGAGAGCCTCGGTGCTTCCCACAAGACTGCTCCAGTGGCTCGTCCTTCTGCTTTGGTACAGAGACTCGCAAACAACAAGTTCGTTTCTCATGCCACTGCCGCAATCGGTGGCCTCGCATCAATCCTATTCCACACCCTTAATATCCCTCTTTTCTTCCTTGGCGCTACAACCATCCTCATGGGCGCTGCCACCGGTTTCTGCATGGGCAAGGGTCACGCTGTGTTTGCGCTCCTAGCCCACTTCATCAAAGGCTTTGTATTCTTCGCGCTTGGCTTTGTGGAGTTGGCTCGCTACTTTGGCGCCTTTTCCGGCGTCGGAATGGCTTGGAATGCCGTTGCTGCAAAAAGCTCCCGGGACAATGCCAAGCGTGGCATTCTCGCCCGTATGCTGCACTTTTGGCCCAACCTCCCTACCATGGAGTACTGGCAGTGCTTCCTTATCTTTGTCTACGGTACTACCAATATCTTCTTGGAGCACTTGGGCAACTCAGATGGCCTGTGGACCCACAAGGACCTGCAACACGCATCGATTGCGTTCATGTTCATTGGCGGTGGTGCCAGCGGTCTCATTCTCGAGAGTGCCTGCGTCCGCAACAGCCTCAGCAATGCGTTCGGCTTCAAGCTCGAGCGCGAGAGCGCTGTACGTACCTACAGCATTAACCCCATGCCTGCACTGACCATCTTCTGGACTGGCGCGCTCATGTCGCGTCACCAGCAGGAGACAGCCCTTTCAACAGCAATTCACGTGCAATGGGGCTCACTCCTGTGTCTTGCCGCTGTTCTCCGTCTCGGCACGCTTATGATCTTGACGCTCAAGAAGCATCGCAGAGACACCTTCGGACCCCAGCGTCCGTTCACAGAGCTCCTTGTGAGCTTCTGCTTGATCTGCGGTGGTATGATCTTCATGCTCTCGCAGCGTGAGACCACTGAGGCCATGATCTACCGTGGCCTCGACTCGATGTTCATGCTCAATGTCAGCGTTGGCGTGACCACACTGTTCATGTCATACGCAACGCTCACGTTTGTTTTCCGTGGATGGGCAATCCGCCGTCAATAGACGCTGTCAATAAACAGGCAGGTAAGGCGCCAGGCCTCCCCCATCGTTTACACCCCTAAAAAGGCCGCCTCCCCAAAACTTCGACTCCGTCGTCACTCTTAAGAGCTCATGGATCCAATACCCCCCCACCCCCAAATTAATACCCCGACATGTTGAGAACGGCGACGTCTCCGATACCTTTCTTTTATGGTATTTTCTTTTTTTATTTTTTGTCTCTTTTCTTCTCGGTTTCGAGAGCGGTTTCATTATATTAAGCAACCCCCCGCCCCTGTTATTGTTCAGGCTTTCACACGCATCCCTGAAAGTCGATGCATGCTCCCGAGTGAGCACTCCGCTTCTCGCTAGACTACTCGGCGCCAAATCCCCCCCTCCACAAGGTTGGAAACATACCCCCCAAAGGCATTGCTGCGATGGTCTTAATGATAGAAAAACCAGACAACAAATGAAGCATTCACTTTGTATATTAGAGGGCGTAAAACCTATATATGTATGTTCGAGATTTAAGCTCTATTTTTTTAAAAAAAAAGAAAACCAGACATTATCACAATCATTGTCGTTAATCAATATGCTCCACCTCGGCTGTTTGCAAGCCTTGTGTCTCTGCAGGCCCAAACGCGGATCGTCGCCTCGTCTTTGATGAGTAGCCGGTCCAGAAGTTCTCAAACGGTTGAAGCAGCATGTACTGAGCTTTTGTATGCCACGGATTTTGAGAATTACCGTTCAATGGTCGCATGTTGCACTGCCTCACTAGAATTCGCGTGTAGCCCACGAGGGTGAGCATGAAGTAGAATCTCATGATTAGGAACGCGCTAGTGGCAACAACAGTGGTCGCAAGTTCCTGGCCAGTAGTCGTGCTCTTACTATAATCATTTGCAGCTACTGCAGGGAGCGTAGCATTTTCACGCACGTATCTCGGCACTAAGTTCGAGTGAAGGGACTTTTCTCCCTGGGGCAAATTGTTCGCCGCCTTGCCTTCAAATCCGAACCAAAAGATAATGAAGTAGATAGTGAATCCCAGACTCACTAACGTGTCAATGATGTAGAAATGGGCGAATACCAAGGTACGAAGCGGCCTGCGCTTCAGAATACCCAGGTAACCCCAGATTGAGATAGGAAATGCAATGAACGACAGCACATTAAAGATCCATTGCATAGGTGTCAGGCCCTTGCCTGTAAATAGGGCTCCGAGACCATAAGGAGCGCTCGCTTTATTGATCACGACGACCGCAGCAATGATTTCGGCTCCCGTTTGAATAGGAATTACGCCAAAGAAGCTCTTTGGAGTGGCAATCTCTACCATGATGATCAAGGCCGTGACAATATCACCACAGCTATTCTCGAGTCAATAGAGGCCCCCAAAAGACAGCTCCAGCAAAAGGTTACCGGATTTAGTTCGTTGAACAGCCGGCCGGTGATCTCGGATATATCACCTTCGGGTAGATTTTCTCTCGTGGTTTATTCTCAGGTGGGATATCAGGTGACTGGTCCGCTCTCTCATCACCGTAGGCTGATATCGAGGCTGGTGAATTTATGCGTTTGAAGTCGCTCGAACAAGCGCCGTCACCTAGAGACGCATGGTAACTGCCGAGCCATGCAGGCAACGACCAGAACTATAAGAGAAATAAATATTAGAGAGGCATTCAGCCATGGTAGAAGTCGCATTGAGGTCTTTTAGGCATTTGACAGCATAATTAGTCTACTTTTGGTATTGTCCTGCCCGTACGCTCTACAGTGCTATCGCTAGAAAAAAAATTACATCAGCCCATACAGATATTTTTCAAAATCACGTCCTACATACGAACACAATGGCTGAAGAGGAGATGATCCGGGCCATGGACAAAGTCCGCATTGGCGATAATGACGAGAGCTTTTTTAGAAAAGGCACGCGTACAAACAGAACCATGAACACAGGAGCTAATTCCGACCGGGCAAATCGTGCTACGCAAGACCAAGTCCTTGATCCGCGCACTCGTATGATACTTTTCAAAATGATCAATCGTGGTATATTCGATGAATTCAGAGGTTGTCTTAGTACTGGAAAGGAAGCGAATGTGTATAGAGCCGTTGTGGATGAAACCAATGAACAATTGGCTGTCAAAGTCTACAAAACTGCCATTCTGGCCTTCAAAGACCGCGAGCGATATGTGACGGGTGAGTTCAGATTCCAGCAGGGCTATTCACGGAGCAATCCGCGTAAAATGGTCAAACTTTGGGCTGAAAAGGAGACGCGCAACTTGAAACGTTTGTACAAGTCAGATATCCCTGTGCCCATGCCATTACACTTGAACAACCATGTTCTCGTGATGCAGTTTTTGGGTGATAGCGAGGGCTGGCCCTCGCCAAAATTGAAGGATGCAGTAATCGATCCTGAAAGATACCAATTCCTCTATCTCCAGCTACTCTCTTACATGCGGATCATGTATCAAGAGTGCCGGCTGGTTCATGGCGATCTCTCCGAGTACAATTTGCTCTATCACAATGATAATTTATGGATGATTGACGTCTCCCAGAGCGTTGAACATGATCACCCTAATTCTCTTGACTTTTTGCGGATGGACATCAAAAACGTCAATGACTACTTCAGGAGACAAGGCGTCGAGGTGTTTAGCGAACGTCGTGTGTTTGAGTTTATCACTACCCCCCCAGCAAGAGACGCCCCGTGGCCAGAGAAATCTGTTGATTTGGTGACCAAGCTCCAAGAGATGCCTGCTGAACAAAACCCTAATCTTGACACAGAAGATGCCGTTTTCAGGAACATTTACATCCCTCGAAACCTTAATGAAGTGTTCGATGCAGACCGCGACACCGAGCGCGTCAGGGCAGGCGAGCAGAGTGACCTGATCTATGGACACATGTTGGGTTCAGACAAGTCTCAAGCAATTGATTCAGGTGCTTCGCTCAAGACGGACGACCATGGCGCCAAGGATGCAGATGGTGAGAAGGCCGAGACAGACGACGAGAGCGAAGAAGATGATGGCGAGGACGAAGAAGAAGATGACGAGGACGAGGACGAGGACGACGAAGATGAAGATAGCGAAACTGACGTCTGGGCCGAGGGTTGGGATGAACGACAGACAACTGAACGCAAGTTCAAAGACCGCGAGACCAACAAGGACCGTAAAAAGCAAGTCAAGGAAGAAGCTCGCCAGAAAAGAGCGAACAAAATGAAAAAGAAGGACAAGAAGAAGCTTATTGCAAAGCTACATTCCAAGAAAGCGAACAAAAAGTAACCTGGCTGCACCTCTCATGTAGTATGCAGCGGTATTTATGCAGGGAGAGTACAGTTGACCGTTTGGAATGGCGACCAGCGCTTCTATATTTATTATAAGTAATTCCATTTATCTCTCCAACCTATAAAGGTATATACCTCCATTTACACTCTGTTACTTTAGACGACCTGGCTGTGCGCCTAGCACTGCACCTATATGGCTCGTGGTGTCCATGTATATAGCCTAAATAAGGGTATAGGAGTCAGACCCACTCGAGTTATCTCCCTGACAGCTACAGCCCAGTGTTAAGCTTATCAGGTTAGAAATTTTCAGAGGATCATTGGTCGAGGGGCATCTTGCGCACATGCACATGCATAGACGCACACACCTCCATTTGGATCAAATCTTATTATTTATCTATTCTTGGTAGCATTTGGGAGGAGGGTGGACAAGGGTTAGGAGTCGAAAGAATACACTAAGAGGATATGGTTAAATCAGCTGTGAGCTCCCCGTTGCTCACCCTTGTATCTTCTACCAACCTCAATCAAATCATCTCCCACGCAGATTGGAAGTTGACAATTGCGCGACAATGGGTAATGTATGTTCGAGTTCTTCGAAAAAATCGAAGGATATAGACCAGTCTGCAGAGGGCAAAAAGGCTCAGCAGAAGGGATCTGACGCCGCTGCTGCCGAGAAAGATGCTGAGGGCAAGGTGAAGTCGTCGACGGCACCCAGCAAGGATGCTTCTGTGCCGACCGCGCAATCACCACAATCACCACAATCTCCGCAACCGCCTACAAAGGCACTCGGGCAAGACATGCAGATCACTCAGGAAGATCTTCGACCTGCGTCCAACGTCCCCTCGAGACAGACGAACCCTATCTCTCCTGATCAGAGTAATACGGGCACAGCGAGCAAACCTGTGCCATCCACGGCAGTTGAAAAGGGAACCGCTTCGAGAGCCACTCCTCAAAATGTCATCGGTACGCCTGCTCCTGTAACCGGCACAACAGCTCCTACTCAGGACACTAATGATATCACTGCCGGGGAATCAACTGGTGCTGCGGGGGCTGGTCGTGCCCACAATGACGCCGAAAGTGAGTTCTACAGCGCAACTGAGGAGGGAGACGAGACTATCTTGGATGGCTCTATTCCATCAGGATTCAATGTCTAGTGTACTTTTATTGTCATAATAGTTTCTTCACTTAATATGTTTTGGATAGCGTTTAACTCATCTGTGATCCCGTCGTCACTTTGTTTTTATGTGCGCTGACTCTAATCACATGTGTGCAATGTGACATGTTAACCTCATCGTAGGTGGTGTGACTCGACATCGCAGATGGGAGGAAAAATACACTGATGACCGCAGCAGGGACTTTTGGGCAGGGCAGAGTGCAGAGTGACCACTGTAGTAATTAGTGTTTAAAAAGGAAGTCTGCTCTCGCATTGTCTTGTCGTTAGCAGGACTTTACTTCCCCATGACTTCAGAATCCACCAAGAGTGTCAGTGCCTTGAAGCTCAGATATAATTTGTTTGAGCTACCACTTGAGTTGATAGATTCGCTGAGAGCATTCAAAGTTGGCACTGAACAAGATGAGTCCGAGGACGAGAGCTCATCCTCAGAGTCCGGCTCAGACTTGGAGGAGGAAACGCCACAAAACTATTCATCGACATCTGTGACACAGTACAATGAAGTTGACGAGGAAGCAAATCGCAAATGGGAACTCGAGAATCTTGCTCATGTGCGTGGTTCCCCGTTTGTGCTCTATCAAAATCCGGAATTATTACAAGAGTCACGCGTACTTCGTGTTTACAAAAATTGGCTTAATAGAGACTCTCTTGTCGAGGCTCCTGTTAGTGGCCTGAAAACCGTCGTAGAGAACCAACAGTCTTCGCAATCGTGCATTTTGCTTGTTGGAGGTGGCCATTTTGCAGGCATGATTGTGCGACACAAACGGAATAACCATCGCAAAACGAATATCTCAAACCCGTTTGCCAACATAGAAGTGGTGGTCTCTAAAAGCTTCCACCGCTACACGACTCGTCGCAAGCAAGGTGGTGCTCAGAGCGCCAGCGACAATGCTCATGGCAAAGCAAACTCGGCTGGATCTACTATTCGTCGTGCCAACGAACGTGCTTTGGAGCTGGAAATTAAAGAGTTGCTTGCGGACTGGGCCGCTGAACTCAAAAAGTGCTACCGGGTGTTCTACAGAGCTTCGGGAAGATCCAACAAGGGACTTATTACGGGTTACAAGGATGCGCCGTTGAGTAGCGACGATTCGCGTCTCAGGACGATTCCGTTTGCCACTGGAAGAGCGACTTTCGATGAGTGCCGCCGTGCCTGGCTTCAATTGACCCAGGTAAGTGTCGTCGAACAACCAAAAATAGAGGTGGCCAAGCCTAAACCGATCATCTCTCGCACCCCGTCGCCGAAGCCTACTCCTTCACCAAAACCCGAGCTCAGTGTTGAGCAGAGGCAGACATCAAAGATCATCGATCTAGTCAAGAGGTCTAAGCTCCCGCAACTCAAGGCCTTCTTCGAGGATAATAAGCTTTCTTATGACTTCAGATTGAACCCTGAGGCTAAATACGCGTCGACGCCAACGGCACTATTGTATGCTGCTGTGAATAATAAGCATCACGTTGTGACGAGTCTCCTACAATGGGGTGCTAACCCGAATGTGCGCAATGGGCATGGCCAAACCATTGGCGAGCTCGCTAAAACGAACCCAAAAATCGTGGACAGCCTTCAAATAGCACGTGCGTCGTTAGGAGAATCAAAGTGGAACTGGGATGAGGCTAAGATCGGCCCCCCTCTCACGAGGGAAGACGTTCTTGCCAGAGACACCGAGACCAAACTTCGTCTGCGTAGCGAGCAAGAACAACAGATGGCCGAACAAGAAAAGCGCGAGCATGAATCGCGCATAGAGGGCCTTATTGCCAAACAAGCAACCAGTAAAGTTTCCGGGGGAACTTATCAGGCTACAAGAGGATTGTCTGAAGATGACTTAAAACATGTTGAACGCGAACGGCGAGCTAGAGCTGCAGAGGCACGCCTTGCGCGCTTCAAATAAATAATGACCTACTAATTTAATATACCAACTAGGTGTTTACCCTACGCAGGACACACGATATTTTTCCATTCACTTTCTCCATCGTAGCTGCCAGAGGAGCATCTTGAACATGTTCTAAACGTTCTTCCACGTAATTTTTGGTAGTCGCAAGCTCCAAGGTGTTGCACTTCTCGGGTTCAGTGATTGTGAATAAGTCTTTGAGTTGTGAGTTTGTGAAGTCGTCACCCTCAGAGCGCGCATAGAGAATGCTATCTGCCATACCGTGCTTGCTCAGTTGTCTCTGAAAAATCTTCTCGTCAATGAGGCCAGTTGTCATTAGTCGATAGATAAAAGTAGGACGAGTCTGACCGTCTCTGTGAATTCTGGCCATGGCCTGACTATCAATTGCGGGGTTCCAGTCACAATCAAACAAAATTAGGCGACTGCCGCCAATTAGATTCAGGCCGACACCACCACTACGAGCCGAGAGAAGGAAAGCAAAGGCTCTATCAGGGCCCGATTTGTTGAAGATGTCAACAATTCCCTGCCGTCGGTCTTGTGGTGTCTGGCCATCTAGCCTTAGCCACTGCATCCGATTGGAGACACATAAATCTTGACACAAATCAAGCACCTTAGTTGAACCACTAACAACCACGCATTTTTCTTTAGTTGTAGCGCGGATCTGGTTTAGAAGCTCGCTGAGAACAGCCAATTTTGAAGAACTGGCCGCCATACTATACTTTTCGGGCCGAGGGTTCTGCACGCCCTCATCTTGTGCTGGCGACTGTGCACGAGGGCTCGGGGGTATATTGAGAGAATTTGACGCTTGTTTCAACAAGGTGATTGCTTGGAGGAATTGCGCATTATTGGAAGAGATCCGCATCGAGAAGAGGTTGGAAATATCAGTCGAGTTCAGGATTTCGCCATAGACTCGTAGCTGATCTCTCGTGGGCCGGCAAAACACAACAAACTCTGTTTTGGGTACGGTCAAATATTTTTCCAGTACTTTCTGATCGCGCCGCAGCATGAAGCTCGAGCTGATCTCTGATAGTTCATCTGTGCGCTCTTGAGCGATTTCTGCCAAGATATCTGGCGCATTGGGCACCTTGCCTGCAGCAATAGGATCCGCAAAGCGACGGGCAAACTTTGATGCTGAGCCGAGGCAGCCAGGGTTGACAAACTCACACAAAGCCCAGAACTCGTCCAAGTTGTTTTGGATAGGCGTGCCCGTAAGAATAACTCGCCTGTCCCCGCATACATCCAAAATTGAGGAGGCTAAGCGAGACGCGGTCGATTTGAGGCGGTGCCCTTCATCGCAGACGACCAAGTCAAACTCTGGGTAATTGCGTTCTGACATCAACGCAGCCAGCTTGTACACCCGTTCGTAGCCGATTACCATGACCTGATAGGTCTTATGCATCAGATCCCTGAAAAATATCTTCGGATCAGCATCTTGGTCAATAACTTGAACGCCAAGTCGCATCTCGCCTAGCCATTTTCGGAACTCTTTCTTCCAATTTTGTAGTAGAGAGACTGGGCAAACTACCAAGGCGTTCTTGATATGGCCCTGCTTAAGAAGGGTATAGATAAGAGCAACCGCCATGAGGGTCTTTCCTAGGCCCATATCATCTGCGAGGATTGCTCCGCTTCCAAATAAATGCCGGCTTCCCAAGACACAGTCTCTGAGAAACTTTGTTCCTTCAATTTGATGAGGTCGCATGAACGATAACACTAAAGCATCAATATCTTCAGAGGCAGGTTTTGCGGGTTCGCGAGCCGACCGCTCTTTAGTCTGTTTGAGGGGAACCTTGAATTTCTCAAACGCTGGAACTGAGGTTGGCTGTGGCTTGAAGCGCTTGAGTTGTGAGGCATCCTCAGATTGAGATGTCGATGGACGAGACTTCAATGGGGGTTTAAATGGTGCGAAGGCAAGCTCGGAGCCTGAAGTATGAGCATTACGTGGAACGGGCATCTTTTTTCCATCAGGAGTCACTGAGGTACTCGGTTTTGATTTCGGGCGTTCCGCAGGTTTATCGCCATAACTCGCTGGCCGCTTAATGATTCGCTTCGGGGAATTGGGTGGCAAACTGGCCAGATGAACAGGTTCAATATCTACACGAGGCTTTGTGACTGTCGACGGCCCTTGAGGCGCCGGCCGCACATCTTCTATCTCTACCTCATAGTTGGAACCCACGAGGACAGCGCCCTCTTCTATCTCACCGTTGATCTTTATGGATGCAATTCGACGTCCGTTAGCTTGCACAGCTAGAAATCCATTCTCTAACGACGCCGTTCCATCGCCTTCCCATGTTTTATGTTTCTTATTCGACTTCTTCCGGTAAAGCACATTGTAGACGACAACATTTGGGGCCCTCTTGGCCAAATTAACAGCTTCGGATCTTGTAGAGTCCACTTTTGCGTCTTTGCTGGCCGGCCTATACATATTTCGCACTGTATCAGCACCTTGTTTGAGGGTAGTGTTACGCGTGAGTAGGACGTGTTTATATTAACATGAGTGTCCACGCCGGGCCCAGCCTGCTACGCGTCAGCGCTGCGTGTGGGAGTTTTTATTTCTTGGGGCTAGGAAATTTCACCTATAAATTCAGTTGACAAAGCTCACCAAACTTTTCTTTCTTCACATCAGTAGGTTATACTAATACTTATATTTGTATAACTTCGGGGTGTTTGTCGTTGTTTTCGGCCGTTCGGTTGAGATAGCGACAAACTCAGTTGAGGGGAGCTTGGCACCTACGGGTTCTCCTCCGTTCCAACCCCGTAGAGTGACGTCTGTGCCTCGCGTACACTGCTAATGGCTGATTACTTCTTGGTCTTGTACTAAGAGCGTGAATTGAGCCTGGTGTGCGCGGTGCTACATATTTTTGATAAATCTATTTGTTTAGCTATTTTATAGTCAAAGTAGACTCACGATCAACCTTCGAACTCAAGCCCTGGGCACTCTCTGCTTTTGAAAAAAAATTATGGCACACTAGGCTTCGTATGAAAAGATAGACGCCGCTAAAGGTGGATTCGCCTGTGTCTTAGAGGGTTTCTTACAGTATTAGAATAAATAAAATTTAAAATTCACGACATTCAGATCAAGATGAAACCCGAATTGTCGTCCTCATCGTTAACGTCTCTTTCTTGTTCGCTTGCATCTTCATCATCATCATAGCCGACATCACTATCATGGCCAGTGACATGTAAGAGTGCGTAGACTTCATCTTCACTTTCACCATTAGATTCATTATTGTCCTCTGATTGTTCTTGAGGTTCAAAATTGTTACTGAGATTGTCCAAGAGAGCGTTCAAATTTACCTGGTCTTCAATCTCTTCACCTGGATTTGAGTCTTCTGTATCCTTACCTGGTTCCTCGTCTGTGGGCCTTCTCGTAATATGTTGAAGGTGACACTTTGGACGAGGACACACGCCTGTGCTTTCAAAGTCAGGGCATTCAAAGACATGTCGCTTTGAGCATTCTAAACCTTTGTTACACCAGCCAAGAAGCGCGAATTCGCGACAGGTATCGTCATCCACGCCAGCATGAGCCATATGGGCAAATTTGCAGTCTTCACGTGTACACCTCCCTCGCGCATTGTGCAAACACATTGGAGTATTTTCAGGCGTGAGAGTGTGATTGAGAGTACACCCGCGTTTCGGACAATTTCCTGTCTTGAAGTAGGGCAGGCAAAGGGCAACGTGCTTAGGGTCATGTTTATATTTGCAAGTTTTTGCCTCCAAACACGTTCCTGTGAGTTGTTAGTATTAAACTTTGTGTCTGAGATTCAAAAAGCCAACTAAGTTGGACAATGACACTTACCTGTCCTCGTATAATGAGCGCAAGGTGTTTCTATTTTCACTGGAGGAGCGCCAGGTCGATGGCTTCTGTACGGACTAACAGAAGAGCCTCTACCTCTGCCCCTACCAGCGGAGTATGGATGAAACCCTCTTGACCTACCTCCATTGTAACTTGGATATCTTCCTCGATACGTATTCGACTGTGAATACGAGTAATTGTTTCTTGGTGGGTAGTATCCACCTCTACCTCTTCCACCTCGGAATCCTCCCCTTGCGCCCCTATATGGGCGCGTGGGGTAATTTTGGGTAGGACTATCATTTTTTCTAATTGCTCCTACCTGACCAGCAAGTTGGGCGATCTGATCATATATTGATGGCGAATCAGGCATTGTGACTCGCTTGCAGAGGGAGCGTATACTACCGTATAAGTGATGGCCAGAAATTAACTCCCCTAATTTATAAAAGCAGAGGCTAAAGGTTGGAACCTCGTGTAGTAATCGTGAAGCCTAGAGAAAGCTTAGCCCGCTCACTAATCTATTTTGATCAAGTTCCCAAGCCTTGCCACTGCCACGCTCTCAGGGCCATATAGTTTGAGTGCACTGCATACAGTAATGGCCCGGGTCAGCTTAGTTAGTGCGTCGAGAGAGTTTAAGCAGAGCGCGACTCTTTCAACAGGCGAAAATGTCTGATACCAAGAAGCTATTGAAGGCATTGGCAGATGCTGGATATGACGAAGTATCGTCTAATTCTGTACTTGACCTTGTTGCGACTCAAGATATAGATGAAGCGAAGTCGGTTCTAGAGGGCTTGCTAGGTCAATCTTCGCCAGCCGCTAATAATTATATCAAACAGAGGAGGAATTCGCAAAAACCTGTAGCGAAAGATACCCAGAATGACAAGGGACGAGCGCCACCAGAGAGTCTTGCCGATCTCGAATCCAAAAAGTATCCAAAAGATGGAAGTGATTCAGGTCGCGGCAAGAAAAACATGTACCGTCTTCCTTTCTCGACTCCTTATCGAGCGCAGGAAATCCAACACAGTAGTGCCGAAGAAAAGAGTTCGAGTCGAAAGTTCTCAAATGAGGAAAAGGCGAACTCAATCAAAGAACTTGATGCCGCATTGAAACGTCTAGACCTCAACAGTGGCAAGAGTTTGAGCTCACGCACAATGTGTACTTGCATGGGCTCCAAACACGGATTGTTCGAGATGGCGCCGAATTGTCTGAGATGTGGACGAATAGTCTGCAATAAAGAGGGCCTTGGTCCTTGCTTGTCATGTGGCGAGCCTCTCGTGGAAACTGCGGTTTTGAAAAGTATCTACGAAATCTTGTCGACTCAGCGGTCGACCATTGCATCTACAATGGGTAAGAAAGCATTGGCTCAAGCTGGTATTGACCCCTCATCAAAAAGTGACGAGCCAGTATTCCGCAGTGCCGAGGAAGCTCAGCAGACGTTGGAACGGTTACTAGGATATCAAGAGTCCGATGCAGTCCGAACACGGATAATTGACCAGGTCGGCGACTTTGAAACTCCTGATCAAGGCTTGAACATGTGGATGACGGCTGAAGAGCAGGCGCTTCAGCTTCGCAAACAACAGCGACAGCTGCGTAGACAAGAGGAGCTGCGAAAAGTAAATACTGGTCGTGGTCGCAAAGTGATCAGTATCGATATCCGCGGAAACAAAGTCTATCAGGTAGAGCAGGATGTACCACACTTTGATGATGATCTGGAAAAGGCCGACGCTGAAGAGATGGACGAGCTAGCCAAGACAGCGAAAGAAAGCAAAAAGGTCACAGCTTCGCCCTTCTATGACCCGAAGCTATTTGCCGACTATAAACAGCCGCAATACCCTACGAAGGAGCGGCCTGCTGCTATTAATAGCGAAGCGGATCACTCGACGTTGGAATTGGAAAAAAAACCGCTCGTTGTCGCCTACAATGCAGATGATGCTATCCTTTATTGATGTCGGTACATAGTCGCCTTGAGCGAGCTGTGCCGCAGAATAAAATGCTGAGGCTCAAATTTATCCCTTTGGTTTCTCAACCAACCATCCTGTTTTGTTACAGAAGTTACAACTGACTTCTTTGGAGATCGGATTTTCCTTCTATTTATTTCTCACTACACTAACTACCGTAGCATTTAAGTTCGAGTCTTTTAGCTAGATCTTCTAGTTAGACGTCTCTTCCTGATCATGTGACCCTAGTTTGATTTGCGACGCCATGTTCCATGCGTGACGCAAGGTGGGAGACGAGGCACCAAGCCTCTCTCAGGCCTAGCTCTCAGCCAATACGGAGTAGTTAATCGCCGTTGGAATGATGTAAGCACTGTAGATCCCTGCCCACATCAGGGTCTCACATCTAGTGTCTGAGCAAGTTGCTCGCCGGGATTGGGCCATGTGGCTACAAATCTCAGAGCGGCATCATCACCACCCTTACTTGCCAATTGGACGGTAATTTAATCGCTTGCCTCCCAGTAGGTGTGTAACCGTTGGATTTCTCCTTTTCATTCTGGAATTAAACTACATCTAGAAATTCCGTCTCCAGAATGAAGGTGCCTTCGAATGATGAAGTTAGCGATTATACTAAGGCAATCAGTAAAGGTGGCCTCAAGGGCGTCGGCGTCGGCGCGCTCATATCCGTGGGTGTTGCAGCGTTCCTAAAACGTCGGACATCTTTCTTCACCAATGTCAGTGGCTTGCAACGTTGTCTTGTATATCTTGGACCCGGCTTGTTTTGCGGCTTTACTGCAATGGAGTTGTCGTCACGCGAATTCGAAGAGAAAAAGCGTGAACAGCTTGATGGCTTCATTGCACGGGAGGTCAAGGAGGAAAAGAAGAGCTTGGCCGACGACATTAAAGATTTCGGCATGAGAAACCAGTACAAGATCGTTGTCGGAGGTTGGGCAGCTTCCATCATTGGTTCTTTCTGGTATATCAACAAAGATAAGTATTTGACCCGATCTCAAAAGATTGTCCAAGCCCGTGTGTATGCTCAGGGCGCAACTGTAGCCTTGCTTCTTGCCACTGTCTTGCTTTCAGTCCAGTTTGGAGGTACCCCTGAGGACAAGCGCCGCGAGCAAAAACAGACTGCAAGCCACAGCTGGGAGAATGATCTCCAGTATGTTGAGCCGCACGATTACCAGGATTCAAAGAAGATCAAGACCCCTACATTGAATGATAATCCTCATGGTGCTGCCACGGCCGCCAGCAAATCCCAAAGAAGCGATGCTGAGCATACGTCCACAGACAAACTGAAGACGATCAGTTCAGCCCCCTTGCCTCACCTCAAGCAGGCCTTCCTTTCTAGCGAAGATGGCGAAAAGAAGGAGGAGTAGGCTAGAGTAGTCCATAAGTCGCTTTAACTAGCCATGAGGTGTCGTTGTTCCAATAGTTTACTATTCAAAGCTTTGTACCATTTTTCCGTGAACCGTGGCGACTGGGCCATCAGCAGCGCTTCAACAGTAGGGTACTCGGTTTTCGTCATGGCAGGAGCAGCCCAACCATTGCCGGTAATTACTGCATCCAGCTGTTTTCCCTCAAGAGTGACAATATGAGCAGAATTGCTACTCGTCTGCTTCCAACTTGTAATCAGATCCTTGTAGCTGTCGAGGTTGTTGATTTCTTCCTGGAGCGCACCTGCTAGCATTTGCCTAAAGATCAATCTTCAGGTGACGTAAGTTATTTCGGTGATATAGCTTGGTGGGTCGCTGATAAGATATGGACAAACAGGACAAGACCTAAAGGGAGCCAATATTGAAAGCACACTAGAATCGGGCTTAGACTTAAATCTATACGTACCGTCGACTAATCTATGATGTCGTCTTTTTTATGCGCTTGCACAAGAGAGTAGAATGCTCCTTTAGCCTCTAGGAGTTTGGCGGGGCTATCAAATTCTGCTATTGAACCCTTGTCGAGCACAAGAATTTTATCAGAGTCCATCACAGTATTGAGTCTATGGGCGATCGTAACAATGGTGCGATCACTGAACTCTTTCCTTATAGTCGCTTGAACAAGACTGTCAGTTTCAGCGTCGACTGATGCAGTAGCCTCATCAAGTACCAGCACTGTTCCTGGGCGAAGTAGCGCTCTGCCTAAACATATAAGCTGGGCCTGGCCGCGGCTCACATTCTCACCGCCATCTGAGATCTCAAAGTCTAGCCCACCAACCTCTTGAGGGAAATGGGCTTGTAACCGGCAGAGATCCAGCACCTGATGAAGCCTCGCATCGTCAGCCAAGCCTAGTGGGTCAAGGTTCATGCGGAGTGTCCCCTTGAGTATCTGCGCATCTTGGGGAATAATTGACAATCGGGACCTGAGGTCGTACAAGCCAATTTCCGATATAGTCTTGTCATCGATGACGATAGAACCAGATGAGGCCTCTATGATTCGAAATAGAGCTAACGTCAATGAGCTTTTACCTGCGCCGGTTCTGCCAACAATGCCAATCTTTTCGCGACTGTTGATACTCAGAGTAATGTCGTTCAGCACAGGCGGCAGTTCCGGCCGATAGCGAGTCGAATAATTCTGTAGTCTTATCTCTCCTCTCTGGGGCCAGAGTTCAGGTACATCATGTCCTTGGATTCTTGCGGGCGCCTCTGGAACCCTATCGGTGTAGTCCAAAATCCGTTCGATCGCTACTACGCTTACCTCCAAATTTGTCCACGACGAAATAATGTAAGACAGCCGCATAGCCGTAATTTGGACACTGTGCAGCACAATTCCAGCGATGCCAACAGTCGCCCCTCCTCCAATTCCATAGCCAACAAGGGCCACTAAACTTAGCGTGCTTCCGAGGGTCATAATCGCCGTCATGAGGCGGATCCGGTAGTTGAGCCAGCGCCGCAAAGATGACCGCAAGAAGGCAGTCGTCATCCAATAATTGCTTTTCTTCTCAAGGCCGACAATGAACCGGTCGGCCACACCAAAGGCGTTTACTGTCGAGACACCCTTTATACTCTCCTCAATATGACTGAGAATGGGACCACGAGAAGAGCTGTTGAATTTGGAAATTTGGCGCGAGCTCGGAATATATTCCTTCCTGTAATAGTTATAGCGGAAGAAGAGAGGAATAAGAAGAAGCGCCAAGAACGGCACTCCAAAAATTGCGATGGTCAACGATATTACGGCGGAGAAGGTCGACCTCAAGAAACCCTGCATTAATGCTGCGAGCTCTACGTCAAGGCTACGAATGTCGCCAGTAAAGCGGTTCATAATCGCACCTAAGGGGGTCCGATCAAAGAAGGTGAGGGGAAGTCTAACTAGCTTCCGTAGCATTTCCTCGTGGAGTACTATAGCCGCCTTGAGTAGTAGCGGTCCATTGAACGTGTACACTGAGACAAAAGTTACGACTCCAGTCAAGACAGATAGCGTCAAATAAACAATAGCATAAGACTCAGACGCGCGTAAGCCAACCAAGTTCTTATTCGACCATATAGTGAGCCAAATAGTTACGAGGTTGTCCATCAATGTAGCCAGAATCATGGCACTGATTGCGAATATGGCGATACCAAGCCCAGTGGCACGGAAGAAGCGAGTGAAGACCCGCCAAAGAGGAACGTCTGGGAACATTTCGTCATGGCTCGGTACATCTGGCGAGTACAGAACCTTTGAAAAGTTGGCTGCGGGGGTCGAGAGTTTCGCTACTGCGATTTCGGCTTGTCTGTTAAACTTACTGTCTGGTAAGATATCCTTAGGAGAATCCACGTTGAAGCTTGTCAGGAAGGGAATTGAGCTCTCGGTAGCTTTACCATTGTATATTGCGTGCTTATCAGACAAGCAGACCAAGTGGCTGGAATACTTCAGGACTCCGGCCGTATTTGTGGCCAAAATTACAGTCCTGTCGGCCAAAAGACCTTCAGGACTGAACAAAGTCGATATCAGCTTGCTCGAGACATGCTCATCTACGGCGGAGAGAACGTCATCAAGGATGATAATGCTGCTTCGCGAGTAGACTGCTCTAGCAAGGGCGACTCGGGCGCGCTGACCGCCAGAAAGCGACACTCCTTTCTCGCCAATTTCGGTTTCATCACCCTTTTCAAATAAAGCAATGTCTTTGTTGAGGTCACAAGCCTCCACAACTGAAGCATAGTACTCCTCGTCGTAGTCAATGCCGAACAAGATATTTTCTTTGAGAGACTTGAATTGCAGCCACGGTTCTTGCGAGCAGTATGCAACACGGCCCCCAATGTCGATCGATCCTGAGTCTATGAATAACTGACCGCAAATTGCTTTACAGAATGCTGATTTTCCGGAGCCAACCTTCCCAACTATGCAGCACAAATCTCCTGAGGACAGATCTAGTGATATGTCGTCAAGAGCAGTAGCCGCATCTTTTGTTGACGCCCATTTAATTACCGCGCTTTTCAAAATGACGTTTCCGAGCTTTTCAGTGTCCATCGAGCGCGTATAATTCTGCGAGATCTCCTCAGGTTGCTGTAGAAATTCGCTAAGTCGCGTTTCTGCCGTGAAAGCTCTTCCAAAACTTGTGACAACGCGAGGGAATGAGAACAGCGGGTCAGTCACAAGTGCCAACATGGATAGAGTCGGAAACACAATCTGGGGAGTTAGTGGTGCACCTGAGAGATACAAATATGCCAGTAGGACAGCCGTATTAACAACATTGCCAAGTTGGGTCGATATCGTGTAAAGTAAAGTGCTGATCCACAAGAATTTCCTCATCACACTAACCTCGCCTTCTCGGTGCTCTAATACCTGCTTGACATACGGCTCTTCCCAGGCATACAGCTTGAGAGATTTGATGCTTCTTAGGATGGCCATGGTTGACTTTGCCCTACGATCCTTGGCCGCCATTGACTGCGGGAATCGCTTCATCATCTTCTTACTTGCCCATGAAGTGAATGGAGCGTACATCGCAAATATAGGCACAGAAGCCAGCATTGGCGTGCCTAAAAAGTAGTACAATTGAAAGACGCACAGAAGAATGCTCATCGGTGCAGCAATAAGTGTACTTATATCACTGAATGCAGCCTCGACCATGGTTGCGTCCACGTCAAGCAAGTTCATGATCTTTGCCGAGTCGTATTTCTCGCGTGATCCTGAATCGAGCAATAATGTTTTCCGGTACACACACGACTGCAAAGATCTGCGAGTTTTGGCAAACAAGATGGATGCCATCACGCTGGAAAGGCTGTTGAAGGATGCACCAATCATCACTATAAGAGCAAGCCCGATACCGTAGTAGGTAGGGCCATACCACTGGGTGTCGCCATTCTTGAGATCCGCCAGGCCCTGTAAGAACAGAGCTAGGACAGTCGGCCTCGTGTACACGAACATGTTTCGAGAGATTTGGACGGCAAATATAAACAGAAACTTCCATTTGTAGGTAGCGAGTATAGCCCACATAACACGATGATTTTCATCATGTGGCAGTTTGTCGAGTTGGTCCAGGAACTCTTTTGAAGCATCATGGGCATTGAGCTCTTGTGGAATACCAGCAAATTCATCTGACGTCAGAATACTAGTTTGCGCCGTGGCCATCATTTTATTGAGGAAAGAAACATTCATTCGACCCCAGACAGTAGCATCTTCATACTTCTCTGGGCTCCATGGACAGCTTTCGTATTCTAATATGCATGTCAGGAGCGTAGACACTACCAGTGCCCAATTAATCCACAATGGGTATGAGACTAGTCGCGAAATCTCGATTGAGGAGCGTGCGGACCACCATAATTGCACAACCGTGAGTGAGACTCGCCGTTTTAGCTGGGAGCGATGTAATTGCAAAATAAGGCATTGAGTCAGAGCAACCACGAACGAATGTCTCGCGAAAAGCAGTATTGTGACTACAAATGAACCATAATAGGCCCATTGTCTCAACAACGGCAATGCAGCCTGTTCCCCAGGGTGGCGCTTCTCCGGATTTGCTACTCTATAAAGCACAAAAGGGAGGAACAGGGTTGTAGAAAGCCAGTCCAACCGCGTCAAGGCCAATTCATTGGGAAGCCCTGAATCCAGAAGCCACATTGTCGAGGCCAGCTTTTAAAGCTCTTGTGGAATGCCCCTTCACCGGTAACTTCTGTGCGTTTAATATAAACCCTAAGGCAGAGATAGATAGCTGGTTGTTACTGGAGAAATTACGTTATAACAGCGGCGGTCTTGGTGCCAGTCCTGGTGCCGTGTTTAATATTACAACTCACGGCACAGGTTGATCGACATTTTAGATGAATAGTCGCAAAGAAAAGTTTCTTTCGAAATAAAGTCATTCTTGGCTATACAAATGTTGGTTGTAAGACAATCATTCTCTCCTTCTGCTCGTCAACATTGACCCGGATACACTACCACGCTTTAGATAGAGCACACCATAATAAGAAGATAAGGCGCGATTAAGGGAGTATGCACCGTGAGGTCAATTCCATGCAGGAGCCGTGAATGAAATATAAATAGAGCGTACCCAGCTGAAAACTATATGCAAGGGGGGGGGGGGGGCTACAGTATGCTTAAGCACTAACGGTATAATTATGTCACCGGTTCTCTCATAGATATGTCTGGGCAGATACTTTGTCTTGTCTTTTGATAATTCTAGAATAAATTTAAATAAACACAAATGGAAGTATCTCCACTACCTATATCTCCTAGTAACTTTCCAGAAGAACATTGACTCTGGGATATTATCTATTACCCTACCCTATATGCATGTGTCCTGTTTGGCGCATACCTGACATTTTGGATACAAATGTGGGTCTGAAGCCTGAACTTTCTGGATCGTCTTGTGGGGCCGCACTAGGCGCTTTGTTTGCTTCGAGACTCGAATGGCTAGAACTCTACCGTTTTTTGAAGAGGTCTAAAGCTCAAGCTTCAGGTGAGAGAGACAGAGAACAGATCACGAATAAATGTCGCTTAGAGAAAGAATATTCTGTCAGTTTCGTAAAATACAGTTAAAGCGAAAGCACGAACTTCTTACCTTCCGATTGGCATTACCATTGCGAAGAATTCAGTGCTTGCAAGTGAGCCCACAGGCTAGGAGCTCGTTAAATCCAAAATTGATATCATTAAAATATAAGCCTCGGACGATCGACAGCGATTGTCTTTAAAGCTTGGTTAAAAAAGTAAAAGTAATCGCAGTTTATATACAATCGGGTCTTAAAACTTAAAATCCGTTTACAGCGGTATAACTTACTCGATGATGCGGGTAATGAGACCAGTGGCCACAGTCTTACCGCCCTCACGAACGTTGAAACGCTGGCCAACCTCAATGGCGGTGGGGTGAACAAGCTCACCAACCATCTCAGTGTTGTCACCGGGGAACACCTGAGTGTCGACAGCGACGCCCTCAGGGAAGGAGAGGGTGACGGTCACGTCGGCAGCGGAAATGAACATCTGGGGACGGTAGTTGGTACCGAAAGGAGAGTGACGGCCACCCTCCTCCTTGGAGAGAACGTAAAGCGAGGCCAAGAACTTGGTGTGGGCCTTAATAGTGCCAGGCTTAGCAAGAACCATACCACGCTGGAGGTCCTCACGCTTGATGCCACGAAGCAAAATTCCGGCATTGTCACCGGCCATGGCCTGGTCAAGCTCCTTCTTGAACATCTCAATACCGGTGACGACAGCCTTAAGGGGCTGGGCGTTCACACCGACAATCTCAACCTCCTCGCCGCGCTTAAGAGCACCACGCTCAACACGGCCGGTAGCGACAGTACCACGTCCAGAAATAGAGAACGAAGCCTCAATTGGCATAAGGAAAGCCTGCTCAAGGTCACGCTGAGGAGTAGGGATGTACTCGTCAACAGCCTCAAGCAAAGCGTTAATGCGCTCCACACCAATCTCGGGCTGCTTGTTCTCAAGGGCCATGAGGGCAGAGCCCATGATGACGGGGGTGTTGTCACCATCAAAGCCATAAGTACCAAGCAGCTCACGCATCTCCATCTCGACAAGCTCAAGCATCTCAGGGTCATCAACAGTGTCGACCTTGTTGACGAAGACAACAACGTTCTGGATACCAACCTGACGGGCAAGCAGCAAGTGCTCACGAGTCTGAGGCATCTGTCCATCAGTAGCAGCAACCACAATAATGGCACCGTCCATACGGGCGGCACCACTGATCATGTTCTTGATATAATCAGCGTGACCAGGGCAGTCAACGTGAGCATAGTGACGAGCGTCAGTCTCGTACTCAACGTGGGCACTGGTGATAGTGATACCACGAGCACGCTCTTCAGGAGCCTTGTCAATAGAGGCGTAGTCGAGGAAGTTGGCACCGCCCTTCTCAGCAAGCACCTTGGTGATGGCAGCAGTCAACGTGGTCTTACCGTGGTCAACGTGGCCAATGGTACCAATGTTCAAGTGAGGCTTGGTACGCTCGAAGGTCGCGTAGGTCTTAACGGCCTTCATGGCAGGCAGCCGCAAAGGAGCCTGAGCCCGTGCAACCACTTGGCTAATTCCACGGAACATTTTGGGTGTGTAGTGGTGTGGAAAGGGGAAAATTTCAGGGTCCTCGAAATGTCGAGCCCCCAGCTCAAGTAATCCGGGCCTAAGCAAGTCAGGTGCGCTCCAATTGAAATTTCAGGACATGTCGTACCCGGGGTTAGGGCTCTTGAAATCACCGGTGAAGGCAATTTGAGGACAGAAATCTGTGGTGAAGGTCCATAATTACAACAATTGTAGTATCAGGAGATGGAAGGTTCCCTGGTAATGTGCCTGACCCCTAGTGAAATCCGCACTTGTTCGTGAGGTACCCTGAAAATACCGCTGTAGGTGTTCGTTGAAAACCGTCTTTGAAAGACTAAATATGATATATACATTAACGGCGTTGGCGACGGACAAAGCTGTCCAAGTCTCCCGCGTCGTATTTTCGGAGCCCACGGATGAAGTAGTACTTCTCCTTTGGCCATCTCATCGCTGGCACCTTAAGTACCTCGATCTTTTCTACATCAGGGTTGTACACCTGGAAGCGTTGCTCAACACCAATACCACTGATCTTGGTACGCAACAGGATCGTTGTACCAAGGTGGTTCCTATTCAAAGCTAGAAGCATACCCACAAAGGAGGACTTGTCTTTCTTGGTTACTCGTAGCACATCGCCGGCCTTGGGGCAGGTGGGCTTTCTCTTGTCGAAAAGCGCACGTTTCACACCATCAGGGTCATATTGAGCAAAAAGTTTTGACTGTTGCACATCCATGGCGGACTGGCCCTTGGGGATTCGTCGTGGAGTCTGCTCATACACAGGGATGACGTTCACTTGTCTCGAGGGAACTATGAACGAGCGTGTGAGAGAAGGGGTCGCGCGGCCCACGACACTTCTTCGTAGAGCTCCAAACATCTTTTGGATCAGACAACGACGAAACAAACACCTGTTTGCCTTTAGCTCAGACCCAGACTCGCACTTGTACTTTGAGTCGAGCTGACAAAATTTATCATTAGTATGCTATAACCTTAGGCATTGACGCACATCGGCAGACTCATACTCGCGGACTCACATTAATTTCTACCTCACCACTGGGAAAATGTCGGGTAGAGGCGATATAAATGGCCAGATTGGCATGTTCATCGCCCAGCTGAAGCGACGTCAAATTGCTGGTTCGAAAGACGTCGCTCTGGCTACGGCAAATGTCCTGCTCCGTTTCATTAGTGCTCGTAAATGGCACTCTAAAGCGGCAATGATAGACCAAGTGCGCGAGCTTGGCGCAAAGCTCGTGGCCGCTCAGCCCCACGAATTTACTTGCGGAAACGTTGTTCGCCGCGTGCTTAAGAGTATGCGAACTATTGACGAAGCGATCAGCGAGGAGCCGAGAGCTTCCAGCGCTACTGCTAGCGATGAACCAGAAAGCTCATCGTCGATGTTTGGTTTGTTAAGGATTCCGCAAACAGATGCTGGACTCTCTGGTGTGCGCTTGCCGGACCAGAAGGCAGCTGTAATCGAAGAAATCCATCTCTTGATTCGTGAGATCGCCAATGATGATCCATTGTTCAAGTCTGGTCTCGACATGATCAACAACGGGGAGATTCTTCTTGTACCATGCCCAGAGTCACGCACCCTTATAGACTTCCTACTCCGTGCAGCTCAGAAGAAGCGTTTTAGCGTGGCTGTGACGGAATGCTATCCCAACGGCACTGAAAGCGCAAAACGCGTCGTGGCCAAGCTCAAGAGCGCAGGCGTTCCGGCTACAGTGTTACCCGATGCTGCCATTAATGCTGTCATGTCCAAAATTTCTAAAGTTCTTATTTCTGCAAGGGCTGTTCTAGCCGATGGTGGCTGCATATCCAACGCGGGTGCTAGCATTGCCTGTCTCGCAGCTAAAAAATTCACAAAGCCCGTGCTGGCCATGGCTGGCTCTTACAAACTCTCCCCTCTTTATCCATTTGACGTCGAGAACCTCATTGAGGTAGGCAATAGTGGAAAAGTGATTGATTTCGGCGACGCAGAGCTAATGGATCGTCTTGATGTGATCAACCCTCTTTACGACTATGTCACACCCGACTTGATGGACATCATAATAACTACAGACGGCGTATGGGCACCCAATTTCGTTTACCGGATTGTTCTTGATAATTATTCCTCTCAGGATCAGTCTCTTGCTAGTTCAACTGCCAAAGGCTCGATCGCTGCTAGTTCATAGAGAAACAGCGTTATGCGTAAATCCACTTATGTAAAGAAGCTCAAACTCACACTCATCACCACCCTCCTCGACGACGAACTGAACGAACGACGCAAGCTCGACGCAGCTAGCCTTGCACTCTCTATATCGTGGAATTTCCCATACTCATTGACGTGGAAAGAGGTGACAAGTGAGACTCGAAAGGCACCCAGATGAGCAGCGCCTTGGACATGATTCGAGGGCTTCTTGATGAGAACATCACCGTGAAGCTCCGTGGCAACCGCGAACTCTCTGGCCGTTTGCACGCCTTTGACGAACATTGCAACATAGTGTTGAGTGATGCACAAGAGAAACACTTCATTCTCAAAGACGGAAAGGTCGACGTACAAGAACGCAAGTTTGATGATATCCTCTTTGTCCGTGGCGATTCGGTTATTTTCGTCAAGTCTTGAGTCCCTTTTTCTTTGAGATTTAATATTTATATGCTCTTTTTGTTTAAGTTCCAATCTTATTTATTCCAGAAGAACAAAAAAGGGAGTATTTAGTTCCGATAGACTCACCACCGCATTTGTTAATACCTATTTTTTTGACACGTTACAGCTTGACAGCTTTAAATCCTGTATAGAAATAGCCTCACCTCAGAATATTCTCTTAATGAACGCATAGTGTTTGCGAATACTGACACGGGGACGCGCTGTGATTTCTGGCTTGCCAAGAGATACATCTGACGGCCTAGCTGCATATGTCTCGATAAGCAGGACCTTCAACTTTTCACTCCTGACCCGTGACATCTGCGATGTCTCGAGGTTTAAAGGATATCAGGGTCGCCAATTTGTTTAAGCGCAAGTCAGAAATATCTGTGGCACTTGACATCAAAAATGCGAGTCTTGGAGAAGCAGCTTTAGTGGACCTCTCTCAAGATATGGTCGCCCTCCAGCACAACTATAAGCTACATCCGGATACGCTTCGCCAATTGCATTCACCGCTTTATACGGTTACAAGCCCGTTGGCACGATATATATACAAGGATGCTCTGGACCAATTGGGGTCGACAGAGGACAGACTAGCTCTTACAACTGCCTATCTCAATACTGACAGCATAGAGCTCTGCACACTGAGCTCAGACGTGCTCGCAGATGAGCACATTGTCGATACACTTCTTGCCGAGGGAGATGTAGGCTGCTCCGTATTGAGACATGCATATCTTGCCAATAAGTGGACCCCAATGCGCACACATCATTGGCACCTGCTGTTCAAATACGCGATCGAGTCTGAAAACTTCCAATTTGCGTCAAAACTGTGGAAGGCTCATTATGAAGGGAATCTGGCGCTGGCGCCACCTTCATTGATAGCTAAGTTTTTGATACTCGCAAGTCATCAGCGCAATGGAGCTATCAACGAACTCTACCTAAACACTGAGCTGCCAGCCTCTAGTGCGCTTTCCTCGGCAGTACTGGCGTGCTCTTTAAACGACAAGGACACTGTCCAGGATGTTCTTAAGAAGCTTCAAGTTCTCATCGAGTTCCATGAAGATGACCTTGCATCTCTCCAAATTAGAGATTTCACCCAAGTTGCTGATCGGCTGGCCCGGGCTCCAATGGATGTGATCGATTCCCCACGGCCACAGTTGGTGTTCAATCTGCTGCTTCTTGGTGCCTACCGACAATATTCGTCTCAAACAGTTTTGCATATCTACCGATACCTTGTCAATAACCACGATTTCAAACCAAATATGGCCACAGCACAAATATTGGCCAACTCAGCATACCGGCTGGGAAATTCCAAACTACTGGGCTATAAAATCTGGCAAGATATGGCCCATTTAGACTTGACTCGTAAGTTCTGCGAGACTATGCTCATGTGTCAATTGGTAGGCGCAGGGTACAAAAGTAGCCTGTATTTCCTGCAGGAAATGTACAGACGCCGTATTCACCTTCGAACCCATATCCAGCGCATGCTGTCGAACAAATTCACAAGCATTGGTGACGAGCATACATTTGTAGACTTGTTCAAGTCACATAATATTGGTAACGAGTTGGCAAAGTATGGTCAATTCGACGAACAGCTTGTCAAAGAGGAGTGCGGTACGTATTTGGCGCAGGCAGAGCGCAATGCATCGATATTCGTCGAGGGAAGGAAACCCCAGCAGGATCCGCTGGTTGTATTGGGCCATATGCTCGAGTTTGACTCTAAATTAAAAAGTACATAAAATGAATTGCTTCTTTCAGCCCCTCAGGGCCCGAAGTCTTTCCTCTAGTCGATTGTCGACTTCCTCATCAGCAGCTGCCACAGTGGTTGCAGGGACATTGCGCGGAGTTTCTCCAAGGCTGTGGCGCATTTCGATGCCAGCATCATCAGCAACTTGCTGGAGCAACAAGTCAACTTCTTCCTGAGGAGCATCAAGAGCGGAGGCTGCACCCGTGGCGTTTTCATAATAGTTGGATGTTGCGTCGAGGTCTTCGAATTGCTGTTCGAACTTGTCCATGACTAGAGAGATGTTCTCGGTATTCATCGACTCCATTGCCCTGTCCATTCCCCGCACTACAGTGCTCATATTACCAGTGACTTGGCGCATGGTCACTGCAGTTTGTACTCGCGAAGATACTGCGTCAACTCTAGATGCTAGCCGAAGCAAATTGAGACGCTCATTCTGTTTACGAATGGCGCTTTGAGCGTGAAGCTTGGCAATGTCCTCGTTTCCTGCCGTTATTGCTTTCTTGGTGGCATTGATTTCACGCTCTCGCTCCTTGCCAGCCTTGATACTTTGCTTGCGAAGCTGCTTCGCTGTGAACTTAAGCTTGAACAGCGAGTCCTCCAATTGTGGCGGCATTCTCTGTGCCTACAAACGTCCAAATAGGTCCAGCCTAGACAATGATATGGCCCGCTGGGCTGGGTTTAATCCTAGAGCTTACACGGGACGATGGCGGATAAGGCTCAGCATGGAGTTATGGCAGAATTATGCGTTTGGGAGTATATTCTTGTGCCCACATGAAAAACGCTGGAGAGATTGATCGTGTGCGTGTGTCTGGGTGCCTTACGTTTTCATACCTTTCGCTAACCCAAAACAAAGCTTAACGCGCGTCGAGAGTCAGGCGACAATCTGAGGTATTTCAACAATGATAGCCTCGGACGAGCTTGCGGCCTTATTATCGGGTATAACTCGAGCTGGGCATGATATAGTCCCTGTTTTGGAGGTTCTCAAGGAATTTGAGGCCGATCTATCGCGCTCGTTTGTTCCTCTTGACGCGTCATTGAGCTATTTCGAGGCACTTGCCCGCGCCCTGGACGTAAACATCGGCCAGGCCCAAACAAATCTTTTGAAAAAGGGTGCACTAGCAGCACTTTGCCGTCTCACGGAAAATGTTGCATCGAGAGACCCGAGCTATCTCCTCAATCCCGCACCCGTGGTAATCCCATGGCTAATTGACAGCCTCGGTGGTGACAGCACTCCAAACTCCAACGATGAATCTTGTGAAGATGTGAATAGAAGCCTGGATTGTATGTGGCTTGCTTGCCCTCGGCCTGTCGAAGAGCAAATGAGGGAAGTCGGCTTGTCTCACTCACGCGCCGCGGTGAGGCTCGCCTCAGTAAATCTCTTGTCTGACCGCATCTCCGCTCTCGAAGGCAAGTTTGCTTTCAGAAAGTTCACGCCAAAGGTGGCAAAGCTCTTGCAGGATCCTGACTCGAACGTACGAAATTCTGCATACTTGCTGCTGGTACAGGTGTTCAGTGCGGCCTCTCCAGCTGCATTCGCAGACTTGCAACGCGTAATGAGACTTTTACGTACCCCTGAGATTGTCCAGGATAGGCTATCAGCTCGAATTCAACGCGAACAAGGTAGTTCAACCCCTGGCACCCCGCTTGCATCCACTCCGCCCTCACAACGCCCCTCACAGTCCTCACAAAAGTCTCTGGCCACAACTTCGCCATTAGGTTCGCCCCGATCGCCCCGATCACCACGATTGGGCTCGAATTCTCCATCAGGCTTGCTGTCAGATGCCGCCATGGCCTCTTCACGAGGTACTGCAGCGTCACCAAAGCTGCCATCACAAGCTCGCTCTGCAAAATCAACTGATGCCAAACCTTCCGCCCCCTTGGCACCGCTGGATGTCATTTCAGACCCTTCATTTGCCATGCAAGACCTCGAGGTGAGACACATCTACTCCGAGATCCAGTTCCGAGCAGAGGTCGACCAACTTCTACCCTGCTTCTCCGGAAAAGAATCTGATATCAACTGGTCCTCCCGTAATAACGCCCTGACTACGTTCCGACAGCTACTCAGGAATCCCACAAGTAGTGTCAGTAGTCGGGAAAAGGCAATGGCCTTGCGCAAGATGCAGCCCTCTGTCATTACTGCGTTGGGCTCTCTCCGCACTGTTCTTGCTGTAAATGCTTGTCACACCGTCAAAGATGCTTTTAAAATTCTTGGCGGTCCCACAGAATTGGCTGAACCGTTCTTGGTGGCCCTCAGCCGCCTAGCTGGACTGAACAAGAAGATGACGGCTGCGCTCGCTCATGTTACCGTGAGCTCTGTTCTTCTGAACCTTAAATTTTCACCGAGACTGCTAGGTGTTGTTCGATCTGCCGTATTGGATGTCAAGCCGCAGCTCAGAGGGTACGGAATGGTATGGCTGCAAGTTCTCATCCTATGTCACGGACTTAAATCTGAGTTTGTTTCGAGCCAAAGCGCTGAGATTGGGAGCATCATTTTGAAAAATTTGCAAGATGCATCCCCCGCAGTCAGGACTGCCAGCCGCGACGCTTTCTGGGCAATGGACACCCAGATGCCCGCATCAGGAGAGAGAGTCCGCGCAAAACTTGACTCGGCAGTGCTTAAGTCGCTTGATCAGGCGCGCCCTAGATCGTCAGTATCCCCTTCGGTTGTTCGCGAGTCTCTGGCATTTGAGGCAGGTGCGCGCTCATCAATGAGTTCACTGTCCCCATTGTCCTCGCCTAGTGAGAGAGGCGAACACGACGGTTCGGATATTGCTGGACGTTCCTCATTGTCTCCAACTCCAGTTCTATCCTCTCAAATGACTACCAGTCCACCTCTCGTCCCCAAATCTCCGTCTTTTAATACCCATGATTCTTTTGCTTCACAATCCGGGGCCGGACTCGCATCCGACCGCAACAGTGAGCCTCAGCAGCTATCTACGGATCTACTAATGCCATCACAGTCGCCAGTTAGGCAGTCTGCGAAGAGTTCTCTTAATCGCTCCCCTTCTCCGTTGTCCTGGGAGCCTGCCCAAATGCGCCCAGCAGACTCCTCTACTAATTTACACCGCATTTCTTCCGGTCCTCGTCCATCAGTACTGAGCTCGTCAACTCCGCAGTCAGACTGTAAGCCAGGGGAGTCACCCAGTTTGCGACTTAGCCTGCCACCAGTAGGATCGTCTATCTCCTCGGATGATTCCACCGTGCGTGAGTCTGCGCCAGAGCGTTCGGTGCCTTCTGGAGCACCCTCACGCGAGTCACTGATCATGGGGCCCAAAGCTAAAGCCCGCGCTTCGAATTCCCTTTCACAGATGATGCCGTCTGCAGTCTCGTCGACACTGAAAACTCCTTCTGGGAGCCTAGGCCGCGACTCGGCTCAGCCGCAACCAATTAGGACGCCGGCTTTGCGGCCTACGTTTAGCTCCGAGCCCCCGGACTTATCCTCAATGCACATTTCACCCGAAAGTCGATCTTTGAGGTTGAACACCGGGGCTGGGCCTGTGCAGGTATATGAGGACCCAGTCGACAGTTCCCCATTTTCCCGCAATGAGCTCAAGGATGCGCTCCACATTGATCGCAGCCTTCTTACACCCTTCCCAGTAACTGAAGCTGAATGTCTTACTTTGTTTGATCGCCTAATTGCGGATCTAGAAGCAGCAATAATTACTGAGAGTGGCTTAATGAGCCTGATTGTCCTCGTTGCAGGAAGATCATCGTCCGAAAGTAACGATGCTGCACTGTCTATCATGGAAACGGCTGCTATGCGTCGGTGGACGCGTGCCCATAGCGGGCGCGTTGCTTCTGCTGTTAGTGGATATCTCGCTGGCTCAGCGGATCGTGCTAATGAACGTGTCCACCTTGCCCTTGTATTGCTGTCCCACCTGATCACGGGCAGTCTTTGGACACAGTGGGACGCTTCATTCGTTGACGGTCTTATTGCAATTTCGCAACGCAAGTATCTTGTCACCTCTCTCGAGTACACCGCTCTTCCCTTAGTGGCCAAGTCTGCTGGCAAGCTCGCAATGGCGAAAGTAGATGCCACGAGTCTTCTTAAGGCCGTTGAAAATACCTACTTTGGCCGCGAGCAGCTAACAAGGGCTTCAAAGGTGCTGTTACTTCGACTTGCATTGAGTACCTCCCATGTTGTTACTCCCTCAAACCTTCTGTTCAAGGCCGCTTTGGCTGAACCAGATGCATGTGTGCGCCGCGAGGCCTACCCAATGGTTCTCACCGTTTATCAACGCGACTTTGATGCAGGAGAGGCTGTTTGTTCGCAACTGACCGCGGGCCAAGCAAGAATTGTCGAGTACTATCGCGAAAACTCGCTCAAAGTTTAGTAGAAAGTTAGTGCAGTTCTAAAATAAGTTATTGATTTGATACCCGAGTATCTTATTGAGAGCCCTGAGTCTCTTTAACAGCGGACTGCTGACGTGCCTTGCGGGCAGCATTGTTCCAGCGAGCGATGGTCTCATCGGACTCGGCAGTGTTAGACTGGTAGGTCAACTTGGAGCCAACAGCGGCAGTGAGCACGGCCGCAACGGCAAGGCCACCAAGAGCGAGTGCAGTATTGCCCTTCCAGTTCTTGGGGATAAAGTACCAGCCACCTGCGGGCGACCAGGCCTCACCTTTGATAGCTCCTCCAGACATTTGTATGATGAACTTCAAGTTCAGTAGAGCAGCGTGCCGTAAGCAGTCTGTGAATTCTGTGACTGGCCATTTGTTGATGAGAGATCCCAATGAAATCTGTCATGTGACCTCACATGAGCTCACATGAGCTCCCTCTACCCGCCACATGTGCAGTGCCATATCAAAGTCGATTAGACACCGCTTCAATCGATATTAGCGGGTGACATTGACACCCAGAAATTGATCTAGCGTTGAATCCAATTTTCTTTCTTTAGTCTCACTAGCGTTCTGGGCTTGAGTACTCCTACTATCAATCTCTCACCTCTCGATACTCCTATTCTAGACAGTGCCTGCTCGGCAGCTATTAGCCTTTGTCAGCTGAAATTTCAGCTTTTCCTCGCCTTTCAGCTGCCAGTCAGAGAGCCACCACAAAAAAGGTAAATGGATCGAGGCCTGCTACGGAGACCGCTGGCAAGAGCAGGTCGGCTTTATGTGCCGTCGAGGCTATCCTCCTCGTACACCCAGAAACACACAACTGTCCGGGGTGAGCCGGTTCCCGAGACTGTAGCACGAGAAAGCCCTGCGCTGCTAACTCTGGCTTCACGGCTTCAACTCACCGATCTTCCTCATAGTACTTTGGCCCGAACGTTAATCTCGGATACAAGCAACCTCAAGTATGCTAACAACGCTGGCCTCGCCAAGTTTGGCAAGAATTTATTGAGCTTCCATGTTTACCAACATTTCATGGCCAAGTACCCACGACTACCTCCAGCAGTGCTGCGTCACGTCGTGGACACATATACAAACCTCGGTTCCTTGGCGAAAATAGGTGCTCTTTGGGGTGTACAGCTGGATACGCGGTCGACGCTGAGCCGGTTCTTGGCCGACACTCCTGATTCGCAAGTTTTGGGCAAGCTTAGTTTCACCGACGCCAACACCGAGGTAGAGGCAGGTGTCACCGAGAAATCCCCTGTTGGAAAACATGCTATTGATGCCAACGGAGCCATGGGTACATTTGTCCGGGCCCTCGTGGCGGCAGTTTATGCTCACAGAGGCCTCGAGGCCACTAATGACTTTATTCATCGTTACATTGTACTTCCCCGACGCGTGGACGTGGCCTCTCTTATGGCATTTTCGCGACCCACGCGTGAGTTGGCCTTGCTATGTGTGCGCGAGGGACTTGAGGCCCCCGTGTCTCGTCTGATGGCAGAGTCTGGTCGCTACTCTAGTGCTCCCGTGTTTGTAGTGGGCGTGTTCAGCGGTGCCCGCAAACTTGGTGAAGGCCAAGGTGCTTCTCTCCGTGAGGCTCGAACTCGTGCTGCTGTGAATGCCCTTCAAGGCTGGTACTTGTACTCACCTGTCACTGATGACTCGCCTGATCGTAGAGCAGCATACATCGATGCTGGACAGATTGTCATTTAACGAAAGAAGCTATGACCGGAGTGGAAAGACAGAAATTTGTAAATATCCTAAGTGCTTTCAGTTGCAAAGAAACGCGGCTTATAAAAAAAGTAAACAAAAAGAACGAATATTTGAAAAGGAAAGAAAAGAGAAGCTAAATGGGCCTTGGAGAAGGTTGCAAGGCGCACCTTTTCTACTCGTAGTGGTACGGGTGGAAGAAGTTAGCAAATGCATTCGCATTGTTGACAACCGATGTGTACGTCGTGGTCACAGGAACATTCGTCACGACAGGTGTAGGTCGCACGGTTACAAAGTAAGTGCTTCCAGGCACGGTAAGAATTTGCGTAGACGTGTAGTCAATCTCAGTGGTGAACAAGCTCGTTGACTCAAAGGTAGCGGTGGTGTACTCACTGGCGCCGCCGCCATTGCCACCACCCATGCCGCCCCAGCCGCCGCCCATGCCTCCTTTCCAGAAGCAGTCCTCAACGGCAGAGTCGGCAACAGCGAAGTCCTTGGCAGTAGCAATGGCCTGGTTACCCTCTGGAGAAGTCTCAAGGGCCAAAGCGGCTGCTGCGAGTGCAAAAAGAATGGATCCGTTCATCTGAGTGTGTAAATGAGTGAATGAGTTCGAGAAGGAACGATGAAGAGCTCGATGGCTCTCATTAAAGTACAGATCTGCTCAATTAAATACCCCAGGTGTTTCAATTAGACACTCTCAATAAACAGGACTAAATTTGAAGTCTTACACGCAGTCTTGGCGTCTTTTCCTTATTTCGCGATCGAGACCTCATTATTCTAGCGTCAGCAATGAAATGAAGGTAGCCTTTCTAATCCTGATCCGACCAATGGAAATTTGAACCTTAAATCTAGTCTGGCACAACTAATACTTACAAGTACAAGGATGAACAGAAAACGATATCGCGCTTGATCCGCTCCTGTCCAACGGAAACTTTGTCGTAGAGACTGACATCGCCAATGATTCGAGCTGCGTTCATCACGGCGCGACACACTTCATCAAGTCGGTTGATCACGCGAACTATTGTGCCCTCCTGGACGGTTGTCAGTAGTGTAATCTCTCTGAAACTCAAGCCCCTTGCCCATTCATAAACGACTTGCATTAAACCAAAACGGCCACGTTCGGAGAACTCAGATTCATCTTGAGTAAGGGCAACTTGGTGCTGCTCGGCAATTTTCTGAGAACTTTCGACAATATCAAGTACATGCCGTCTGCCTGCGTCGAGCCTCGGCGTGACACTGACATCATCGGGAACATCTCGTGCGCCTTCAAAGACAAACGCAGATAGCAGAGCCACGATCTCTTCAGGCTCGTAAGATGCGAAGAAATTGTCTAATAGGAGTTCTGTGACATACATTTCGAAACCTGTGGTGATCTCACAGGCAACATGTCCCTTGAGAAGGACGTTGAGATTTTCATCCACGTAGTTTGCGTCCCTGAGCACAGCTAAGCGTTGCTCATAATCTGGCAAGAGTTCGGTATTCTGAGCATCCGCCGATGCTTTGAGCCTCGCAATCTGGAGCTCAAGGTGGCCCACTTTGTTGACTGCGTTGTACTTATAGGTGCTCACAGAGCTAGAGTCAGGCTTCTCTGAAGTTGCTTGAGGAAGATACTTCTGAGTTACTTCAGCTTTGAGTTTCTTATGTTCCTCGTAAAGCTTCTTTCCCTCAATACTCCTCAAAATAGACAGATCGAGCTCTTCAAATAAGCTGCCATCGTTGATGCTATCCTGCACAAGACCTTCCGCGTTTTGCCATACCTTTGAGTCCTTCTTGGCCCTCACCTTCACTCTAGAGATTAGATCAATGTCTGAGATCGGCACTTGGACGACGATGTTTTTGTTGACTGGTTTCGTACGAAGAGACTTACTGCTGATGAGTAGTGGTATATGGCACTCACCTTTTGAGTCGTTTTGGGCCTTCTTGGAGTCATCGCCGTCGGTACCTTCCTTCTTGAAGGCCCCTGGGAATGTAAGACAGCGAATGGACACTGAGTTCCTTGTACAACTGACGATCAGTCCAACACTTACACCGTTGTCTAATATGTGGAATAGACACAGGCACGATACTGCAAGCTTGGAGAGGAATGCATACTCATAAAGTCGCGTCTGCACGTCGCCGAGCTTCTTGGCCGCGTGCCAGAGTTCAAGAGCGGCGTTGAATTCTTTCGGCTTCAAACGCTTCTCTCCTTCTTGGCGCGCTTGCTCGAGCTGAGCTTCCAGAGCCTTGAGCTGAATTTCCCTCTCAGGGCGAAGAACATGTGTGGCGTTTTCGCTAAAGCTTTGCTTGATCACGTCTTCGACCTTCACTGCTTCAATTCTCAGCAAAGAAAGGATCATCGTATAAGTGAGGCGGAATTGAGATTGAAGCTTAGTAGCTGAGCCGAGGATCATGCGTTTCAATGGCTCTGGTGTCATGTTATCATTCTGAACATTCAGCAGGATAACAGTACCAATCTTGTCTAGACCGCGTCTTCCAGCGCGACCAGCCATCTGCGTATATTCTCCTGGATTGAGGGCACGCATAGATTTTGAGTCAAACTTGCGCGTAGCACTGAAGACTACAGTACGGGTCGGGAGATTTAGCCCCATGGCAAACGTCTCTGTGGCGAAGAGGATCTTGACAAGCCCCTTGGCGAACAAAATTTCCACAACTTCCTTCATGATGGGGAGCAAACCAGAATGATGAACACCAATTCCTCGCATTAGGATATCTCTTAACATAGCGATCTGAGGGAGATCACGATCTTCCTTGCGCAACCTCGCAGTAGCTTTATCAACGAACATATGCACTTCTGATTTTTCTCTCCCCGTGTTGAGATCTAAGCTTTCCACTGACTTGGCATGCTGTTCGGTCATCTTTCGTGAGAATACGAAAACAACAGCAGGTAGCAACGACTCTTTCTTCAAATAGCTGAAGAGGTCAAAGAACATCTGTTTTGAGGGCGTACTTGCATTTCTTGAGCCTCTCTGATGACCCACCTGCTGCTTCAGTGCTTTTTGACCAGAGCTGACGGAACCTCCACGAACGCTTCCGCCGCGAGCTCCTCCACGAGAACCGCCACGGGCACCGCCTCGAGCCCCACCCCTCGCAGATGCTGTAGATGAAGCTCCAGATGTCTTCTTATCAGCCCCGGGAGGCGGTGGCGGGTTGATGCTGTCACTATAGGCGCGCCAGCCCTTTTCGTTGAATTTACTATCCGGACCAACAACCTCAAAAAGTTTCTTGTTTGCCCACAAGTAATGAGTCAATGGAACAGGACGCTTGGGGGTCGCAATCACGTAAACGTCTTTCTCTTTAGTTCGGCCAACCCAGTTCGCGAATTCAAAGGTGTTCGGTACAGTAGCGCTGAGAAGGATAAGCTTCACGTGAGCGGGTAGCATGATGATCACTTCTTCCCAGACAACACCACGCTCGCTATCGTTCACATAATGGACCTCGTCAAAGATCACGAATTCGACATCACGAATTAGATCTGATCCGTGATATAGCATAGATCTTAGAATCTCTGTAGTCATGATAAGGGTAGTTGCCTCGGAGTTGAGCTGGACGTCACCAGTTAGAATGCCAACCTCCTCGTACTCCTTGTTGAAATCGCGATATTTTTGATTAGAGAGCGCTTTGATCGGACTGGTGTAAATACACTTCGTCATGTGCTTCACGGCCATGCTCATGGCATATTCTGCGATGACTGTTTTACCGGCTGAAGTGTGAGCAGCAACGAAAACAGAGTCACCTTGCTCAAGATGGAAGATTGCTTCCTTTTGGAAGTTGTCAAGCTCGAACGGCCATGTGCGAGCGGGGTTTGGGACAAGCTCATCAAAATTCTCAAACCGTTGATTGATATCTACCATATGCGCCCAATTCTTTTTTACTGGAGCTAGCTCTGGAGCGGCAGTCCTCCTGGCGAATGAGATACCATCGGGAAGTAGATAATCAATATCTCTGACATTGTCTTCATTTGACTCGGGGAACTCAATACTAACCATAGCGTCCTCACTGTCGCTCTCAATGGGAGTGCTGTCACCTCTATCGTCGCTCTCATCTTCGACCTCCTCAACGCCTTCCTCGGCACCGTTAACCTCAGCGATTTCCGGAATAGACCCTACTTTACTGTTTTCCTGCTCCTTTGCGATAGCAAGGACGCGCTCATGTGACGGTTCCATTGTGCGCGACAATCCTGGGGCGATGTCAAGAAGCCCATCTGCAGACCTATGAAGGTCTTGGCGAGAGGAGGTCGCACTTAATTCAAGCCCACCAGGAGTAAAAGGCATTTTTCCGGACTTGCCACGTACCTGGTCTTTCTTAGCACCAATTTGACGGTTCATGGAAAGCGTGTTGCCAAAATGAATTAAGGGTTCAATCTTCTCATCCAAGCCGACTATATGCCCCTCTAAACCGATCCTTCGAAATTTTATTTTGTTTCGGCTCTCAAGCCCAGGCAAGGGCGCCAATTGGTTAGCCAAATCGTTCAGAGACACCAAGTCAGTTCCTGGAGGCTGCAAACGGTCTAACCATTCTGGCGAGAATTCCTGTTTGGGCTTCAGGAACTCGTCAACAAGTACATCATTGATAGGCTTATCGCTGGCAGCGACAAGATTCCCTTTCAAGCTTGCTTCGACCAGTTGAGGTCCGTCCATTTCTATGGTACTAAAACACTCTAGCTTGATGAGCTCTCAATAGAGACTTACACTGTGTACGCCTGGACGTGACTAATAACCACAGCTAAACTGTGTGCATTGAAGAGCTGTTCGAGATGAATCGGTCTAGGCTGAAAAAAAAAATAATTGGTGTACAGGAAACTTAGACTTAAGAAAGAAAGAGGGAAACCCAAATTAGCATACAAAGCTTATCGCTTGCTAATTTGTGAGCCAGAACTATTCTTACCATCATTGCGAGGTAAACCTGATCTTTGGGCATGACGACTTCCCTGCGATTCGATATAAGTTGGCAATCCTGAATCAGAGGACTGCTCACGAGAATCGGACGTGGAGATAGCGAGGAAGCTGCTAGAGTGTTGAGAGGATGGGCTGCTCGGACTTGAAGGCATTGATGGTGAACCTTTACTTTGCGGCGGGATGGGCCCTTTGTTGTCGTCAAAGCGAGCTTGCCACTCCGGTTCAGGATGGTCATGCGTCGCATACCAACAGCTTACAGGCGAGATCAGTGGTACGGAAACAGTTTGATCCACGGTCTGCTTTGCATTGGTCTTGGCAGTAAGTATGTCGACTTCAAGCCGTAAATCGTACCAAACCTTTAACAAGCTAGTCTCAAATGCTGGTGGAAGAGTATCATTATTCAACCCGAATCCATTAAGAACCTCGGTGAGATCGTTCATCTGTTTGAGAACGTAGGCTACTTTCGCTTCTCCGAGAGGATAGCGAGTTTCATAAATGTCCAGTAGTCCTTTAGCCTTAGTCTCGCAGCATTGGACAAGCACCAAAGCCACTCGTTGAATTGTTGCAGAAGGAGGAGCACGCGAAGTATCTGTGACCCCTATTTTCAGGTAAAACCTACTATGGAGCCCCAATTGAGGTATACCTTGGCGAGGATACTGAAGAGTTGCCACGAGATTCGACTGCTGCGGGTCCGAGAACGCAGCCCTCATGCGTCCTACAAGAGAAGTTGGAGGATCATGTTCAAGAGACTTGAAACCTGATAGTTCATTAAGAGTGTCAAGGTCGACAGACAGGTCGCCCGTCTTTGGTGGAGGATACAATTCCACGTCAATTATCTCTCTCACGTTCAATTGAAGAGTTCCTGGGCGATGAATCACTGCTTTGACACCCCACCTGACGCCTACCTTGAGACCATTAAATGTAGTTATAGGGCAGTGGGGTGGGTAGCTCTCCAGTCTCGCAGGCAGCTCGAACAGGAACGGGAATACGTGTTCACCTTCCCGAAGAATACATTTATGAGACTCTGGGGCCACATAGTCAGGATAAACGGTTATGGTGCTAGAATAATGGCGAGCAAATTCCTTCTTGCCATTCACTCGCCTAGTCTTGTCCGCTTCACGTCGTTTACCGCCTCGTCGCAGTTCAGTTTGTCGATACTTATCGTCCTCGGCGACCTCAGACCATTCTTCGCAGCGTAACTTGACTTGAATATTGGTTAATGTCAGTTCTTTGTTCGCAAACACCCGCACTTGGCCGCTAACTACATCTCCCGCAGTATAAAACGGTTTGTCTGTCGGCTCAAGCTCGATTTGCAGCTGGTGTTTGGATTTAAACATCTTCTCACTTCACTAAGTCCAGCTCAATTGAGCATAGATAGAATTGCTGATGATAATTGAGAGCGGGTTAAATGTTCGCCCAAATATAGATTTGGATATGGGGAGATGCTTATTGAGCCATTTTGTGGCTATGGTGATAGAGCCTGCCTCCCCCCAAAACAGCCCAGCTGCAACGCTAAGCCTCTCTAAGCTGTACAATATTGTTGTAGTGGTGACCTTCATAACGTCACATGCACTGTCGTTCCCCGCCGCATAGATGTGCGCTGAAGTAGCAGATCGCATGGCCCCCTTTGCCACATGGACCAGGTATGGGACGGTATTGCCATCCCCGAATATCGAATATGCACAGAAATATATTCCATTTTTTAAAAATCGAAAACGGTATGCTAAAGCGACAATCACTATTTCAGAAACTTGACGAGAGACGCTATAGAGTTACTCTCCAATTAAATAAATTAAACCAGAGCTCTATTTCTTCACAATGGTTACGACATCTTCGTCCATGAGCTCGTGGGCCAATCCAACATTCTGAGGCTGGTGCTTAACACTCTGGCCCCAGACCACTGCGTGCTTGAAGTCTTGCACGAGCGATTTGTGAATAGAATTACAGAAGTCCTCAACAGTCGAACGACCCTGTCGAAGCACCACTGGCTCGCTGTAGTCTGGATTATGACCCTTGGGCTTTGTGTAGACTCGCACTAGGTCGAGTTTGTCCCACATTTTATCGAGAAGCTCATCCAAATTCCAGCGGTTCTCACTAGAAATTGGCACACAGTTGGGGATTTTGGCCAACAAGTCGAGTTCCTCGATGGAAATTGCGTCGATCTTGTTAAGAACATAAACCACGGGGACATAGAAACGGTTGTGCTCCTCAAGGACATCAATGAGATCATCAACAGTAGCATCGCACCTAAATGCAATTTCAGCACTGGTGATTCTGTACTCGCCCATAACGGCTTTAACTTCCTCAGGCTCTAAATGGGTAAGAGGCACAGTGTTTGTGATGGAGATACCACCCTTCTCCTTCTTGCGGAACACAATGTTGGGACGGGCCTTGTTAATACGGATACCGAATCCTTCCAACTCGCGTTCGATCACCTGTTTATGCTGAAGGGGCTTGTTCACGTCAAGAACAATGAAGATTAAGTTGCACGTGCGAGCAACAGCAATGACTTGTTTGCCACGACCCTTGCCGTCCTTGGCACCTTCTATAATACCTGGCAAATCGAGCATTTGAATCTTTGCACCTCGGTATCTGATAATACCTGGTACCGTGGTTAGCGTTGTGAATTCGTAGGCAGCAGCTTCTGATCTCGTGCCAGTTAGTTCGCTCAAGAGAGTAGACTTGCCAACTGATGGGAATCCGATGAAACCAACCGAGGCCACACCTGTTCTGGCTACATCGAAGCCTACACCAGCACCACCGCCACTGCTAGAGGGGGTGAGAAGCTCACGCTTGAGTTTCGCAAGCTTGGCTTTCAGTTGACCAAGATGGAAAGATGTGGCCTTGTTTTTCTGGGTCCGAGCCATCTCAGACTCAATGGCCTTAATCTTTTCCACGGTGGTCGACATTTTTGTTGCGTCCCTTTGGTTTTAATTAAGGTGGATCCAGGTTCAAAGTTGAGTTCGCCTTGCGCAATGCAACAGGAGACGTTTTTCCCTTTAGTTAATGAATGTATGGAGATGTCTAACCAAAGGAAGTTAATAGCTGAGCTTCCCTACCTTCACTACACCGCATAGCTTAGTGCTCAGAGCTTAGAGCTTAGAGCTTAGAGCTTAGAGCTTTGAGCACATTTACTATATAGCTTAACTTAAAGCGCCTGCTTTATCCCACGGCAGCTAGGTGATTATGTTATCCAGCTTGAAAAAAAAAATTTATCACCTTGAATGATTAAGGCGGGGGGCTCCAGCTTAAGCTCGAGCTGGGAGCTTAAGGCCTTTCTGTGTGCGCTTGCAAGCTTGGGAGCAGAGGGAAAAAAGGATGCATGATGAGGTGGAAGATATGGGGGGCAAGGGAAATGGCACTAGTTAAGACGACAAATTGATTTTGTTCAGGGTGAAGAAAAGAAGAGGATCTAAGCAGACCAACGCCTTAAACGCGAAGCTTTTCCTTTCCCTCCACACCGCAGAGTCTCAATCTAATTAATTTTTTTTTGAGCAACTCGAAGTAAAAAGATGGGTAAAAAAGATAAAGGAAAGTCCGGTGGAGATTTCTGGGATGAGGATCCCGATCTCCAGGCCCAGCAGAGCGAGTCTCTTGAATTCGGCGGGGCTCCCACTGACAATGTCGAGGACAACAAGGCTCCTCAAGCCGGAAATCTTGAAGATGAATTCGAGAGCGGCGGTCTTCTCGGTGCATTGAAACGCTCTAAAAAGAAGAAGGATGATAAGGCCCAAGAAGAGGCTGATGCCGCTGCTGCTCAGAAAGAGGCCAATGATATCAAGGTGAAGAGCAAGAAGGAAAAGGAGAAGGAGAAGAAGGAGAAGGAGAAGGCTAAGAAAAAGGCTCAGCAAGCTGCCCGTAAGGCCGCTGGACAAGCTGCTAAGGATGCTTCTGCTGCCAAGGAAGCTAGCAAGGCTGCCGAGGGTGGTGACGACGCTGATTCCAAGGATGCATCCCCAGCTCCTGAGGCTCCTGCTGCTGCTGCCAAGGGCGGCAAGAAAAAGAAGCTCAATCCTGCTCTTGCTGCTCTTCAAAAGCAGCAGGCAGCCCGTAAGGCCGCTGAGGAGGCCAGACTCGCCGAGGAAGAAGAGGACAGAAAGTTCGCTGAAGAAGAGGCCAAGAAGGCCGCCGAGGAAGAGGCCGCTCGCGAAGCTATTCGCCAGGAGCGTAAGGAGAAGGAACGCAAGAAGAAGGAAGAGCTCCGTGCACAAGGCAAGCTTTTGACCAAGAAGCAGAAGGAACAGAAGGCACAACTCGCTCGCCGTCGTGAGCAGCTCTTGGCCTCTGGCATGGTTATCCCTGGCGTCAACGGTGAGAAGCCTAAGCCCAAGACTCAGGCTCCCAAGCGTGCTAGCTCCGCTGAGCCTGCCGCATCTAAGCCCAAGGAGACTTCTCCCGCCCCTGCCCCTGCTGCCGAGCCCGTGCCTGTGAAGGCCGTCTCTGAACTCGAGATTGGCTCTTCTGACAATGAGGATGCTCCTCTGGACGAGGAGGAAGAGCCCCTGATGGATGATTGGGAGGCTGCTTTGTCTGATAATGAGACCACCCTCGAGACCGCAGCGTCTACCGAGGCTAGCGCCGACGCCAAGACCTCTTCTGCTGCCCCTGCACCTGTTGCTAAGACTGCTACCAAGGCCTCTGAAGCCAGTTCTAAGACTACTACTGCATCATCAGATGCTCCAGGAGACGGCTGGAAGAACTTCGATGCCAAGAAGGACGACGAGGTAGTTAAGGCCCGCGAGGCTCGTCATAAGAAGGCAATGGCTGGTGCCAATGAAAAGGAGCTGCGTTCTCCTATTTGTGCCATTTTGGGTCACGTCGACACTGGTAAGACCAAGCTTCTCGATAACATGCGTAAAACCAACGTACAAGAGGGTGAGGCCGGTGGTATTACCCAACAGATCGGTGCTACTTACTTCCCTATTGATATGATCGAAAAGAAGACAGAGGTCATGACCAAGTTCGTCGATCCTCAGTACAAGGTTCCTGGTCTACTCATTATCGATACACCAGGTCACGAGTCTTTCTCCAACTTGCGTTCTCGTGGTTCTTCTTTGTGTAACATTGCCATTTTGGTTGTGGACATTATGCACGGCCTTGAGCAACAGACCCTCGAAAGTATCCGTTTGTTGCGCGATCGCAAGACGCCATTCGTGGTTGCATTGAATAAGATTGATCGTATCTACGGCTGGCAATCCAAGCCAAACAATGCGTTCCGCGACTCTTTGGCCAGCCAGGATGCTGCTGTACAACGCCAGTTCGAGGAGAGCCTCGAGAAGGTCAAGCTTCTGTTCGCCGAGCAGGGCTTCAACTCAGAGGTTTACTACAAGAACAAGAACCTTTCCAAGTATGTTTCGATCGTTCCTACCTCTGCTGTGACTGGTGAGGGTGTCCCTGATTTGCTCTATCTCCTCCTTGAGCTCACTCAATCGCGTATGAGCAAGCAGCTCATGTACATCAGCGAGCTTGAGGCTACCGTGCTTGAAGTCAAGGTGGTTGAGGGTCTCGGTACCACTATTGATGTTGTCTTGTCCAACGGTGTCCTCAGAGAGGGCGACCGCATTGTACTGTGTGGTATGAATGGACCAATTGCGACAAATGTCAGAGCATTACTCACTCCCCAGCCCGCGCGTGAGCTTCGCATTAAGAGCGCATACGTGCACCACAAGGAGGTCAAGGCTGCTTTGGGTGTTAAGATTTCTGCCAATGATCTTGACCAGGCCATTGCAGGCTCACGCTTGCTACTCGTTGGTCCTAACGATGATGAAGAGGTTCTCATGGATGATGTCATGGACGATATGACCGGTCTTCTTGACTCTGTCGACAAGACTGGCCAAGGTGTGTGTGTTCAAGCTTCTACCCTTGGTTCTTTGGAGGCTCTCTTGGACTTCCTCAAGGACATGAAGATTCCTGTTATGTCAATCGGCCTTGGTCCCGTTTTCAAGCGTGATGTAATGAAGGCCACGACCATGATTGACAAGAACAAGGAGTTCGCTGTGATGCTCTGCTTCGATGTTAAAGTCGACAAGGATGCTCAACAGTACGCCGACGAGCAGGGCATTAAGATCTTCCAGGCTGATATTATTTACCACTTGTTCGACGAGTTCACAAAGTACCAGCAACAGCTGCTCGAGCAGCGCCGCAAGGACAACCAGGCTGATGCCGTGTTCCCTGTTGTTCTCAACACTATCCAAATAATCAACAAGAGAAACCCAATGATCATTGGTGTGGATATTCTGGAGGGCTCGCTCCGTATTGGCTCCCCTATTGCGATCGTAAAGATGGACCCTCTCACGAAGACGAAGCTCATTTACCCCCTGGGCCGCGTGCAATCGATGGAGGTCGACCACAAGTCGCGTGATAATATCCGTAAGGGTCAGGCCAATGCCGGCGTTGCCATGCGTCTTGACTCGGGTAATATGACGAACATGCCCGTTTGGGGCCGTCACATCGACGAGAAAGATCAGCTCTATTCCCTGATCTCAAGAAAATCTATCGACGTCTTGAAGGACCCTGCATTCCGTGATGATGTTCCCCGCGAAGACTGGCTCCTGATCAAGAAGCTCAAGACTGTGTTTGATATTAAATAGAGAGTTAATATGTAGCTACTCATAAACATGGCAATGTACATCTCCAAGTCACTTCCCCCTAGCTGTTACTCTGTACACGACCCCGTTGCAGATACCACCGGCTATTCCGGATGGAGCCGCAAAGGCAAATAATGATATGACTGCTCCGTTCCAATATTTCGCCGTCGGCGAATATTTTACAGGAATAGCGAAAAAAAATATTAAGCCCTACGCGGGGGTCGAACCCGCAACCTTTCGATTAAAAGTCGAACGCTCTGGCCGATTGAGCTAGCAAGGCCGCTTACGGATGTGCTTTGGTTTGCGACATTAACCGGTAAAACAGGTTGCATAATCATTAAAAATTTAGGCACCCGTATTCGATGTCTGGTCCTGCCATCCCTTAGAGCCAGATTCAATTGGCCAATTTAATTTATTCTAACCGTTATTTTACCTCAAACCCATTAAATGTCATCATTTGAGCATCCGTTGACTTGAAATTTTTGGGTTATGCATAGTCTGTTTCCTAAATTACTCCCATAGATTATGTTGACTTCCTAAGTAAACAACGCGTCTAACTCAATTGTAAAATTGTGATGATTGAAACTTCGGACGGAAAAGCAGGAATTGCGACAGCTATCATTGGAAATATCCTTCTGAATGTCGCGTTAAACTTCCAGAGGCGTGCGCGACGCCGCCTTATTGGATACGCGCTGCATGGTTTTCACCACCAGGGCTCTTATGGGGATGGCCGCGACCATATGTGGTGGATTGGACTTGCTCTACTCATCTCTGGAGAGTGCACAGTCCTAATTGCCTATGGACTGGCTCCTGCTTCGATTGTGAGTCCCTTGGGCGTGTTTGCCGTTATTTCAAACTGCGTCATTCCACCGCTACTATTCGACGAGGCCCCCCATGCGAATGTTGTCACCGGCACACTCTTGGCACTTCCTGGACTGTTACTTCTGATTTTGTCTGCCCCTGAGCCGTGCGAAGAGCTACCTCAACTCGACGATACAACCGTTCACTTTCTAGTAGGGATGATGTGCCTTGCGGTAGCCTTGACCATCTCCCGCGCAGCAACCAGACGGCGCGAATGCTGGAGATGGCTCATAAGTAACTGCGCACTCAGCGCACTCATTGGGTCATTCAGTGTTCTTGCCTTTAAACGGCTTGCAGCAGCTGTTGCCAGTGGAAGAGACGATGCTGAGTTCGGCGGAAATGGCGGCTGTGCAGCTATCCTTGCCACCACAGCCCTTCTCCAATTCGTGATTTTGTACGATGTCTTGCGTACCTACCCGTTGTATCAAGTTGTTCCTCAACACTTTGCCTGCTTCTCTTTCTTTGTTTCAGTTGGATCTGGGGTTGTGTTCCACGAATTCCGCGCCTTTACGAACGTGAGTGCTATCGAGTACGCTGCTGGACTAACTCTGGCTCTCACAGGGGTATTCATTGCTTCCAAGCCTGTGAGCAATTCTGAGCTGGATCCAACCAGGGCTAGCCCCATCTCCTCTGAGCCTGACGATGCTGAAACTGCCACTGAAGTTCCCGCTGAGCACTATGATCCTCAGCCTGTCGATGAGTATACCCCACTGATCGACTCGCCACGTCCACCGACACATGGCCACGGACATGGTCATCGCCACTCATCTGGAGGTGGCCACGGCCGTCGTCACCAGCGCAGCCTGCGCGAGTTGTACAACCATCCGCATCCGAATTGAAAAAAAAAGGAGTTTTTGACTCGAATTAAATTAAAGTTCTAAATGTATCTCTAATTGTATCATGAACGGCATTATCTTACAACGATGTGGCTCCGTCCACCAGGCGGTTCGAAACTGATGGACGCATACTAATGATCCAATAGGATTGCATCTACCGTCGTTCCTTTTGGCAGTACGGTGCCCTCACGTTCGGCTGGTGGAAGGCAGAGGAGAGCATTCGCTCTCACCATCGATTGAATACAGCTGCTGCGTTGGAATCCAGTGGAAGTGGCACTGAACGTGCCGTTCCGGTTCCTCTCGACGACGACTCTATGGAACTCTGGTCGAGGATCGAGTTTAACATCAGTGCTGAGCACCACGGACACTTTGTCGTGATTAGGATCAGCGCCGACCCACTTGCGGATGGCAGGGGCGACAAACAGGCACATACACACCATGGCCGAGACGGGGTTACCGGGAAGGGCAAACACAAGTTTTTCGCCTACGGTCGCGAATGTTACCGGCTTTCCAGGCTTCATGGCCACTCTTCCAAAGTGGATCTTACCGTTGAGCTTTTCTAACGACGGCTTGAGCAGGTCCAGCTCGCCCATTGATACGCCGCCAGTGGTGACCAGTAAATCTACTTTGTTGAGGGCTCTAGTAAGCGCTTCCTCAATATCTTTGGGGTTATCACGAACAATTCCCAGGTCGACGACATTGTCTCGGCCTAGTGATGCTCGGAGAGCCGCCAGGAGCATGGGACGGTTCGAGTCCCAAATGTGGCTGCCATAGCAAGCAGTAGTTACAGGGATGACCTCGTCACCGGTGGAGAGCACTCCAACCACCGGTCGTGCATATACAGAAACTTCTGGAGAGCCTATACTTGCCAGAAGGCCGATTTCTCCGCCCAACGACGACAATCTTGTCCCTCGTGATAGCAGCAAGCTGCCGAGGGCAACGTCAGAGCCAATATCACGGATATTATCGCCGGACTTCACTCCTGAGGCTTCTATACGGATGAGGATCTCTTCTCCATCACGTTGTTCGACTAGACTGGTGTTTTCGACTGGCACGACTGCGGTCGCGCCATGGGGCACCGGTGCACCAGTAGTGATACGAACACAGGTCTTGGACTCGAAAGTTGCCAGGCTCGATGCCGCAGTCGCAACGCAAGAAACAGGGAGGACACCAGGGCAATCTGTATGGAGTACAGCATAGCCGTCTACAATGCTAGCTCTGAAGGGAGGAACATTCAGCGGCGCACTCACATCCTCGGCAATGACATAGCCCAGAGCTTCTTCTATAGACACTTTAGTGACTCGTGGAAGAGAGGGGGTATTTTCTAAAACAATCTGGACCGCCTCATCGAATGGGATCATGGGGAAGGGGCTCTGCCTACTGCGATGGGCAGGGCCATAGAATTTAGGACCCGAGTGCGGGCCACCAGCGTGGCTATGATGGTGGTGAGCACAATGGTGGTGGTCAACTTCTTGTAGTTGTCTTTCAGAATCCGATCCACTGCGGTGATACTCACTGCATTGCTTGACAGGGATTTCTATTTCGGCAAACACCGTTTCTCCATCTGCGCTAACGGGGCTAGCCGACAACGCTGAGATTGAGGCGATACTTTCTACCGAGGCGTCACGCTTGTGCATTGAGCGGGAATCACCACCTTTGTTGAGCTTAATTGCATGTGACAGCACCGAGCGAATTGCCTCAAAGTTCTCGATAGCGCCCTTTGGTGATCCTGGTAGAGTCACTATCAAGCATTTACCAAGTGTACCTGCTACAGGTCGTGCTAGAGCTGCGTATGGAGTGATTCGCAGGCTTGCCGTTAACATTGCTACCACCAAACCTGGGGCTTCACGTTCAAGCAGCGGCGCCACAGCTTCAGGGGTCACATCCCTTATACTGAAGCCTGTACCTCCAGCTGTCAGAATAAGTTGATGGGAATCGGCCAGCTCTAGAATTGTAGACTGGATTTGCTCTACATTATCCCGGGAATACTCGACTGTGACTTCTCCCAGCGCGGCAGCCGAGGCAGCGAGCGCAGGGCCAGTCTTATCCAACCCGCGAGCTATTTCATTGCCTTCAGCACAAGTATCCGAGACCACGAGAACCGCAACGGTGGTGGCCATTTTGAGGAACGAGGAGATATACAATCTCCCAGGTGCTCAAATAGCACGCCTTGGAGCCACCAATTATGCGCTTTTTTGCGGGGGTGCAAATGGGAAGGGGGGGGGGGGGGGGGGTATGGTAAAGGGGGAGGTATCGCCCCTGGTCGATAGTGTTCCTCGCGAAATAGCACGCAGATTGTAATTTGGGCCTGGTCAAGCTGTGGGGGTGAACGTAAGTGCTAACGGTTAGTTGAGTAAGCGGCTTATCGAGTCGGGCCATGTGGAGCTTGGTAGTTAATGGTGGTGAAAGTGGAGGCTGGTGATGGAAGTGGAGTAGGTGGAGTGAAGTAAGTGGAGTTTGATTTTGGTGGTGGCAGTTGTGGCAGTTCTGGTGATTTAGTGGTGCGTAGATAACAAAATGTGCAGGTGGTATACGAGAGACATTGTATTTTTAGACCCCCGGGCTTACGCTGCTGCCAGATGCTTGGCTTTAAACATGGCAAGTTACAGAGATATTTGCATTTGCATCCGAATAAAGGATGGCAAGCACATTTTAATGGCGCAAAGTTGGCGCAAAATAACCCTGCTCTGAGGCTCCTAAGCGATCCCTTTTTGCGCTAACCCAGGGTGCTAAAACTTCATCTCCCACTTGACATGTGAGAGACAGCCAGAAGCTTGCGACTCACTTTATAGTGTTATTGTGGGGGGAATATAAACCGTTATCCTCGGGGCACCGACTTAACGAGTTCTTACTGAACTATTTTTTGACCCAAACTACGTTTTTGTAGGGCGAAAATCACGATCGCATACAATACTAAAATAGGCTCGCTTTACGTCTCTAATCTACGCAGCTTACAGGACCCTTGCCCTTAGGACCACCTTGAAGTCTCAGCTTACAGCCTAATTAACATATGTACGCATAAGGGGGGACCCCACAGCCCCCATTGCCCATACATGTATGCGGTTTGTCAAGAGAACCATCATCGCCAATTGAGCTGCCTACAACCTCTGCCAGCCTGTAGCCGACCGCTTCGAGTGCCAGGCATGGGTAGCCCTGTTATTCTTCCTTCTCAAGGCCTGGCATCACCGGCCACTCCAGCTGTGCCCTTGAGTGGGCCCACCGACCTTCGAGCATGGCTAAGTGCCATTGGCTGTGAAGACTATTATGAAGACTTCGAGCGAGAGGACATTACGCCAGATGTGCTCTGCGACCTTCAAAAGGAGGACCTGAAGGCTCTTATCAGTAAAGTAGGGGATAGACTCCGAATATATGCCCAAATATGCCGCCTCCGCCAAGATCCTGCCGCATATAGGCAGAACACTACATCGCTGGCATTTGGTGATGCAACCAGCGGGAGCCAAACGCCTGTGTCGAGCCAGACCCCCATTGCGGGACATACCCCAACTCTGCAAACACCAATTTCGAGCCAAGCCCCGGGACAGCCACCAAACCAAATACTAGGACAGGCACCAACGAGTGTGTTACCTTTGAACCTTCCTGCGGGCACAGCTTCAGGCTCTGGCTACTCTCCGTCTAGCGATGCCCCCGTTCTGAGCCAAGCGTCCAGTCAAGCTTCCACCCCGAAGTATCATGCCTCCAACAGAGCTTCACCAAACCCGGCACCCGCGTCCGGCCGACGAACATACACACCGGTATCGAATTTGCCAATTGCAAGGTCACCAACCCAAGAACGCTCGCCCTCTGTTACACGGGCACCAGACCACGACCCAGACCGTTCGGTGGTGCGTCCAGATACGCGGCCAGACATGCGGCCAGATGCTCGACCCGAGATCCGGTCAGAACTTCGTACAGATCGAAGTCCAGATAGACCAACCTACGAACTACCAATACCCAATGGACCTATGCTATCTTTCTTACTGCCAGATGGATCCTCGATCGCAATTCCTCGTGAAGGGTCCGGCGCCGTCATCCGCGAAAGAGCCATGGCCAAGGCTGGCTTATCACCAACCAAGTTTCAAATTCTTGACGCATTCGACTTCATCGATACCGACGAGGACTTGTGGGAGCGAGCACAAGAAACAAGCGAGTTTGAAATATGGCCAGTCAAGGAGGAGCCAACACCGGAACCAGTGCCACCACCTTTGCCAACATTGCCAGCACGTGGAAACTCCCTTCGCGTAGATAGCATGGAGCGGCCCACCAGCCTCCATGTGAGCAATCATCTGAGCGAGTTCTTCCCTCAAGTCCATCCAAAAGAGCTCGAAAAAAGCATACAGCAGGCTCGACAGGTGGTGCATCGAATGTCTACCATCAGCCATAAAGACCCGCGACATAGTCGACGTATGAGCAGTTTACTCGTCACTGACGCTTCTATTGCCACGGGAACACCAACTACTAAGAAGCGCATGTCCTCATTAAACACTCTGACAAAAGCAGGCCCTGTCGTACAGCTCAGCGGCGAAGAAGATGAGTTCCTTGACCAATTCGACAAGGAAATGAAGGCTCCTACCAAATGGGAACGTGGCCGACACATTGGATCAGGCTCACATGGTGAAGTTTATATGGCCCTGAACCATTTCAATTTTGAGTTCCTCGCCGTGAAACAGGTCCCGCTCAATGGTGTGTCTCGTCACCACGACGCCATGGTGCGCTCTTTATCAAACGAAATAGACATGCTCAGCGAACTTGTGCATGAAAACATTGTTCAGTACAGAGGTTACAAACTCGAGGGCGATTTCCTCAACATCTTCCTGGAATACGTGCCTGGTGGCTCTCTTGCCAATCGAAACTTCAATAACGGACAGCCTCTAAACGAAGCGCTCCTCAGACGCATTCTGCCCCAGATTTTGAGTGGGCTCACTTATCTTCATGCTCAAAATATTGTCCACCGCGACATAAAGGGTGCAAATGTTCTCGTCGCCGACGGCCTGAAAGTCAAAATCAGTGACTTTGGCTTGTCTCGTCGGGCCACCGCCGTGAACCGCTTCTCAATGAAAGGATCACCCTTCTGGATGGCCCCTGAAGCCGTGAGAGGTGAGCCCATGAGCACCAAGGCTGATATTTGGTCCTTGGGTTGCCTTGTTATTGAAATTATGACGGGACACCACCCGTTCCCAGAACTAGATGGCGACCAGGCCATTTTCCAGATTGGAAACCATTATACTCCTCGCCTTCCTACAGACATCTCGCCCCAACTTCAAGACTTTATCCAGAGTACCTTGAATTTGTCGCCAGACGCCCGTCCAGACGCTGCGGAACTGTCAAAGCATCCTTTTTTAACCAATCCTTAAAATGATAAATATACTACAAGTCAATCAAAGACTCTGAGCGTTCTTCGTAGTCGTGACCTAACGCTATTGGTCCATTAGAGGGGGCAGGCTCATCTTCGGCATACTCCTGGTGATGAGAGTCGTGATTGTCAGAGAGCGCAATCGCCCCCTGTTCGGATCCCATGCTGTCCGCTCTCGATGAAGCCTCCGGCTCTATGCTAAGAGCCCGCGATTCGACGGGTTTGGCCGCCTTTCGCCTTCTATGGGCTTCAATATCGCGAGCACAGAACTTCGCTACTGATGGAGCGAGTTCGCCGTTATACTCCTCGGGCTCCGCTCGCTCATAAACTGTTATACCACTCTTGCTCCACTCAACTAATTCTGACACTGTTTCAAAGTCGTCTAAAGGAACAGGGTCATCATACTCCCCAGCCCGGGGGTGTAATTGGAACCAACGCCATCCTGACGCGGCATCGGGGTCTGGGCGGCGGACAAAGCCTTTGGTCCCACACACGAGCGACACAAGATCATATCTGCCTCCTGGGTGCTTGTCATAAATGTTTTGTTCGAGCTTGGCTAGGTCCGTCTCCAAGTTAAGTAGCGAGTCGGCTAACTGTGTACTGTGTTGTTGCAACGCAGAAGACAGCTCGACCAACTCTTTGGCGGCTCCTAGACTCGCCTCATCGTCCTCACGACGTAAGTATTGCTCAACGGCTCCTAAAGCCGGTAGGTAAGCGTGCTGTTTCTCGTAATGGCCAACTTTGGTTTTTGTCTCCTCGAATTTCTGTCGCGCCTGCATATAGGATTGCGTCTCTGGCGCTGCTTTAACAGTGTACTGATCCAGATATAATGTTTCTTCAGGAAGTGAACTCAGCGTGTTGTAAACACCGATTAAAACTGGGGCCGCCCGGGATATCAGGGCACCATCGTCGCGAACAATAGTCTTGAAAGTTTCATCCAAGCTTTCAGAAAACTCAACATCAACAGTGGTGAATTGCACACGCTCACCTTGGCCAAAAACAACCTCTGATTCGGTAAGAGGATTGAAGAACGGCAAGCTGGTGAGTAGTCCTGGAACTTTTCCCAACTCTGTATGTCCATTTCCTCGCGCTAGCAGAGTTTCCAAAGCCGAAGTGGTTGCCAGTTTCTGTCCCGTTCTATTATCCAGAAACGCAGACAAAATTTGGAATTGTACTTTAAGCGACTTGAGAAGAGAACCATCGACATCAACCTTGTTCGTCTCTTCATCACTGCTTGTGTCTTCATTATCGCTTAATTCAATGCTTCGGAGCTGGCTGCCACCAGTTTCTTGCACTTGAGGTTGTTCATCATCACTCGAGTCGCTAAGAGCATCAATCTCCTTCTCGTTGACCTGGGTAGGTTCTTCACTTGCGTCGCGAGAGGAAGGGGCGCTCGGTATCAAAGAATCGGATGCCAGCCACCAATCCTCAGTGTACGCGATATCTTCGACCACGTCGCGACCATAGTTTGCCATTGCCGCTCGAAGGTGTCGGGAGCCATGGAATGCCACAACTACACGCGGTAGTTCCATCATGGAGCTCGTATACCCCAGTAATTGGGCGCTTTTTGGCGCCAGCGGGGCAGGAAGTGCCATTGGCCCCGTGCCGAACGCATCAGAGCTCACGTCGGTCTCTAAACCACCTCGTGACAGTAATTGGGTTCGATCAGGCATTATTTCGGCCTTGGAGTCGGAGCAAGTGCACTGGAAAAGGAGGCTACTACGTAGGCACAGCCAACTTGGAGGGGAGTCTGGCTAATCGGGTTAGTATACATGTCTAATACGCACAACTTATTTACAAGCGACGAGGTTCTCGATAGTCGCGGTCATATTCTGGCGAAATGCGCGAGGAAGTGTTTGGATTAACGGCTCAAAGTAGTGTTTGCTTCTCCGCATGATGTCTCTCGTCGTTGAATTGGTTTCTTCAGCGAGCATACTGTGCCAAAGGACCACGTCACGTGAAACAATGGCACGGCTGAACTTGAACACATCATTGTCGTTCAGTCCAAGCAATAGTGCGCGATGAAAGTGGCCCTCACTCTGAAGAGCGAGTGCTAACCACCTTTGGTGCAAAACAGAATCACTCATTGTACACAATCGTTCAAGTGTTGGCATTAGTTCGCGACTGTCAGTTTCCGCCAGTACTTCGGCAGATTTAACAAAGATCCGAGAAGATAGTTTACTGCAACTTTGTTTAGAGGCAATTGATGCTTCTCGTAGTGCCCTTAGCTGGTGCAGTTTTGTAGAAGCGTCCATATTATCGATATCATCAAGGATTCGTTCCTGCTCTTCGGCAGACAGCAGCTTTGCGCCTTTGCTTCTGAGGCCGGCTTCCTTTGGCGCATTAGAGAATTTTGCTCTTCTCTCTTCCGGAGTCAACACATGCATCCAACGACTACGAGCGCACGTCACGTCACGCTCGTCACTAATGTGCCTGCCAGAATGCCAGTGAGCCTCTTGACTCAGCTTGGCACACGCACACCTTTAACATCCAGTTCAAAGAGCCATCATCCTTTTAGCAGCGGTTAATATTGGCTATTGAAGATGTCGCTGAAACCACTCTTGACAAAACCGCTTTTCCTTGCTGTGACGACGACGTGTCCGTTTTGTAACAATGCCATTCGTCTTGCCTCTAGCAAGGGCATCAAACCAGAGGTTATCAATCTAGATCAACGCACTGATGGTGCTGATCTTCGCAAACAGCTCACGGAGCTCACAAAACAGAAGACGGTTCCGTACGTTTTCAGCGAAGGCAATTTCATTGGTGGATTCACAGATCTCGCTAAAAAGCCAGAAAGTTTCTGGACGGGGTTGCCCAAAGCTCAACAGTAATGAGCTTCAAGCTAACTTATTCTTAATTTGAAACACGACACAGACAAACTTTTACAGTGCACCTCAATGCAGTATCAATTGACTGTCTTTACTGCTCATCTTACTTCTTTAAATTCACCTGTCAGATAAGTTTACTGCCGATAGATACTGACCCCGGATTAATAAAAATGGTCATGTGAGAGGGGCGGTATTGAACACTGTACCACACGGCGCTTCGGTCCATTTAGACAGGTGACAGCCAGAATGGTGGCATTGCCAGAAAATGAGACCTCACCGCTTATAAGTTCAAACGAGACGGCACCGCTGCATGGTCATGGTAGCGCCTCACCGCGAAGGCGAGCATTGGCTTATGGATTAAGCATTGGTGCGTGTCTGTTGTCTGCATCGTTCACGGTGTTCTCATTATATACGGACTCATTCCGCGATTTGGGGTACACGGCATTTGAGATCAATTTCGTGTCTATAGCCGCTGAGGCCGGTCTCTACCTCTGTGTACCCATCCTAGGTATAACTGCCGATGCCACGAAACTATCTTATTTGGGAGTTATTGGTACTATCAGCTATTTAGTCGGATACGGTGCCAGCGCCAGTGTGGCCTCATCAGGAGGGTCATATCTGTATATGGCGATTTCATTTGCCATCATTGGTGTTGGATGCTCAGCTGTGTTTATTGCATCCCTGGTCAATTGTGCTCGATTGTATCCCGACTCGGCATTGCTCTCCATCTCAGCACCAACAACCTGTTACGGCCTGAGCTCGTTGCTGTTCAGTCAGGTTATCTCCCGTATGCTCGCAAATGGTTCTAGCCTTGAGAGAGTTCTCGGGCTTCTCGGCGTGGGTCTCGCGTTCATGGGTATTGTCGCCTTTGCAGCTCCGCAGATTGGTCGCGTAGACTCCGGAAAACATATGCAAGTTGAAGAAATCCCTGATGGTCAAGCCATCAGTCACATTGAGCGTTTCTTCAATGATCCGAATACGTGGTATTTCTTGGTGACGTTTGTGCTTGTGAGTGGACCCTTGGAGATGTATCAAAATAATCTTGGGCTCATTGCTACTGCCATCGACCGCGTCAACCCTCCATCTCCAGCATCACAGGTTGTCCTTTTCTCCGTATTCTCTACGCTTTCAAGGTTGTGCGTCGGAGCTTACACGGACATTTTCGCGGTTCCCCCACACAAGTTATTGATCGTGCTCCTGATTGCAGTGGGATTAGTTGAATGGAGTGTGGCTCAGCAGTACGTTGAGTTTTCTTTCTCATTAACGAGCGCGGTGTCAGGGTTTGCATATGGCTCTGCCTTTACGCTATATCCGTTGATTGTGTCCAAAGTCTGGGGTATTGAGGGCTTTGCAACATACTGGGGTATGTTCATTCTCGGTCCTGCAGTTGGTTCGCTTTTGTTCAGCCTGCTGTTTGCATATGATTTCGACTCGAGGTCCTCGTATGAACTCACTTTCTGGCTGTGTGGACTTGCGATGCTTGTCAGTGCTGGTATCACTGTGAGGCTAGCAAAGCTGTGGTAGAACAGCATAAAAATTTACATAAATAAGTCTAGTCGTCGTCACGGCGGCGTTTCTTACCGTGAGGCTTTCCGCCGAATTGCTTGCGTTTGCCCATCTTTTCGTGGAGTTGGGCCATTTTGATTTTAGATTGTCTCTGGGCCTCGTCTATGCTTCCCAGTAATAACATCACTCCTTCTTTGTCGACAGGGTACTCGGGGAGCTTCTTGTCAGGGTGAACCTCCTTCTCGATGGTGGTGTAACGGATCACATCGTACTGACCACACATGGTAATTGCCTTTCCTGATCTGCCAGCACGAGCGGTACGTCCCACTCTATGCACATAATCGGCAGCATTGTCTGGGACTGCATAATTAATCACAGCGTCCACCTGGGGGATGTCGAGACCGCGTGCGGCTACGTTGGTGGCTACAAGGATTTGTTTTTGGCCAGCTCTGAACTTGTTCAAAGCTCCAAGACGAGCCTGTTGACTCATGTTACCATTAATGGGGACAACTGAGAACTGTAGGCTCTCCAGCATCATTGGGATACGCGTACCATCGTCCTTGGTGTTGGTGAACACGATTACACTCTTACCGGCCAGCTCGTTCAAAATGTATACCAGGGTGGCATCCTTGTGTTTAAGCGGTACAAACAGGTAGTACTCGAGGAGAGTATCGACTGTGGTGATTCTGTTCGAAATAGAAATCCTAACAGGACTCCTGAGCGATGCACGCTGCAGTTGATCAACATCTTTGGAGGGGGTTGCACTGAACAAGTAGGTATGACGTTCGCGAGGTATCACGTCAAGGATCTTGTTGATAGGATCTTTAAAGTCCATATCCAAAAGTCTGTCTGCCTCGTCCAATACCAAATACTTGAGATGTCTGAGACTGAAGCCCTTGGTTTTCTCGAGGTGGTCCAACAGTCTGCCTGGTGTTGCAACAATTATATGAGGTTTACGACTCAATGCGACCGACTGTTGCATGTGGTCCTCACCACCAATGATAACCGCAGTTTTCACTCCCATAGGCGCTCCCAGAGCCTGGAATTGCTGCGCAGTTTGATGGGCGAGCTCACGCGTTGGAGACATCACCACTGCAAACAATGGCTGCGGCGCCTTGTAAAGTGCCTGGAGAATAGGAATAGCAAATGCAGCAGTTTTACCTGAACCCGTAGCCGCAAAACCAAGGATATCTTTACCTTCAAGAGCTGGGGGAATACTCTGTTCCTGAATAGGCGTTGGTGTTTTGAAATTCAAAGTATCGCACGCATCGACCAGGATGTCTATGACGCCCAATTCCTTAAAAGACTTTGGAACTTCTTTTTTAGCTGGCTCTTCAGTTTTCTCCATTTTATCCAGATCAGCAGACTAAAACAAAAGCTGCCAAAAAAAATACAAGCACACCCACACAGACGCACTACACAAGTGAAAAAATTATCTAATCGCGACTACAAGACCTTCCTTTCTCCAAGAAAATTAAACCAGCCAAATGGCGAAGCGTAAACACAAGCGCCGGACGCATGTTCGCGATGAAATTGAAGGAACTAATATTCCAAAGTCGATGGTGATTAAAATGAGTGATCCAAAACGCCGACCCACTAAGGCTTTGGGCCAGTTGGTGAAGGATTTCCGCAATATCATGCAGCCACACACAGCTGCTCGACTTAAAGAGCGTAAAGGAAATCGGCTTAAGGACTATTTGGTTATGGCTGGTCCTCTAGGCGTGACGCATTTCTTTTTGTTCAGCCAGAGTTCCAAAGGACACACGACGCTGCGTATTGGTCGCACGCCTCGAGGCCCTACGCTGTACTTCCGCGTTGACGAGTACTCATTGTGCCGCGACATTCAGCGCACTCAGTCGCGGCCGCATGCTCTTAACCGAGAACTCCAACACCCTCCTGTGCTTGTGATGAACAATTTCAAGGCCGACAGAACTAGTGACAAAGATGCCCTGTTGACATCTATGTTCCAAAACATGCTTCCATCGATCCAAGTGGACAATGACACTCAATTGTCAAGCGTGAGTCGGTGTCTGTTAATAGAGCGTGACCCTGAGACTGATCAGATCGTTATTCGCCACTATGCAGTGGTAACTCGTGCAGTGGGATCTTCCAGAGCGATCAAAAAGCTCGCTGCTGCACACAGAGGACATAAGGAAGTGCCTAACTTGGGCGATTTCAATGATGTCTCCGAGTATGTAGCCGACCCCGGTGCTTCAGAGTCCGAGGGTGAGGACGAAGTTCTGCCAGATTCGAGCCGAATGCGTACGGCAGTTAAGCTTGTAGAGGTTGGACCGCGACTCAAGCTCACTCTCACCAAGATTGAAGACGGTCTATGTGACGGTAAGACACTTTACCACGTCAACGAGAAGCGTTCTGACAAGGAAGCCAAGAAGCTCGAGGATCGGCATCGCCAACGCGACAATGAGCGCGAGCGTCGCCGTAAGGCACAAGAAGCTAATGTGCTACGGAAACGCGAGGCTGCTGGTGAGAAGACGACCCGTGCTGAGCGTGGTAAGGCACGTGCCGAAGCCCGTGCTGCCGAGGGCGGATCTGGGTCTGGAGGTGAACAAGAATCCGACTCAGATATGTCTGATTCTGAGATGCAGGATGTTTCACAAATGAATGATGTTGAGCTTGAAGCTGAGCTTGCTGCAGCAGAAATGAGTTCTGAGGAAAGTTCGTCGGATGAATAAATAGATCAGTAATGGTATTAGTTTCACGAATTCAATATGTACACAGCGCTTGTCAACTACAATAGTTTTTTTCTCAGTCTCGCATTGGCATCGAGGATCTTATCCCGAATCTGAATCTGTACGAATTTAAATTAATCTAAATGTTGCAAATGATCGGTAGTGAGGGTATGGGTTTGGGCAAGAATGTGTCAGCCTTCGTCACGAGCCAAGCTTGGAGATGGGACGGCTCGTGCATGTGACCCTCCTCTCCTACGCGTGCTTCTTTTTTTGCATGGGCTTGGGCTTGGGCTTGGCTGTCTAACCCTCTCCTCCGTGAGCTACGACCTTTGGACCAAGTTAACGCTTTAACTAATTACTGGCCCTTTTTCATATATGGGAAACCCCTCAGTTCGAGCCAAATCTATCACCCCTTGAGTTCGGCCATAGTATATACCCCCGATTGTTTATTAGCGGTGACTGAGAAGAGTCCATTGTAACTGGAAATGTTACTGGACCTCAAGAAGCGTTCGCGTGGCGTACTGCTTGCGCTCCTCGTGCTAGTGAGTATCAGTTTCGTCTTCTTCTATGGGAACGGGGAACATGCCCGCAGGCTCGGAAATCACATTTCGTTTTGGAAGCAAGAGCAAGAATTTAATGGAGGGAGCTACGGGTTCCATCCCATATTCAGCAATCCTCATTCTACGCGAATCCTTTACACCCCCGGTTCAGGAACGCACTATGACGACCGGGTATTTTATATGCTCAAGACAGGAGCGCAAACAATGCAGGAAAGGCTCCCTGTACACGCCTACACAACTTTGTCCCAGTGGTGGCATACTGCTGTGTACGGAGACATCGATGCGACAGTCAATGGCATCGACGTCATTGGCGTGTTTGAGGACCTCCCCGAGGATGTACTAAATTCCGATGAGATGAGCATGTACCGGGTGGCCAAACGGTCGGTGCAAGAGCAATGGGAGGTTCCGTTCACTGAGTTGGACGATACTCACGGCTGGGACCTTGACAAGTACAAGAATATACCCATGTTGGCGCACGCCTACCAGTCTGCAAGTCCGAAAATTGAGTGGTTTGTCTACGCTGACGACGACACATTTATCCACCCCTATGGCTTCCTCAACTACCTCAAGACAAAGTACAGCAAACGGCAGGCTGTATACTTGGGATCTCCTGCGTGGATGGATATTATACCCAACAAAGAGGCTGGAATAGAGGGCCACACAGTCGCGTTCGCTCATGGTGGCTCGGGCGTAGCAATTAACCGCAAGGCTATGCAGAAGCTATTTGGACGCGACCCTACTGATACCCAACGTATTAAGGAGGTTGTGGAGCGGTACACACGAATGACCAAAAAGTATTGCTGCGGCGATGCAATGGTTGGAATCGCATTGTACCTTGAGGGTGAAGTTGAGATTAGTGCTCCCTGGGGCCTCTATCCCAAAAAGTCTGATGCTTTCCAGGGTGGAAATCTTGAGGACTTTGGCATTGACGACGGCTCCTGGTGTAACCCTCTGTTCACCTGGCATCACTTATCGTCGCAGGAGATCGAGACGCTTTTCGAGTACGACCAGGCTGGCGCTGGCGTACGAAGGACAGTTACATACGACGATGTGTACCAACAGTTCTTCCTTCCCATGCTGGCAGAGGAGCGGGCAGACTGGGACGCTGGAACCGATGACATGGTGGAGATTGACGAAAGCTATATTGAGGAGCACGGCTTGGAGAGTTACAACACAGCTAGCGGCAAGACTCTCGCACCGCATGAGAATAAGGAAGACTGTGTCCGCATATGTGACCTCACCAACGAGTGCCTGGTATGGCGCTGGAGCAATGGGACTTGTCATATTGCCCTCAGCTCAGTTAGACTGGGCAAAGCGAGCAACGCCTTCTCCAAGGACTATACTCAGCCTGTTCACTCGGGTTGGAACCTGACGAGGATCCGTCAGCGCCGTGCAAAGGCAAAATGCGATCCTCTTCAATTCAACAGCAAGACTGGCGAATGGAACGATCAGGATGGCTCGACTCTTAGCGAGGGATGGTTCCTCAGGAACCTTGAGAAAGACAAGTTGGATTCCGAGAAACAGGCCGAGAAAGAGGCCGAGAAGGAGGCAGCCGAGAAAGAGGCAGCCGAGAAAGAGGAAGCCAAGAAAGAAGAAGCAGCCGAGGCGTAGACATTAGCTTAATTGCAAATAATAAATCATTTTCTCAACTTTAATGCGATGGTCGGCTGGAAATAGGGGCCATGATCATGTGACCCCTCTCAGGTTGTATGGGTAATAATGGGCGTTGTCCCGCTTATATTTTTGGAGATCATGAAATAGATTGTCATGTGCATATGAAAGTATTCGAAGCTCCTGCACGCGTGCAAGCGACTCAAGACGAGCTAGATAAATATTTCCAATCCCTCGGCAGAGGAAGAGATGATCTTAATGCTGTCCTCAATGTCTACTACGGCAAGAGCTCTGGTGGCGATTCGAGCCGGTCCACCCGAAAGCGCTCTGCATTCAAATGCAATGTAGCCAAAGATTCCGGTACTACAAAGGCAGATGCATTACAAGATAAAGGGCGTTCGCCTTATATCTGCCTGTGGTTTGCTCGCGGTATGTGCACAAAGGGAGAATCATGTTCATGCCTCCACCGAATACCTGACGCCATGATTGATGATTTCGATCCAAATGTCGATTGTTTTGGACGTACCAAACACTCAAACTATAGAGATGACTACAAAGGAATTGGGTCGTTTCTGCATACCAATAAAAGCTTGTTTGTTGGGTATGTTGCGAAGGGAACAAACCCCCAGAAGTTTAAGAGCGCGACATGGCGAAACTTTGAACCATTTGGTCAAATTGATAGCATCAAAACGTACACTTCCTACGCAATTGTCTCTTATGTCTATGAATGGAACGCACAGTTTGCTAAAGAGGCAATGTCAAATCAAACTCTGACAGGAAAAGAGACCTTGATGATCCAATGGGATAAAGAGGCTGTGAGTGCTTCCAGTAAACAACAGAGCGCCGCTGAGGCTGAGGCCAGAGCTCACGTGCAAGCTACTATCCAGGACATAGAGCCCGCGTCTTTGGATGATGAAACAGTAGCTACAGAACAAGCGGAGGAGCAGCTCAAGGTGGTTGAGAACCCGCCCTTGAAACGAATCAAGACAGATCTCATATCCGCCGAAACGATTGCTCGTATCAGAGACGCACGAAAACAAAAACAGAAAAAGCAGTCACTCGTTGACTACGACTAATTATTTAACTAGAGCTATCGTCGCTATCATCTTCCCATCGCCAAATATATGGCTCTGTGAGGTCATAGATCCGTTCTCGCAGTGTGTGATCACGAGGAGGTATCATTTTTCGCATATAGACAGGCCCGCTATCTAGCACGATCTCATGATATGTGGAGTCGAGCTCTGTAGACGCTTGCTGGCAGGTGTATTTCGTTATTGTCTCATCATCTTCTTGCGAGCCCTTGATGTCAAAAAGCTCATCATCGGCGAGAGTTTGCAAGTCAGAATTGATTCCAGCACGAACAAGCTCCACTCGTGACCTTACTTGTGGATTGGATGTCTCAGAAAATGGCGAGATTCTCAAGTCACGAACCGAAACTATATTAGCGTCGCCATTGAGTGTCATTCGCTCAGCTAACTCGAACATTGAGACTCTATCTTTGCGGAGACTAGAGAGTAAGGACAAAGACTCATAGAAAGGAAGCTGGAGATCGGCGACCGAAGAAAAATCATTGCCTGACTCTGCCATGGGGATAACGACCGAGCTAAACTCGCTCAAGCTCAGCATTGTTTCAAGGAAGTCTTCGGTGTACTTGGGCGCCGGTCGAGAGACAGACAGATACGAAAACAAAGGGACTTTAGCAGCGAAATCGTCTCGAAGTGTTTCTATAAACAACGAAGTGAAGCCAGACCATCCTCCGAGGCATGTATTGACATCTATGCCCGATAATAAATCACACTTCTCGAGACTTTTGCGGAGCGACTCATCCAAATACTCTTCGCTATCACCCTTAACAAGAGCTTTGAATTCCTCTACACCCATTTCATAGCGCGAGAATTCTGGGTACCCTGACTCTTTTGTGGATCCTCGCGGTCGACCATTTGGGAATAGTTCAGGATCAAACTCCCACTCTGGGATCTCATGCAAACTTTGGGGATGGAGCGGGACTCGGAGGTCATCTGTCCAGTAGCTTCCTGACGGCAGGGTCCGGCCCTGTATCGATGTGTCTACGCCCTCAGGCGCATCTTTACGCTCGTAGGCACTCCCAAACTTTTCGAGATGGCCAAAGCCATTTCTAAAGTCCCAGAACAATGCCCGGGGAGTGAATTGTTTTCCACTAGCGAAAAGTACGCTGGGGTCAACATGAGATTTGGGAATCTCTTCCTTTTTGTACACAAAATAGGATTCTTGACGATTGAAGAACTTAGCAGTCAGGTAATTAGCCTGAGGGCCATGAGATATGTGGATCACCTCGTGCATGTTCTACCGCCGTATCTCAGATCAATGCGTTTCCATAACAGAAAGCCAGAGCTGCTAACGGGCTACACCACAGCTTACCACTGCAAAAAGACGACGAACCCACCAAAATGCAAAAAAAAAACTACAGCACCTTCTGTTCTCGCGTGGTCTCCCACCGCAATACTTGGTAAGGCTCTCAGATGCTTAGATATGACTGATCGGACGGGAAGTCTCGTTTTCACCTGGATATGGCCGTAGCTGTCAAACTACTTGCGCTTGTTACTGTACTGCGATAGACGTCTGGGGTAGCCCGTTTCTTGGGACTTCTGTGTCAAGACAAGACATGTTCACTTCAACACGCATTGAGCCGTGCGTTAACGCGTTGGCTAAAGACGGTTGAGAGCTTATCTAAAAAGGCTTCCTTTAAACAGTCTGAAATTCGCCAGTACTGATGAGCTGGCAATTAATCCGATGGTGGGTGTGGGCTTGTATATTTATTTGCGTTGCAGCAGACTACTATGATATCCTTGGAGTATCGAGAGATGCCAGTGCAATCGAAATCAAAAAAGCTTATCGAGCATTGAGCCGAAAGCATCATCCAGACAAGAACCCCGGCAACAAAGAGGCCGAGCAGAAATTCATAGAGATTGGAAATGCATACGAAGTCTTGTCTAACGAGGAAGAACGTCAAAAATATGATCGCTATGGCGAAGATGGACTCAAAGGTGGAAACTTCCATCACCAAGACCCCATGGATATTTTCGCCCACTTCTTTGGCGGCGCGTTTGGAGGTGCTAGGGGCGGTGCCCCTGGCCGGCGTCGAGGACCTAACACAAACACAAGATTGATCGTGTCTCTCTCGGATATGTATACTGGCCCGAGCATTCAATTTTCTATTGAGCAGCAGGGTATCTGTTTAGAGTGCGATGGCTCTGGTAGCGCTGATGGCAAACGTAAAACGTGCGCTACTTGTAATGGTAAGGGACAACGGGTTGTACAACATCAGATTGCACCTGGCATGATCCAACGTATCCAGATTCAGTGCGACCAATGCGGAGGAGCAGGCACTACAATCGCTACACCGTGCCCAGTTTGCCACGGTAACCGGGTTATCCGTGAAGAGCGCCAGTACGAGGTGCACTTGCCACCAGGATCCCCCCAAAAGTTCAACCATGTCATACATGGAGAATCAGATCAGGACCCTGATTGGGATGCTGGTGATCTTATTGTCCAGATTGTCGAATCTAAGCACGATCAACAGGGATACCGAAGACGCGGCTCCAATTTGTACCGTGAGGAAGTTCTTAGCAGTGCAGATGCTTCAAAGGGTGGCTGGCAACGTAAATTGGCAAGGCTCGATGGCACTACGACATTTTTGATCCAGCGTGCTGCTGGCGAGCGCGTGGTCAATGGTCATTTGGAAATCGTCAAGGGAGAAGGCATGCCAATTCAAGATACTGACGAGCGTGGTGATCTCTACATTAAATACGTTGTTGTTGGACCCTCTTCAAGTGAAGATTCTGGCCACAACGAGCTTTAATTTTATCTAAATTTAGCTATTCATACCCTTTGTACACTACCTCATTTACTCTCCACGCCCTTAATTTCCATGATGCACGTGATTGAATATTCCACCTGGGTTTGGTGACGGTTCATAATGGCACCACCCGCGCGAAAAAAATTAAATAAGCTGGGGAGGATCTAACTGAAATTTTCCCTTTTTAGAGAGCACACGTCTGTTAGCTGTGTCTTACTCCAAACAAAATAAAGTCGGATGGGGAAGCGCAGTGCTAGCGTGCCTGAACACAAAAGCAAAAAGCTTCGGTCTCAGCAGCCAGTAAAGGCCAAGAAGGCTGCAATTCCTGAGCCTGAACCTGAACCTGAAGCTGTCAGTGAAGAATCACCCAGTGAATCCAGTGAGGAGGAGGTGAGCTCAGATGAAGATGAGCTTGACGAGCTTGACGAACTCGATGAGGTCAACTCGGACAATTCCAATTCCGATGTCGACGAAATTGATGAGGATATGGAAGTTGAAGAGGAGGGTACTGGCGGTGGAAGCACGCTTAGTGCTGCCGAGAAGAGCGCGAAGCGTCAGGAGCAGAAGGCTATGCGCAATGAGCGCAAGCTCGGTAAGGCCCATGGCCATGAAATTGAAGATATCAAGAAACTCTGGGAGAAGATGCGGACCAAGGCTCTGGCAACAGAGGTTCGTCGAAAGTTTGTTGACGAGGCATACGATGCTGTCGACAAGTTGGGCTGGAAGGAAGTTGTGTTCCGTCACGATTCGTCACGAGTTGTCCAGACAATTTTCAAGCACTCCACCAAGGAACAACGTGCGGGTATCACGAATGCTCTCAAGGGTTCCTATGTTGACCTTGCTAAGAGTTCTTACGGCAAGTACCTGCTAGTGAAGATGCTTCATTACGGTTCGGCAGCACTACGATCACAGATCCTTGACGAGCTTCATGGCAATTTCCGCAAGCTGATGGGCCACCGTGAGGGTGCCTATGTTATCGAGGATGCTTATAGAGACTATGCCACAGCTCCGCAACGTAGACAGATGCTTCGTGAGTTTTACGGCTCTGAGTTTGCCTTGTTTAAAGAAAAGGGAGAGAACGCATCTGGTCTCAAAGAAATTCTCGAGCAATTTCCTGAGAAGCGTCCCTATCTGCTTGACAACCTTAACAAGGTTATCACGGCTGCCGTCAACAAGGGCTCAATTGGATTCGAAATTGTTCAGGCAGCAATGTTGGAGTACGTGCGTAATATTGACCCCAACAGTTCTGATCGTGAAACCTTTATTGACCTGATTGCCGACCAAATTGCGGATATGGTGCACACTTCCGCTGGCTCCCAAGTTGCAAGCTTAGTTGTCGCCCTCGCTAATGCCAAAGAGAGGAAGCGTATTATTAGAGCCGTGCGCCCATTCGCAGACAAGCTCGCCAAAGATCAATTCGGACAGCTAGTGCTTACCTCGATTTTCATGTGCGTGGATGATACCGTGCTCGTGCACAAGGCATTTGCCCCAACCTACGAGCCGATCATGGGAGAGCTCATGTGTGACCGCTACGGCCGCCGAGCATTCTTGTATTTGCTAGTAGGCGAGTCACCTAAATATTTCGCTGCAGTGAAGCCACGATTTGACGAAATTAATCAGTTCAAGAAATTGACTTCCAAAAAGGAGGACGCGGTTAGACGTCAGGAGCTTCGTGCTGCATTCAGCGGGGCGATGCTTGAAGCCGCGTTTCATGTGCCCATTACCAGCACACTTGGGATGCAGTTTGAAGGTGACCTTCTCACTAGTCTAACCAAGAATAAGGACGAAGCGGCGAGCAGCGATGCATTTATTCATGCTGTACGCAACCTTGAGAATGCCTTTTCTGGAAGCGCTACCGAAGATGTGCATCCTATCCAGTCCAACCCATTTGGTTGCCGTGTTGCGAAGCAATTGGTGCGTAACGTTCCTCTGTTTGCGTTTGATATGTCTGAGCTTATTAGCCATTTCCCGGTGGAGTGGTCTATCAGTGAGGGTAATTTTGTTGTTATCTCGCTTCTTGAAGTTCTGCCAGACCCCGAGCCCTTCCGCAAGCTGCTCAAGAGCCATTACAAGCAGATTGCAGAGGGAAGCCGTGAGCAGGGCCGGGACCTGCTGTTGAAACTCATTAGTGGAAAGGAGTCTCCTGAACAGTCTAAAGAACTAAAAGGTCACAAGCAGCCCAAAGAGCACAAGGCCCAAAAAGAGCATAAAGAAGCCAAGAATGGCAAAAAAGAGCACAAGAAGAAGAACGGCAAAAAATAATTTAAGCGGTTAGTGTATGTATATATATGTATGTTTACACGATGCGAAATATGCCTGTGTGATTGGTGGTGGGGGGTGTAGTGGGTATGTGCTGATACTGAAATTTGCATTAAGGAAAAGGAAATAGGGGGTGGTTGTTCTCATAAAAAGTGGTTCTAGTCGTTATTGAATTGACCCATGTCAACTTCATTCGTAAATTGTCCCTGGTACTCGTCATAAAGGGCGGCATCGTCCTGGGCTCCATCAAAGGAATTATACGGGAACCGCTCGTTGTCATTTCGTGATAAGCCAGCTTCCTGTCCATCAGTAACCTGCGCGAACGCCTCAGAAGCGACCTGTGGTGCCGACTCAGGGTCGGCGGGGGCAACGCTACTGTCGCCAGACGAAAGGGGTACTGCTTCATCAATGGCACTCGTTTCCATCATAGACGCGACAGCGGCAGATCGCTTGGCCCTCTCTTTCGAGTTAAGATACTCGCGGTACTTTGTGAGATAGATCTTGAGCACCTCAGCATAATTTTCAAAGCCTAAGGATGTCATGGCAAAAAGAATATCCTCGCCGTTGACGGTCTTGCGTTTCTCATTACTGCATCTATCACTCGCCTCGGACGTGATAAAGCTCACAAACTCGCTCACACACTCTTGCACACACTCCTTAGCCTCCTTGGAGACTTTGGCGTTCTTGGGAAGCGCATTTTTCATGATACGGTAGACATTGGCGATCGGTAGCCACTTATCCTGCTCGCGGAGCTCGGTCTCATGCGTGACATCCATAGTGACAGGTGACAACAAGTGGAGCTCCCGCTTGAGTGCGACAGTATTATTCTCTTCGCGTCGTTTAAATTGAAACCGTCAAGGCCGATGATGGCGAGAATAGATGGTTATTATTATCCTGGGGTCACGCATCCTGGCCTTTGCATAAGAGCTCGCGTAATCGACGGAGGAATCACGGGGCTTTAGGACCCCAGGGACCCGCGGGGGGACACAACGCAGTGTCAAGGAACGACAGCACGCAGGACGGTGTTAAAGTCGCTCAACCAACAGCATGAAAGTTAAAATTAACGAATGGACAGCCATTGGCGTGTGGAAGTGGAAAGATTTCGGTGACGAGGTCTGTGGCATCTGTCGTGTGCAGTTCGAAGGCACCTGCCCTGAATGTATATATCCTGGTGAAGGCTGTCCTCCTGTCAAAGGGCGATGTAGCCATGCGTTCCACCGACATTGCATCAAAAAATGGGTAGAAATAGCATCTTCGGAGCGGCTGTGCCCCATGTGCCGACAGCCATGGAGAGCAGAAGAGAATCCCAATTTGCCATGGACAGGCGATGGCCGGCCCGAAAGCACAGAATATGAGCTTTCACTTATAGATAGCGAAGGCGATTCATCGGCGGTTTTGCCTGCGTGAAGCTTGCAAATCTCATTACCTTGTATTTATTTTGGTCCGTCATTGACTCGCGCAAGTTTCTGTACGTAAATCAGAGCCTTTAATTTAACTGCATCAAACTTATTTGGATTAAATTGATATTGCAATTCCATCTCGAAACCATTTTAGCCCATACGGTCAATTACTGCGATTGGGTGTGGTGCGATTGTGCTCTGTACAAAGTATGGGCCTATCGCTTGGTCAGATGACCAGCCTTTGCTCGAACACTATCTGGTGAGCCACCTTTATGTGGACCCTGCTGCTGAGCATCGCCGACGTTGAGAATGCACAGCAGCAGATTTTGGAACGCGATGAGTCTCCAAAGGATGTCGAGACGACGGCAATCGCTTCGGTAGACGTCTACAAGGCCCATATATACGTAGGTACCTCCGAGGGACTACTGGCGTCGTTCGCGCTCCAGGATTCGTCGCCAACGCTCATCAAAGCCACAACCACCAAAAAAACCCGGTCGGTGGCGTCAATGTTCGCATTGCCCACCCCAGAGCGGCTACTAGTATTCACAAAAAGCGGAGCTGCTGCGGGATACATCACTCCATCACTTGAGCTGGCTCAAGGCGTGGCAATGCGGGATGTTCACGGCGGCTGTGCGCTCGAAGAGCCAACAATGGCAGCTGTGCTGTCTTCATCGGCTATCAGAGTTATAAAAGTCACGGCAGAGACAGGAATCAAGCTCGTACGCACTATAGACTGCCAGGGCGCCCTTACCATGTGCAGAGTGAGCGGGTCATTAATTGGCGTGGGCTCATCTGAGGGCTCTTTCTTTGTGGATACAAGCTCGAAGGCGTCTGTGATACCGCTGGTGCCGAGTGGGCCGGGGATGGTTCCGTTCGTTCTTCCTGCTGGCCCTGATTCAGTGCTCGTGGTTCAGGGAATGAGTCTCGAGGAGATGGCCACTGGTCTCGTGCTCAATTCGTCGGGAGAGATCCAGGAAGGCGATGTAATTGTATGGGATGGATATCCTACGGCTCTAGCTACGTCTGCTAGCGGCTACGCTGTCGCTATCACCCAAGGGAAGCTGCAAATAAACAATCTCAAGACAGCCAAACCGCTCGACCCCGGCGTTGGACCTGAACTGGGCACGGTAAGCACTATATTGCGTCTGTCAGAGCGAGTCAATACCCGCACTGAAGAGCTCGCGTCGAAGCTGGGCGACAAGAACGGTAACACTTGGGCAGACATTGCAATCGTCGGGTCGACAGGTGTGCATGTCTGGTATGCGCCTCCCAAGTTTTTGCAAACAGAACAAGAGATAATTGATGGCACACTCAAAGAGATTGTAGTGGATCCGTTAACTGCCAGTACAGAACAAGGAGTCGTGGAGACAGAGTATTTATCACTTTTAATAGCGATGCAGGCTCTTGAGCCTGGACCAGCGTTCAAAGTGAAGACAGCACTGCATCATTGGATAGACGGTCCACGACTTGACTATCACATTGTACTATATATCTTCGATCTTGAGAAGCCAGTACCGAAAGTGTACCCAGGCCTGGAGAAACGGTTACAAGATTTGCACGCCAAATCTGCTCAACTCAGCCCTAGCTTCTTGAAGGCATTCCTAAAGGCAGAATACAAACGAAGACGGGATGCTGCCGATCAACAGGTCATCCTGAAGCATTTTGTGCCATTGCTGGATGACGACGAACTAGGCCGCCTTGGCCTATCAACAAACGCGAGACAACGAGCTGTTGTCATAAAAGAAGCAGAGGCCCAGCATCGCTATGCGGTTCTGGAGCATATTTACACTGTTCAGGGTAACGATGCCGAGCTTGTCCAGGTATGGCTGCGGAGTGTGCGTGGCGACTGGAAGCGGAACTCACAAGAGATACACCATGCTGCAAAACACCTGTCCAAGCATCTTAAGCGGAGCACAAATGCTGAGTTGGTGTGGACTGCGACCCTTGAACTGCTCAAAGTAGACGCCGAGCTGGCTCTCAACGTCTTTATGGACCGTAAGGCGGAGCTCGACGATTCGGACATTCTAGACGCCCTCAAGGATATGACTCACGGCGGAGATCCATGGCGCAAGTATCTACGGCACGTCGTTGTGACCGCCGGCGATCACTCTGCAAATAAGGACTACCTTGCTGATTTCACAATGTTGATTGTTTCCGACTTGCTCGAAGCTGTCGATGCCAAAGTGGTTGATGAATGGTACGAAACATTTAGCTCTCAGCCGTGGCCGCGCCCAGACTTTTGGGCTTGGTCTGTGCCCCGTCAGTCCGAAGACTATCGGTTGAAATTGCTCGACTTTTGGGGATCTTTGTTACGAGAAGAGCTAGAACTAACGACGCTACTTCCGGTGTTCAGCGATGGACCTCTTGCAAGCCTCAGACTCGAACGTGCGGCAATTTTCTCGCGATTGGGGCTGCATGAACAGGCGGTGGATTTGTTGGCCACTTTCAAAGATTTCAGGTCACTACACTGGTACACAAACTACGGTGAGCCCTTAAATCCGTACTCACTGGATCAGCAGGCGGGGAGCGCTACTCCTCCACCGCCATCGCGGCAACTCGCAGAGACCGATCCGGTGCGACTTGATTTACACCAATTGGTCTTCAAAAAGGTTGCGACTACCACTGAGGACGCCGGAGTTATCCGAGAGCTGCTGGGAGGCTCACCACTGGAGCTTGGGTTTGTGCTTGCCCATATTGCCCCCTCAACATCGTCGACGGCGATTCGTGATTTTGCAGCGACAAAACTCAAGGAACGGGCATACGAGCTTCAAATTGCCCATTTGAAGTATGCATTAGAGAAAAAGAGATCGATTGTATAGTTAGACTAAAACTATTTAAATAATGCTTCAAAAATTCAATTGGCCGGAAGCGTCTTGCTCAAGAACTTGAGCAGGTCTTGCGTGGCTTCCGATCTGATCAAGTGGCCAGAGCCCTGGTATGTTTTAAACTCCAAATTTTTGAAGTTGTACTTGTTTCTAAAAGCATCAGCGGTTCGCGTACCCCAGCTATAGGGCACCACGTCGTCGCTCGTGCCATGCAATTCGAGAACTGGAGTCGCGACGTTCAATTCATTGTTGCCAATCTTCTCAGCTTCGATAGGCAGCCATCCAGACATGATGATAAAGCCCGCGAGTTTCTCCGGCAGGGTTAGGACCGAGGCGGCAGTGATAACACCACCTTGGCTGAACCCACCTAGAACAATGCGATCAGGAGGCACGCCACGCTCTATTTCGGCCTGAACAAGTCCGCGGACTATTTCCATGGTAGTTCTGATCCCGTTGACATCTTCAGCCTTTCCCTTGTACTCAATAATATCGAACCACCCGGGGAGGTATTGGTTGAACGCAGTAATATGCAAATGTGGAGCCGAGGGGAGTATAAAGTCAATATGCATGAGCTGCGGGATCTGGGGAGCTTCTTTGGCAACGAATCTCCAGTTCTCACCGCTCTCGTAAAGGCCATGGAGCAGAATTGCAGACGCAGGTGCTCCAGACGGGCGAGGAGCAGCTTCGCGAGAAACCTTGATTTTAGCCATTTATGTTCTCTGTTTATTGCCGCTCTTTTGAATGTGTGTAATTCCAAAAGAATTAGTTCGGCATGAGCAGGTGAGATTTAAGGCCCGGCCGCTTAAGCATTACTTGCATATATTCCATGCATAAACCCTATGACAGAACCAGAACAAGGACAGGGCCGAGCAGATAACTATTGAGCACAGAGCAAAAACAGAAACAGAAAAAAAAGAACTAAATAAAAACTATTTTGCAGGAAGGTATTTGTTCAAAAAGCCGAAAACATCTGCAATTCCCTCCATATTAAGCGTATGGCCAGCATCGTCATAGGTCTTGAAATTGACGTTTTCATAACCATACTTGGACTTCAAAACTTCAGCAGTCTTCTTGCCCCATGCGTAAGGAACCACTTGGTCTGCAGTGCCGTGCAATTCAAAAATGGGAGTGGTAATGTTCAATTTATTAGTGCCAAGCTTGTTGAGCTCTGCCTCTATCGGAAGCCACGCCGACATAATGATGAAGCCAGCAATCTTTTCCGGAAGAGTGAGCACAGACGCAGCAGTCATAGCGCCGCCCTGGCTGAATCCACCGAGGATAATGCGGTCAGCAGGCACTCCACGCTCGATTTCGGCCTTGACGAGCCCGCGAACGAACTCAAGCGTGCCCTTAACACCCTCTGCGTCCTCAGCTCTTCCTCTAAACTCAATTACATCGAACCATCCCGGAATATGCTCGCCAAATGCTGTGATATGCCGTTGTGGAGCCGAGGGCAGCACAAAATCAATATGCCTGAGCTGGGGGATCTTATGGGCCTCATCAGCAATGAACTGCCAGCCCTCTGCGCTATCTCCCAAGCCATGCAACATGATAACCGAGGCAGGTACTCCCGAACGGACGGGAGCGGCCTCACGAACGATTCTGATATTCGCCATAGTTCCCATTAGTCTAAGGCCACTCTTGAACATTCTCTCCAGTCCTCTTTTGGGCGTAAGCAGCTATTCACTCATGGCTTGCGGGCCCCCCGCCCTGTGTAAGCCAAGCTAAGCTGAGCTTACCTTTAGGTTAGCCGCCTTTTGACAGTCCCAAGGGCTTGGGCTAGGGCCTACCCCAGCTAGGCGATAACGCAGTCGAACGTGATGGCTCGTGACCATGTGTATCCAGTTGATATATATGGCTCATTGTCATTATTTGTTCGTGTAGTGGCAATTAACATGAAACAGTTGCCAATCATAGACATCTCGCAATTCCACGACCCAAACACCCGTGAGGAGTTTCTGGTGGGATTGCGAAAAGCGGCACACGAAATTGGCTTCTTCTACGTGGTTGGCCACGGCATCCCAGAAGAGCTTTCGAACCAAGTATTTGCGCAGTCCAAAAAGTTCTTTGAGTTGCCTTTGGATGAAAAGCTCAAGATCGAAAACATTCATTCACCTCAATTCCGTGGATACACGCCTGTGAGCACCGAAGTGACTGCTGGTGCCAAGGATCTCAGGGAACAAGTAGATATTGGCCAGGAGCTTAATGCATATCCCATATCCAGCGAGTATCCAGACTGGAAACGACTAATTGGTCCTAATTTATGGCCCGAAGGTCTTCCAGGGTTTAAGGAGACAATACTGGCATGGCAAGCAGAGGCCCACCGCGTGAGCCTCGATATATTGCGAGCATTTGCAGCTAGTCTCGGCCAACCAGACAACCATTTTGACAAGTGGTTTGAAGGCGAGGCAGCAATTAATCTGAAATTGACCCACTACCCAGCTTCGTCAACGCCTAATACTCAAGGAGTGGGATTCCACAAGGACTATTCGTTTACGGCCCTCTTGAAGCAAGATGATGTTGGTGGCCTTCAGGTTCTAACAGAGGCAGGTGACTTGATAGACGTCACCCCGCTTCCCAACAGCTACGTTTTCAATATTGGTGAAATGCTCGAGGCAGTGACGGGCGGCTATCTCAAAGCGACGAACCACCGTGTAATAAGCCCTGGGTCACGCGATCGCTACTCAATTCCGTTTTTCCTTGGTCCAAGGTTTGACGCTGTTGTTGATGAAGTCAAGTTGCCTCCTGAGCTTGCCAAAGAGGCTAACGGAGTTACCAAGGACCCTGATAATCCCATATATCTTGCCTATGGAAAGAAGGCAGTTCACGGCTGGCTTCGATCTCATCCTCGCGTCGCTGAGCGGTACTGGAGTGATGTGCTCGAGAGACAAAGGCTCGAGCAGCAAACTATTTAGAAGTAGTGAAATAGTAGGAGTGAAATATATATATGTACACTATGGCTCATAAACCTTGAGCTTGGAAATGGGAACCTCGCCGCGGCCAACACGAGCAATGAATTCTTTATCCTTTAGACTCATCCATGTATTACCCGCCACGTACTGAGCGATGGGGTCATTTGCAGGAGCGGCCTCTGGAAGCACAGGAAGGTAGCCCTGGGCGCTTCGTTGCACGGGGCCAAAGTCGTCGAATGTCTTTTGGAAGGGTGCTCTCCATGTAGCCGCAGTAGGAGGGAAGTTCTGTGCAAGAAGTTCAGGAGTGATGACGGTTGGGGTCACGTAGTTATCGGTGGTACCAGCCTGGCCGAGACAGAGCTCAAGCGCCTCCTCTGGAGAGAAGTTCTGAGCCATGGGATCACGCCACAATCGCGAACCAGGGTTCGCGGTCTTGTTTGCACCATCCTCACCTGCGGCGGCTCTGCCACGACGAGCACGGGTAGCAACAGGGCGCTGTCTCCGGCCTCGCGTTGAAGTGCGCTGCTCACCAGTGGCTTGTCTACGGCCAATACCTGTTCCACGCGAGGTGCGAGTAGGATCAGGGCCCGTAGAACCTTCGTCAAATCTGTATTCAATATCTGTGGCAGCGGCAGCAGTGGCAGCAGCAGTGGCAGAGGTAGAGTCCTGCTGGGAGCGCTGTGGGCGTCTCTCAAATGGGCGTCGTTGGCCATCGGCGTTCACATTGTTCCGCGGAGGACGGGGGCCCGGTCGTGGGCCAGTTCGGCGTGGAGCACCGCCTTCAGTCTGGGGCCTGCCTGACTGGGTTCCGGTGCGAGGCCGTTGTTCTCTACGTTGGAATGGTCGCGGCTGTCCAGATTGATTAGCCTGACCAGTTTGGCCAGGTCTAGGACCAGGCCTGGGGCCCTGTTTTCCACTAGCTTGTTTAGCACCCGATTTCACTGCTGTGCTCGTTTCTCCCTGAGCACCTTGTGGTCGTGGGCCGCGGGGAGCACGGGGCTTTGGTGCAGGCTTCGGACGCGTCCGTGTGGCAGCATCGATACGGTTCAAAAGCGACCCGAGATCGAAGTTATTACCACCGTCTGAATAGCAGCGTCGCCCAAGAGCAAGCCGCGTTGGCGGGCACCGAAGCACTGCTCTGAGCATGATTGACTTGAGAAGAGTGAAATAAAATGATGATGAGCTTTGGATTCCCGTGATGTGCTGATGTCATCCAAGAGAACGAGTGAACTGGTAAATATGCGTTAACTGCTTCGACTGGGTTAAGCGGACGGTGGGTTCCACCGGAACCAAATTTGTGCTTAGCTTAGCCCACGTCAGACTGTTCCATGCTGTGCTGATTGCATGGCAAGCCCAGAGAACAATCTACACCAAAGCTCACCTGACCCTGCTCGCCTTGAGTTTCTTTGGTTCAACGTCTTCTCGTTCCCAATTTGGGAGGGAGCAATATCTCGTAGACGTATAATTAAGCTACCAGCGTGCGTTTGGGCTAATGGCTGGGATCTACAGGTGAAGGGCTACTAAAGTTTGTATAGAATTGAAATTGAAGTGTTTTCGGATTTTCTTTTTGTAATTCGCTAGTATCATTTGTAGTTGGACTCTGCAGGTCATTGATTGCGATAGCAACTTCCGGCCCATTAAGCATTTGGCCAACAACACCCTGTTATTCAAGGCCTACTACTCCCCTGTAGGCCCTTGCCCCATCGCAGGGCTCTCCCCAATTACCTCACCTTCACCACCCCGCCAAGCTCATTAACATTGCCAGGTCAGGCCCGACCCTTACTACGGACACTTTCTTGGTTCGCAACAGTTTGCCTTTACTTGTTGGTATTTTTTTACTTCCTTGATCATCATAGACGCCAATGTCTGCGGGTGCGGAGATAACCGGTGCTTCTCCAGCCGGTCCAGCTGCTCCGCAGGGCCCCGGAGGCCCTGGTGGTCCCGGTAGCCCGAGCGGCCAGAGTGGCTCGGCACCACAGAACGCAACTAATCTCGAGGCGTCAGTTATTCAAATGAAGGTGCTCACGGCTGCTCGCTCGTCCCATGGGCCCGAGGAACTCGAAGCGATTGGCAAACTTTACAACATTGCTGAGGTTCCTGGATTGCTTCCGGTTGCTGTTGAGGATGCGCCGTTGAGCACTGTCCAATACGTTGTCGGACTCTATCTTGCCAAGGGACGCTCGCTCAATGAAACTGGTGCTGGCGGTAACACTCCGTTGCATTTGGCAATTATCGAGAACCGTCGTGATGTTGCTGCCTATTTGGTGAGTTTGCCTGAGATTGACGATACTATCGCCAATAAGGAGGGTGTGCTCCCCAACGACCTTGCTACTGATCCGCTTATGGACGATACACTTTCGCACGCTCAACAGCGGTTTGTGACTGCGATGGCCTTGCGTTTACGTACTGCATTCCAGGAACGCAATTTACCTGCTCTAGAAAAAATCTACTCAACTCCCCGCGTCAGCGAACTGCTTGATATCAACGGCCGCGACCCTGACACGGGTGCAACTGTACTCCACCAAGCCGCCGCATCTGGCGACCTGAAGCTTGTCCAATTCATCCTAGCTCATGGAGGTGATCCTCTTGCGCACAATGCCCAAGGTAAGTTACCAGGCGACCTCACTAAGCGCGAGGACATCGTCAGAGTGCTCAACAACGCGGCCAAGTCTCACGCCATCATGATCGAGACGCGCCAGGCGCGGGCTAGTGGCTCCACTGGTCCCGGTGCCCAAGCCCCAGAGCTCTCTGGCTTCCTCAAAAAGTGGACTAATCTTACCGGTGGTTACAAACTCCGATGGTTCACTTTGCGAAATGGTACTTTGTCGTATTACAAGCGCCGCGAGGATGCCAATTCGGAACGTAATGTTCGGGGCTCGCTTGCTCTTCGCCATGCCCATGTCCGTCTCGACTCGAGCGAACAGAACAAGTTCGAGGTTCGTACCGCCAACACCAAGTTCCATCTCAAGGCCGGCTCACCATCGGAAACATCCAAATGGGTGTGGGCCCTTCAAAATGCTATTACTTTCGCCAAGGATTATGACAAGAGCCACAATAAACGGCGTCATCAGCGATCCACAAGCCAAAGGTCGGCGGCGAGTGTCGAGTCGGCAAGATCGGCGCGACCTTCGGTGCCCTCGACCCCGACAGTTCCCAGTTCTGCAACTGCTACTTCAGCGACAGCAGCCACCACTACCACCACCACTACTTCGGCCGCCACGACGCCAATCAGCAAGTCGCCATCACGCCGACGCCGCGGTAGTAGCGAAGCTCTTCATAAGCAGGTGAGCAGAGACACTGCGGCGTCCTCGGAGGATCTGTCCCGTGCAACCAGTTCTGGCACTGCCAATGCTGGTTTGTTTGTCAATGACCTCGCCAACACCAATGATGACGATGATGACGATATTGATAGCAGCGATGACGACGACGATGGACCTGATCTTGGCCCGCCCGTAAGCGTGGACAGGCTCATTGGCCAGGTTGCCGCAATCTATGAGCTTCTCAACTTAATGCTGCCCAAGGCGTCCGACCCGGCGTTTGCAGAGGCAGTCACGACCGCACAGTCGTCGCTTAAAGTGCTTCGTGCAGACCTTGAGCGCTACAGCCAGCAAGCCAAGCGTACGTCTGCGCGGCACACGGCCCAGTTTGAACGGTCTGAAAAGGCTCAGCGTATTTGGGCAACCAACTACCGCGATCTTGAGATCCAATTCGACCGCACTGTGGGCAAACTCGAGGCTCTCAAGCTTTCGACAAAGACAGAAGACTCTGACGATGAGTTCTTCGACGCTGAGGGAGGCTTTGAGGACCACGGACATGGCAGCCGTGCCACCGTTCAGGACCCTGATGTACCACCGACGATTCCGGAAGTGCCTCAGGAAACGGAGCGCGCAGAGAGCCAACAATCCAGTGAATCTGTGCCTTCGTCAGGTGCTACCGGCAGCACTGAAGGCGTCGTCAGTAGCGGTATCACTACTTCAGCTACAGCGACTGCAGGTGCAGGTGCTGGTGGTGTTGCTCTCGCGGCTGCTGCTACGAGATATGAGGATTCGAAGAGCTTCATTGCTCCTGGCCAATCTCAACAGCAGCCCCAGCAGCAGCAGCAGTCGTTCCAGCCGCCTCAGGCACTCCAGCCGCCCCAACCGCCTCAGCAGCAGCAGCAGGAGCAGCAGCCGCCTCAGTACCAGGAGAATGAACAGTTGAGGCAGCAGCAGGAGAAGCAGCCAGAGAAACAACCGCGCCAGGAGAAGAGTCAGGTTCCCTCAGACCCGCACGAAACTTCTATACAGCACAACAAGCAAGAGTACCTTGTGAACGAGAACTCGTGGGCTGGTTACGAGGACCCGCCTCGTCAGAAGCTTAAGATCGATGCTGATAACCGTCCGCGGTTGTCGCTGTGGGGAATTCTGAAGAATTTGATCGGCAAGGACATGACGAAGATGACGCTGCCGGTGACATTCAACGAGTGCACGAGCTTGCTCCAGCGTTCAGCAGAGGACATGGAATACACCGATTTGCTCGACAAGTCCGCCTCGTGTGTGGACGATCCTGGCCTGCGTATGGCGTATGTGATGGCGTTCGCCGCCTCGTCATACTCGTCGACCATCAACCGTGTGGCTAAGCCGTTCAACCCGTTGTTGGGCGAGACGTACGAATACGCCCGTCCTGATCGGGGCTACCGCATGTTTGCAGAGCAGGTGAGCCACCACCCGCCTATTGGTGCGCTCATGGCTGAGTCGAAGCGCTGGGACTTCTACGGCGAAAGCAACGTTGATTCTCATTTCTATGGCCGGTCATTCGACATTAACCCTCTTGGCATTTGGTACCTAAACCTGCGTCCAGATGCTGGTGCCGATGTTGATAGCGAGCTTTACTCGTTCCGCAAGATCACGTCGTCCGTGGTTGGCATTATGATCGGCAACCCTGTTGTTGATAACTATGGTAAGATGGAGATTGTGAATCACACTACTGGTTTGGTGGGTGAGATTGACTTCAAGCCACGCGGCTGGAGAGCTTCGTCTGCCTACCGCTTGTCTGGCGTGGTGCGTGACCGCAGTGGAAAGGAGCTGTGGGCGATCAAGGGAACTTGGAGCGAGGAGATTTCGGCGCGCAAGCTCGGCGAGAAAGAGTCGAAGCCGATCCGCTTGTGGCATGTGCACGACCGTCAACCCGAGCCATTCAACCTGACCGCGTTCGCAATCACCCTAAATGCATTGCCTGACAGTTTGCGATCGTGGCTTCCGCCTACAGACACACGTTTGCGTCCTGACCAGCGAGCTATGGAGGAGGGTCGCTATGATGATGCTAGCGATGAAAAGGCTCGTGTTGAGGACAAGCAGCGTAAAGCTCGTCGTCTTCGTGAAGCCAACAACGAGGAGTACCGTCCCAAGTGGTTCGAGTCAGTGGTGCATCCCGTCACTGGCAAAAACTACTACAAGCCTATTAATGACTACTGGGGCCGACGTGCTGAGCACGGTCTTGCTGATGCAGGTGACATTTTCTAATTTCTTTTGTTTTCTTTCTTCGCTCTCTAGATGTAGTTTATAGTTTGTGACCATTGAAGTTAGTCCAAAGCAGACAATTGTAATACCAACTAATTAAGTGGTTATGCCACCACCTTATGACAGTTAGAGACGGTGGCTCAACGGTGGCACTATCATAGTGCATTGCCTTATCTTCTGCACGCTTCCCTCCACTTAATTAACTTAGCATATTGAAAATCAATGACCTACCCATGGTCCATGTTGGAGATAGTGTTAGGGGTTGGTGCCTGGCATTGCTTCTCCGCATTGTCTCAGCCAAATGCAAGCACACATGCAAACGAGTCACCTACGAGCCACTAACCAAAGCCATGCTAGTTCAACCCACATAACTTTAAAGCCATTTTTATCTAGTTCTTCAACTCAACAAATTTAATTTTAAAATTCGGGAAATGAAAGTATTGATCTGTCTGTAAGGCACGTGCCTACGACAGAAGCATAGAAGCAGACCAATTGTGAACCCGAGCCCGGGAATCGGGCCTGCACAAGTTTTAAATAGTCAACAGACTGCGTGCTTAAATGCATTCTCTACGTCACATTCAGAATCTGAAAGTTCACCCCTGGTTATACGCACGAGAAAAAAAATTTATTTCAGCCTTGCCATGGATGACATCGTTTCGCATACCCTAAATCGCTATCGGTCCAATCAGAGCTCGCAGTCACGGGATCGACGCCCCGCTGATCATCGCCCGAAAACGAGCCTCTCGCTGAAAATTTCAGGCACAGGCAGCCCCCCGCAATACATACAAGCGAGACATAGTATTTAGTGTCTACGCATAGAAGTCTGAGCTAAGGTGGTGTAGCCGTGCCACCTCCTCCTTGTGATCGCTCAACGCCCTCTTTTACGACGCAAAAATATCAAGAAACCGACTAATAATCCAACAAAAAAAACACTAACCCTGCCAAGGATTCTTCCCAATAGCCAAGGGTGGATAGTGAAATGTGAGGGCGATATCGACTTACTCACCTGAGACATTCCCAGCCTTTAAGGTGAGGTGGAAATCAAAACTTAATCTCCGATAACGGGTCATCTGAGTCATCCCAAGTCTAGGTGCAATACTAAAAGCAGTGATGCTTTCTGGGCATGGGCTGTCACCCGTCGTTGTCGGTGGTGGTGCACTAAAAGCCTCAGGGAAGCAACACACACACCTGCCTGCCTGCCACAAACCTCCCCCAAGCTTTCCAGACTCGAGGTCTCAATAGTTCAAAGAGCTTGAAACCAACGAACCAAAGTTAAGCAGTCACACGCTACACAACTTGGGACTGAAACTTCTCGGTTCGGAAGACTGTGTTAAGCGCTAGTAGACAAAAGGGAATGCTCATTTGGTTTTCGGGAAACTCGGGTCTTTTATATTAGAATTACGGTTAGCTATTGCGACTGTATCTTCTTTTTCGGAACCGAATGACGAAAAACGCCCTACACACCGTCACCTATGACACCGGCGATGTGGGCTACCTTACCGTGAATGTGCTGTGCGTGTTCATAATGATACCCGGTTTGGGTCTGCTCTATTCGGGCCTTGCACGACGAAAAAGTGCCCTGTCGATGATCTGGCTCACCCTCATGGCTGGCTCCATGGCAATGTTCCAGTGGTGGTTCTGGGGTTACTCCCTAGCGTTCTCAAAAACTGCCCACAATGGCTATATTGGAAATGTTCGCAATTTTGCTTTGAGGCATGTCCTCGAGGACGAGCCCGGATCAAAGTATCCCGAGCTCTTGTTTGCTGCCTACCAAGGCATGTTCTGTGCCGTCACATGTGCCATTGTTACTGGTGGTGCTGCCGAGCGTGGTAGATTATTCCCTGTGATGCTGTTTACTTTTTGTTGGGCCACAATTGTTTATTGCCCTATGGCATACTGGGCCTGGGGCCCTGATGGCTGGGCTGGTGCCCGGTGGGGTGTGCTAGATTATGCTGGCGGTGGCCCAGTAGAAATAGGATCCGGTGTAGGTGGTATGGCATATGCCTTTGCCGTGGGCCGAAGAAGAGAAAAGCTGTTGCTGAACTTTAGGCCCCACAATGTTTCCTTAGTTACCATCGGTACCGTCCTCCTGTGGTTCGGTTGGCTCGGCTTCAATGGCGGCTCTGCCCTCGGGGCCAACCTCCGCGCCGTGTACGCAGTGTGGAACTCGAACCTGACCGCTGTTTTTGGTGCCTTTTCGTGGTCCGTACTTGATTGGCGGCTCGAAAAGAAGTGGTCCACAGTGGCCGTGTGCTCAGGAGTCGTTTCGGGACTTGTTGCAGCCACGCCTTGCTCGGGAGTGATCCCATTATGGGGATCCGTGATTCTCGGCGCCCTTGCCGGTATCTTCTGTAACTTGAGCACGCAAGTCAAGTACTTAATTAACGTCGATGACTCGATGGATACGTTTGCTGAGCACGGCGTTGCCGGCATTATTGGCCTGATCATCAACGCTGTGTTCGCTTCTGACTGGGTCATCGGTCTCGACGGCGTCACAGAGCATCCCGGTGGTTGGTTGACCAACAACTGGAAGCAAATATACAAACAAATTGCATACACAGCTGCATGTTGCGGCTACACAGCTGTACTTACCATGATTCTCGCGTTCGCTATAGATCGCATTCCGGGCTGCAAACTCCGGGTCAGCGAGGACGCGGAGGCTCGCGGTATTGACGAAGACCAGATCGGTGAGTTCGCCTACGACTATGTCGAGGTTCGCAGAGACTTCTTGTCTTGGGCCCCGCCCAAGATCGCTGGAGTCGTGCCGCAGAGAACGGAAAACTCGATCACCCCGAGTCCAACGGGGGGCCAAGGTAAAAATCAGGGCCAGGGCCAGCGGGCTGAGCCAACTGCCTCTCCGCAGCCTTCAAACCCGTCTAATGACACTAACGACACTTCAGAGTCGACCACGGAGAAAACGAACGTTGCCAATGACAATGAAACTACAATCCCCTCGCGTGAACCGAACAGAGTCGGCTAGACTGTGTCGTTGCCTACTTCGCCCTCCCGTCTATATATATTATTCTTTTTATTCTAACTATATTTTGGCACAACTTTAGGCTGTGTGCTACTAATAAATAATAAACAAAGTTCTATGCTGTTCAAGTCACTATGCTACTGTGGAATTCGAGCGCGGCTTGAAGTAATCGTGAGATCGCATCTGCCGGTGATGGGTCAAATATTGATGCTTGGCTGTTATCCACAGTGCCAATGCTTCCACGATGGGCTGCAGGACCCGTTGCCGTTGGGTTGGGCTGGCTGTCGTCATTATTGAGGATTCTTCGCTCTACTTCTTTTTGTTCGCGAGCAGCATGCTGAGATCGGAAACGGCTCGGAAGGGCAAAATGCGGCTCTGGTATTTCAGGCGGCACCGCCAGCTCTAGTGGGGCTTCAAGAACCTGTTCAACATCGTTCAGCCGCATACCAACCAGTCGGTGGTCAAGAATGAGCTGCACTATCAGACATTTGAGTTGATCAAAGGGAAGCTGGAGCTCCGTCTCGAGAAACTTATACGTGACATGCGAATAGGGTCTTATTATCCATAGTAGAGCCTGAGTATTGAAGCTCCATTGCAGCTCATCCACGAGCAATGGAAGCTGCGGTATTGGCGGTAGTTCAGCAAGCTTGAGCCTGAACTGTTGCACATTATGTGACTGGTATGCATGTACTAAAGGACTAACATCCAGCGACGACTCAAACGCTTTTATTTCCTGGAGATCGAATGGGTATCGCCCTGACACTAGCATCGCGAGAACATACAAACGGAGGACCCGCATCCGATCTGCCTGTTTGCCAGCTTCATCATAACTCTTGAAACTTTTCAATAAAAGGTCGCAGCCGGCATCCAGCTGTTTGAATCGTAATTTGGCAACACCACCTACTTCGTGGATTAGCGCCAGAACCTGAGGCGCGGCAATCTCAGTCTTGACTGTTGATGCCTGATCGTAAAGAGTCTTGAGTAGCTCAGAGTCACCCCTGTCTAAAGCGAGCTGCATTTTCAGCGCCAACGTTTCTAGTTGTAAAGGACCATCAGCTCGCACCGTCTCCAATACACGGTGCGCACTGCCGATGTTCTTCTCGTCAATATGACATCGTGCCAAATTGAGTGCTGCACGTTGAGCCAGCCGACTGTCACTCAAGATTTCGAGCGCAGTCTCATATAATCTATGGCTTGGCACGCCGTTCCTTTCAGCTAATTGTGACATTTTCGTGAATGATTGCAGTTTGTAGCTCTCAGAAACGCCATTGGCACGAGCTAGTTCCTTCAGGAAGAGAACAAACCCAGCAATGATATCATCTTCTTTCGGGCCCATTGCACACTTGACCTTTAATGACTGTTTCGCACTACGCACCGCCCACTCAGAGCCCGGCTCGCTGTTAATCACGTCTTGAAACTCGCGCAATGCACGCTCGGGATCGTCGGTTTTGATGGATTTCGCATTGTAGTATGAGTCCTCGACACCATCACCTCCGAAATCATCAGAGTACATCCCATCATCGTCGAAATCGGACTCAAGATCCATTGCTACCGGCGCCAGAGGCTTTCAGACGCAAGCCAAAGATACACACACACACACTAAGGTCATGTTAATGACCTGTCAGTCATCCTTTGGTCACCTGACACGAATCACCTGATCTTGTCGCTTCTCACATCATGAATCGACGGCGAATACGCATGTCGACAGGCAAGGCAGCCAAATTGAGTCTCTCTGCTTCAGCGCGGCCTGCATCCTCAATTGCACGCACAGAGTCTCGGTTTATTTCGTCAAATAGAATGCGGAAATGTGCTGAGCCACGGATGAAGTTGTCAACCCACTGAGCTGCAAACCCAGTCTCCTCGAATTCATCGCGCTTGGCGAACCTTTTTAAAAGCTCCATAATATCATTAGTTGGGGCGCCAGGATAGCATTTTCGAGTTGTGTCGGGCGACACTTGATTGATTTTGAACAAGAGATAATCGGCGAGAATCACGGGGTCTACCAGCGAGCGCGGCACAGCGCCAACCAGACAAAGTTTAAGCATATGTTCTGCATTCCATGCTCGCGGAACTACCACTCCTGGTGTGTCGAGTACATATACCTGGTTTTCCTTGTCAATTGTAACCAGTTCTGAGACAGCACGGGTGACGCCCGGTCGTGCACCTGTCTGGGCGACTTTTTTAGCCCCCTGTCGACGGCCTCGCAGATTGTTTAGTAGGGATGATTTGCCAACATTTGGCATACCTGCAATTAAAACTCGAGTCCCGAGTGGGGGACGTGGGAATTGCTGCGTAGCGTAGTCACGCAGTAACGTCTTTACCCTTTTGGCTGCGCGGGGGTCCTCAGCATTGATCACTGCGTATCTGCCATCGGGATGTATTTCGTTTAGCTGAGCAGCCTTTAGCGTACTGAGGTCAGATTTTGTATACAACGCATAACGAGGTTTTCCTGGCAATACTGTTTGTAGTAACGGGTTCATCGTCGACAGCGGTGCCCTCGCATCTCGCAGCTCTAGTACCAAGTCAATTTGGAACGCGAGTTGCTTCAAGCTTTGCAAAGCCTTTCTATGATGTCCGGGAAAATTGGATAATGGAACTGTATAGTTTGGAAATACTGTTCTTGGGGTGAACATCGTCGACAGCCAGGCACCTTTTTGGTGAGAATCAACCTCGAAACCTGGGCTGATGTAATTTTTTCCATTTACCAAGCGGTGACGATGCCGTTAATTACAATCTGTGGTCTTCCCGGGTCGGGGAAAACTACAAGAGCAAATGAACTCGCGAGAGAACTGGGCCAAAAAGCAAATGAAAGCGCTGGCCGTGTGAAGAAAGTGGCTGTTGTGACTGATGATGATCTAGGAGTCACTCGTGATATGTACCGCGAGAAAGACTCTGAAAAGCAGGCCCGCTCACAACAACTGAGTGCCGTAAAAAGAATGCTGGACAAGGACACAATTGTCATATTCGATAACATGAGCTATATCAAGGGCTTCCGTTATCAATTGTCGTGTGAAGCACGGTCGGTGTCCACTACTGCTTGTACTGTGTACTTAGGCACGCCAGCTGAAAAGTGCGACAAGTCCCAATGGCCAGAAGACCTATGGAAGGCGCTTGAATTCCGATTTGAAGAGCCAAATGGGATGGCACGATGGGATGCACCTTTATTTATTGTTCTTCCTGAAGACAAGCTGCCAGTTGATGAGATCTGGTCGGCCATTGTGGACGCAAAGCCAGTAGTGCCAAACTCATCAACTAAGCTCAAACCTGCAGCACCCGTTGATTATTTGCAGCAGCTCAATGATCGTACGGCCGAGATTGTTAAAGAAGTCATGTCCCTCCATCAAGATGCTGCTGGAGCACAAGTTATAATAGACGGCGAATCACTTCATTTGCCTCTAACATTAAGTCTTGCCCAGCTCAACCGCCTGCGACGAAATTTCATATCGTTTAATCGGTCTTCAGGCATCCCAGCTGATCGGGTCCGTGCATTCTTTGTCGACTACCTGTCCAAAAATCTCGACAACATCTAAACAAATAAAAGTACAAATTAATCCAAAGTCTATAAAAGGGTTCAATTGCAACATCCGCGGAATATCTTGAACAACATGCGCAATACAGATATGCCAGTACGGATATCCTGCTGGCTGAAGCCATGATGCTGCTGTTGTTGCTGCTGCTGTGGTTGTTGCTGGTAGTTCTGTTGGTAGTTCTGTTGACCACCGTAATTGTGCTGAGAGCCATAACCTTGTTGCGGCGGTGCATAGCCTTGATAGTTTCCTTGGCCCTGGGGTTGGTAGTTTCCTTGGCCCTGGGGTTGGTAGTTTCCTTGGCCTTGGGATTGGTAGTTTCCTTGGCCCTGAGGAAGCTGGATCACAATAACACCATCGTTATGTTTCTCCATATTCCATCTGAGCCCCTGCTTCTGACAGTATTCTTCGACAGCAGGTTTCAACTTGGCGATATGGTTCTCGGAGTGAATGCCCTTGCCCACGATTGCATTCACATGGTTCTCACCGCGGCTCATACCGGCATGCACACGAGCATCCAAGGCAGACAGGGCCTCGCGAACAAATAAACCATGCAAGTCAATCTCGTCAGGCTTTGAGTCGGCATTGTTAGCTCTGAACACCCATTGAGCTGCCTCTGTATTCAAATTATTAGCCTGCTGCTCCGCCTGGTCGGCCTTGGCCTTGAATTCTGAGGCCCCAGCTTTATCGCCGCGGTCATACGAATGCTTAGCCTCGGATCGATAACGCTGGCTACTGTTCTGGGCCTCGCGGGCCTCGTCCCGGAGTCGTTTGTAGGTCTCGTCACTCGCATGATTATAGTCCTTCTGCGGCCGGCCTCCCCCGGAGATGATATTGTTTCCTAGAGCCCGAGAAAGCCCCTCGGACAGCGACATTTCCAATGCAAACTTTGACTTCTGGGGATGTCAACGGAAGAAAGGCTCGAGTGCATAAGGCCCTTTTCCTTCCTTAATTACTCAGATCAGACTGCGCCTAATCCGCTTGGCCAGGCACAGTAAAAAAAACGTGATGATGCAGTGATGCAGGAAAAGTAAACATGTGCTGCTTAGGTCAAGGGCAAACGCACGCACGGCGAGCGAGGTTATCGGTTATGCGTATGGTCACATGATTCGTAGCTGGTCGTCGAAAGTCAGAAACTGTTAGGTTTTAATATATACAGCTTAATGGGGCGCCTGTTTTATGTTCATGTACTCGCGAAGCGATCTGAAGCTTGTGGCCTTGGGGTCCACAATATCTAGAGCCTCGTTCAAACGGGTAATCAATCGCGGCGTGATTGTGAGCCTGTAACGAAGGATGGATGATGGAACAAATACTTGCAGAGCATGGTTAATTTGGGCCGCATTACGCGCTGATACCAACGTCTCCAAAATCTCCTCGAGGAACAATGTACTAAAGGCGCTTCGAAGTTGCAAGTTCGCCAGCACGCGCCAGAATGTGCCCCACGTGCCTCCATTCGCCAGCGAATTAAGGACCATGCGAAGCACGGGCATTGTAAGAATTTCATCAGTATCTTTGACCACCTCCAGAAGCGGCCTCAATCGACGGTCCCAAAACAATCGGTCTTCAGGCAACGCCTCTGCGTGCTCAACAGGAGCAAAGAATGAGCGATAAAGCAGCACGGCAATTCGAGGGTCAGTCAGGAACGGAGTACCAGTAGTCTCGCAAGTGAAACTATGAAGTTCAGCGATCGCCCGAGACTTGTGATCACACAATGCGTGCCATCGCTCTAAATATTCGGGCGTTGCGAGTAGTTCGCGGAACTCAAATTGGCCATTGTAGCAAATCCCTGACAAGACACGCTCAACGTCATGTTTGTCCAGAACATGTCCTGCCGATTGTTGGGCAATTGCAGCCTCGAGCAAGTCATCAATGAATTGTTCGGGGCCCAAGGTAGCTGCCATGCTGAAGTAGGCAAGATTGATTCGCCAGTCTTGTCGACTTGGCAACGAGGGCAGGGTCGTCTTAAATTCGTCTACAAGCTCACGTGTGACCTCGCCATCTGACTCGAGCTTTGTGAGTAAACCCATTGCTTTTGTCTGCTCGCGACAATACGCCGTTGTATGGAACCGTCTTTGCCCAAGTGTGTTGGGTGATGTTGGGGCCCTGCGAGGCTCCAAAAATTCCTCGTCAACTTCATCATTAAATTCGCCATTAACGTCATCGGTGAACAACGTCTCCAGATCCAAGGATGCTCTTCTGTCTGCTGTCATTAGATGCACCAAGACGCCTTGATGGGTATCAAGCACCACCCAGGGGTCGATTCTAGTCAGTGGCTGAGATGGTCCCACCGTTCGTTGGTGCTGGGCACGCCGGCGTTGACGTCGTGCATGTACGCGAAGGAAATTAGGCGTGAGGACGCCGGTTTTAGACGCAACAATACCGTGCGACTTTTTCAGCTCGGACGCAAGTTCTTGTGCAGCTGCGCCGAGATGCTTTTGAGAAGTTCCAGTGCCAATAACCATCCAGCCTGGCATGGATAACGACTCACGAGCATCAACTAGTTTCAAATCCTTAAGGCCCAGTTCTTGCGAAAGATGCTGGAGCATCGCACCCATAAATTCTGGTGCCTCTGAGGGAGTCGCAGGGACTTGAGCTACTTCTTGATGCTTTGGAGCCAGGTTCCTCGCTTCAGTCACGTACCACGGCCGTTCATTGGCCGTTGGAGTCGACAAGTGGAATCTTCGGCTACCACTCAACGCACAAACCTCCAGAGCTGACCATGTCCGTTGAGCCCGTAAGAGTCGCGAGACAGTTCGGCCTCGGAGTTGGCGCAACATCCTCGTCCAACACCACTACAAAAAGCTCAGCTCAAAACACGGGACTTAAATTTCAGCTTACAGCCTTAAAAGTGTGCTTACAGTGCAAACCACCAGTAGCGGTTTAAGCCCTGCCAATTTGCGCATAAAGCTCATCTGCCTGAGCAGAAGCACATATTGAGCTAAATAGCCGATGGTCAGAAGAGCCGCTAGTCTCCTACACAAACCTGCCTGAGGGGCTGTGGAAAATATAATAAGACTAAAAGTCCGGACGCGGCTGGGGTGTTGTTTATGCGAGGATCTGGGCAAATGTGGGGTAAACTAACCCTATTCGCGTATACGGTAGGCCCAAGCGTTAGCCCTCCCCCAGTCTTCAGCCTTAGGCGACAGCTTAGCCCATCCCCGCCAAGTGTGTTTGTTCCCCATCCCAATGGCTCTAAGCAACAAGGGAACTTTTGATACTTGAGCTACGTAACCCCTTTCCCAATAGCACGAAGCATTAGCGCATTGAACATGCACTTCTAACTTACTACGCACGGCTTAAACATGTATGGAGTTGCCAGTCTGTGCATTCCTTTCCCACCCAGTCGAAACGGCTGCCAAACGGCTGCCATAATGCCTGCCATAATGAGCCATGGAAACTGCCGAATGGGTGCCAAAATGGCTGGTGGGGGGAGGTTGCTCACCCATTCATAGGCATGCCCATGGCAGGTGCTATGAAGGCGTCGATGGAACTAATTCAAGGACGGTTTCGGGTACTTCGCATCTAAAAAAAAAACTAAAACTTTTTCAAAACCGATTTCAGTACCAAACTATATTCGTTTATGTTTTAAAGTTTCAGGTTCAAGCATTTATTGATGCGGTAGAAGACTTTTCTGTTGCCCCGTAAAAAATATACACCGACGCGTGCAAAAGTGTGGGGTAAGCCCATCTCACGTGATTAATGCACACACAACCCCCATGACGTATTCTGCAAAATAAGTGAAAATAAGGCGGGGAACTCTGCTGGCTAAACCCACCGGATTTATATAAAGAGAATCACGATCCACACTGCACGTCAAGTAGGCGAGCATCTTGCATTCAACCGACTACCACCCTCAAAACAAAAGTCGAGCTTCAACAGCAGGTCCTGTAGAAGCTCCGTCAATTCTTTCCACTAAAACGAGAATACACTCAAGCAACCGGTCGCATCGACGATGCTATACGGTCGAGGCGGTTTTGGAAACCGGGTAAAGTTCCCAGACGCGTCTTCGGATAGCGAACAAGACGACCATTTTGATATTCCCCCAGCCCCTAAAAGCAAACCACGACGGTCACGAGCATTCTCTGGCCGTGGGGGCTACGGCAACATCATTGACACCTCATTGGAGGAAGAATATATTCAGGCGGAGGCTGAACAACCCTCCCCTTTGCTTGGACCAACAAGAACATATAGCGTTGGCCGCGGTGGCGCAGGCAATGTGATTGCGCCAACCACCTCGCACACGTCGTCCACATCGACGATTTCTAGCATCAGCAGCTGGCTCTGCTGGCCAAACAAAAGCCGTGACAGCCGCTCAAGTTGAGCTTGGCTAGTTGACATTCCATGATTTAATGACCGCACATATTTAACCGATACATACGCAATCCATTTGAACATTTTTTACTTTTCTGCTCGTAATAATAATTAAAGTCTATGGCCGGTGCCCTACATAGTGTACATGTACAAGTATTTACGCCATCAGCATTGCTAACATGCCCTCGACATTTTGTGCCTCCCGGGCACGGTCAATCTGGTGTGTGACCTTTTGACTCAATTGAGTCACCAAGCCACCAATCAATGGGCTCTTTTCGATTAGAGGGGTATACATGTTGAGTATTGCGCCAACCCAATCGGCTATTATAGGCAAAGCCCGTGGATGGTAAACTGCTTTTGTGGCCCATCTAAGTAGTGGCTCCAACCCGGCTTCGTCGCGGTTCGACAAGCTCACAGCGATCTTTCCTCGCGATCGCAGTTCCTCCATAACCATGATTGTCTGATCAGCAGATATCCCACTCTTGAATGCAGCGTCCAGCGCATCACCCCAGCGGAAGGCCTTGATATGCTTCTCATATGGACGTAACTTGACATTCGGTTTCTGCGCCGTCTTGATAACTTGAGCCTCGAGCTCACCACGATACTCAGCGCCTCGGATCATTTTCGCATACGCCTTCGACTTTGGCTTCGCAGCCTTGTTCGGGGTCTTGGGCTCAGATTTACGCGTGCGAACACTGAGAAGGCCGCTGGTGAGACCAGCAGCAACCTGGCGCAGGTCTGGAGAAATGCCAGCACTAAGGACTGGTCCACCATATTTCCAGCCAAACTTGACGGCAAACTTGGGGTCGCTAGTGTCAAACACCTTGATGTGGCCATCCAACGAACCACTGAGCAGACCCCGTTCGCCAGCCGAAGCGAGGCAGGTGACTGTCTTTTGGAAATTCGCCAGCGTTGCCACACGTTTTCCAGCTGTGAGATCCCAAATCATGACTTGAGGTCCACCTGCACTGGCCAATGTAGAGTCGCTCAACGCAAGCACAGATTCAACCGGGTCTTGTTGATAATACTTGGCTACAACACTGTCGGGTGTACGTGGGTCATAAAGGCGTACATATCCGTCGTAACAACCACTCACAATTAGGTTCGATGATGCCACGAATCCTGCGGATCGGATGTAGTCGTCGTGGCCCGAAAACTCGACCAATGGGTCTGGGGAAGTAAGGTCCCACAATCGCACCACGCGATCGTCAGAAGCACTAAGTAGCGTCGACCGCTCAGTAGGATGGAATTTCGTGACATGGACAGCATGACTCGTGGGTTTGAGAGTTACAAGCACTGCACGAGTGGTCGTGTCGAATGCCTGGATCAAACCCGTGGCATCTCCGGCAACGAGTAGTTTACCATCTGGTCGGAATTCGCCCGAGTATACTGTGTCTTTGAATTTTGAGAACGTCTTATGCACTTGTCCTGTACGTGCAGACAAAATTTGTACTCGTGTAGAGCTTGTGAACGCCAGATCGTGCGGGCTCGCAGGATTGAAATGGACATGGTTGATAGCATTGTTCTCCTTTACCAGCAATGGCGCCTTGAACGACTTCCAAAACTTTGTCTCGGCAGTATCAGCGTCCGGCAGCACAGGCCGCCGAGCCGGCTGAATTCTGAATGCGGGAGTACTCATGGTCGATTAACTCGCTCGCCAATTTTTCAACAGTCGAGGATCCGTATGCTTAGCTCGCGCCAAAAACTAGATGAAAATAATTATGTAATATTTTTTCTCCCTCTTCCGCCAGCTTAGCATGGCTGCCATAGCTGGAGCTGGAGCTGGCTGTGGTGCTGGTGTGCTCACCTAAAATTTCACCAGCGTTTGGGATACTATTTCTGTAGATATACCAATATAATAAACAGTGTCTGTCGCGCTTCAAAGACGGCTTTTTGGCCACGCAAGGCTCAGGATGCGTAATGTCGTGGCTATTGTCGGAAACACAGGAGTAGGAAAATCCAATTTGGCCGTGGAGATTGCCCAGGCATTCAATGGCGAGGTAATTAATGCTGATGCCCTACAAATGTATCAAGAATTGCCAATTATCACCAACAAACACCCAATACCCGAAAGAAAAAACATAAACCATCATTTGATCGACTTTTTACCGTGGTCACGATCGGATTACACTGTCCAGAGTTTCGAGGAGGACGCATTGAGAGTAATTGACGATTTACATGCTGCAGACAAGTTGCCAGTTATTGTTGGTGGAACTCATTACTACATTCAAAGCCTGTTGGCAGATCAAACTACAATATCAATTGATGGGCAAGTAACTCAAGAACAAACACAAATTCTTGATGATCCCCAGAAAGTAGAAGCTGAGCTCAAGGCCGTCGACCCAGTCATATGCTCGAAATTCCACCCTAACGATACTCGCAGGCTTCGAAGAGCTTTGGAGGTTTACTTCTTGACCGGAAAACGAGCATCAGATATATACGCGGAGCAAGAGCCCAAACTTCGGTTTAGAGTATTGGTCTTTTGGATTCAGTGCGACCGCGAAATACTTATGAAACGGCTAGACGACCGTGTCGATACAATGATAGAGCAGGGCCTTGTTGACGAAACAAAACAAATGTATGGTGAGTGGCTAAAATACCCTGCCGACGATAAACCAACGTTTGGCATTTGGCAAGTGTTGGGTTATCGACAGTTTTTGCCCTATCTACAAGGTGAAACTGATAGTCTTGCCACGGGCAGAGAAGAGCTTCAGGCGCAGACGCGACAATATGCTAAACGCCAGACCAAATGGATCCGTAATAAACTGTTTCCGTCGCTGGCTAAACAAACGGATGCGACGCTGGCTACTCTTGACTCGTCTCGCATTGCCAACTGGGACACAACCGTCCGGGATCGTGCATTGACTATTGTTTCTGAGTGGCTCCAGCCTGAGCCTCACTACTCAGTAGACCTAATTGAAGACACAGCAGATGTTGAGCGACGTCAGCAAGAGTTTAGTGTTGATCAATGGGTACGAAGAAAGTGTGAGCAGTGCTCGGCTCGTCGGGGCGAAGAAGTGTGGGTCTTAGGAGACGACGCGTGGTCGTCGCATCTCAAAAGCAAGGGTCACAGGGCATCAACAAAGAAAGTTGGGCCAAAGGAATACACGCCCAAGTAGAATTATGTACTAGATAAAATAGTTTTACGCGGAGTTGACTCGAGCGCCGATGCAATTGATGCAGTAGAAGCTGGTGGAGGCCCAAGTGGGTTTGATAGTGTGGCGGACGCATCTAGTGAGGCCACATAGGCGTCCTTCAGCTGTAAGAATTGGATGCCTACATAGAATAGTGCCAATCCTGCGCTCACACGCTCCGGCTCTGGCAAGTCATCAAGAGCACATTTGCTGAGCTTGTCATTAAAGTCTTGGGCAAGTCGCACCTGCTCAGCAGTGTACTTGAGCTCTGTGTCTAGTGCTTTCTGGTATTCTTGAGTCACGTCCATTTCGGAAAGTTTTTGTAGAGTGTATGAAGCCAAAGAAACATTAACATCGCTCAATAGAGTTTGCTGCTGTTCAAGCTTCCTCGCATGGCAGTCCCATTCCCAACACTTGTCCATAATGAGATGAGCCCACTGGCGCGCACTAGCAGTCTTAGTCTTGAGCGCAATGTCGGCCATGCGTCGGTTAGGTTTAGGCAAAAACTCGGCAATACGCTCGCGTGAAGTCAGGATCTCTGTCATATGGTACACCGAGAGAAGCTGGGTCTCCAGTTGGGATTGGGCAGCGTCTGCAGTTTTACTGCAAAGTCTCAAGTGTTTCAAAGCCTTGGCTGAGTTTGGGTCTTCTTTGATTAGTGCTGAAAGCTTGCGAAGGCTCAGTGGTATCTCCGTGGGCTGGGCAATGACTTCGGGGCCGATAGGAAGCTTCATCTCTACCAGCCGAGTTTTCAGACTCGATGATTCTTTGAGCAAGATCTCGATGACCTCGCTATTTAGTTTCATGCGTGCGGCGTTTTCGGCATCGGCAATTTTCTTTTCAATCTCCGCAGGCATCACCATGGTGAACAGTTCTTCACTTGGAGAACTTTGCAGGAGGTGGATTTTATCATCCACGTCGAGCGGGGGCATTTTCTTCTTTTTGAAGCTTGCGTATTCCGTAGCCATGGCTTGCACTTCGGTTTCTATGTCTACACGAAGGGACCCACACCTTGCCGCAGAATTCTTTGCTCGGTCGAATGCTTGTGCGGCAGCCAGCGCGTCGCAGGACTGGTGTGACAAGGAGAACTTTACATTGAGAGCATTGGCAACACATAGATCCTCTAAAAAGATCATGGTGTCGTCATTTAGTTCGAGTGGAAGTACACCTGGGATTTTAGGTGCGTCTCGAGTGCGGATGGTCCTGAATGCGCCAGCAGCAGTGAAAAACAAATCCACAGCCTCGTTAGAGTCGCCCTCAGTCTTTGCCAATCTACGTGCTTGCGCACGGCCCTCCCTTGTATTGGGATCCACTTTGCGTGCCAGCGAAGCTTGTTCGGCGCGATTGAAGTAGTAGACGCCAATGTTGAATGCGACATTGCATCGCTCAAACCAAAAGCTCGAGCTTTCTACAGGCGTGTTTGAGTTTCCCAATGACTTTGTCCATACAAAACGCACGTCAATCTGGCCCTCGAGCCGATCAGCAACTGGGCCAAGCACCGCATAGTACTGTTCAAGCGCACTAATGTCGTCGAGTCCAGTTGCACTCGTTCTCAGCTCACTGAGCTTGAGACAATCGGCCACATACGCCCTCGCAGTTTTTTCATTGCCTTGAGCGAACCTACCGGACTTCAGCTGAGAGTAAAAGTCGCCAGCATTGGGCACTAAATGTGGATGCAAGATCATGGTCTCTATGGTCGAAGCTTTGCTGATCAGTAAACAAACCGAACAAAATAATAAACATCGTCGACCCTTTCCCCTATCCCCCCCCCTCGAACAGGCCCACATTCGCTTCTCCCAGCAGATTATGCGTTTTCATTATAAGCCCGTATCGCGAAGGCCTCGCCTAACCTCGTCGAAGATTAAGAGTCCTGTGCCTGGCGACGAAGTCTGTCGACGACGATGATCACGATGACATTTGTACCCCGCTTTCCTCGATGGATTCGCGATCTGACAAAGTCGAGCTGAGAAGCGTCGGTAATTGAAAAACGTTGAAAAACGCGCCTGCCCAAGGCTGAGGGAGATCCTCGCGTTTGAAAGTCGCCTTCGAAATTATTCACACGGCCCGAAATATTATCGATCCCGGGACGGCGCAGATAGCGATTTTTAGTGCATTGATTCACTTAAACAAGTATGTTACAATAATATGTAATGCCCGGCTCGCATCTTGTGCGAACTTGAGCCAAATATCTGGTCTTTCTTTAAATCTCGGGCGCCTTAAATTTCGCGTGACCAAATTGACACCAGGCTTGGCTTCCGAGAAGGAAGATCCACATGCGAAGAGGAGTCACGAGGAGAGAGGGGGAAAGAGAAAACGGGGGGAGGAGGAGGGTGCTTATGCGTTTTCGTTAGATTCCCAAGCGCGTGTGTGTCCCAATTCCACCTAGGCTTTTGACTCTCGGGGGAGGGAGGGTTTGTCTAACCGCTAGCCACTTTCTTAACATTGTGCAACCACGCATTCCAACTTTTTTTTTTCTTCGCTTCGGAGCTACAACAGAATTAATTACATTCGGACCGGGCTAATTCCATCAAGATGATGCGAGGTGAGGTCAAGCCGATGATCAAAAAATGCTACCCGCATGGCCGGGAAGCTGAAAACTCACCGAGGTCAAACGAGCTGTCGACTCTCATATTCCATCTCGAAAGCCAGCATAGCAAAATTCCAAAGGCATCAAGGCTTCTACTTGAAAGGACGGAAAAGTATTCCAACAAAGGCAACCTCGGAAACCTTACAGTTACGGTAAGAATAATGCGGGGTATAGTATCGTCAAAGTGTAACCAACATCTTGATCTATTTGCTTCTGATGTTCTGGACATAATCGGTATCAGTCTGCGCAGCCCTGATGAGTCGTTAGCTGAAGAAGCTGCCGGTATTTTTGAGGAATTCAATGATCACCATACGGGAGTGCTGTTTGCTGGTCACGCCGAGTACACGCAAAAGTTCCTCGCGATTGTTGACGCGTTTAACCAGCTTTGCCTAGCGAAAACCAGTCGCCAGGTTCGTTTGGCTTCTCTTGATGCGTTACGAAGTCTCACGACATCTCCAGCCCTCGCAACAAGAATCGGACAGCAAGCGCTCCAGAGCACCGTGCCAGTGTTTTATGCCCTGATCCCTCCAGAGACAGAAATCTTCGTACGCTTCACCGACAAGTGGGCTGAACACGAACGGGATGTGCGGGCACCTGGTCCTAATCCTGCCCGCACGAGCGACTTCACTAACCAAGCACCCCCAGCTAATGGGATTGCTGGTCAGGTCACCCCTGGTTCGGACAAGAATGGGTCGAGCAACACGTCGAAAATCAAAGCATCAGAAGCCTACAAGGCTCTAGATGGCCTGCGAAGCTGTCTTGACATGAACTCTGGCGACCAATTGGCTCGCGTGTTCACCACCATCCTGCGCACAATGGCCTCCGACAAGGTCGAGAAGCCAAAGAACTGGCGCCACTCGCTTATAATCTCTGCTGCCAAGTGGTGTGAGATTCAGCTTAGATTCGCGGTACTCAAGACTCTGGTCGCCGAAATGACCCGAATGTCACCTTCAAAAGACATTGCTACCGAGGTGCTGTTCAGCGATCTGCTCTACGCATTGCTGCAGTCCGACGTGTCCAAGGTCGGTCTTAGTGTCGTAGATATGTTGAGACAGTTACTCGAGCTCCAACATCGGACCCTTCTGTCCGACAGCGGCGTGGGCTCCACTGAGCACGGAAGACAGTTTGTGCAGAACCTCCGCCTAAACATTGCAGCGCTCGCTCAACTCAAGGTGTACCCAGGCCTTGTAACGGATATGATCACGGAGGTATTGATGAAATATGCATCTGCTGATGCCCAGACATCGGGCTCATCCACGCCCACCGGCTCGTCTTCCAGCCACCAGCCCCGACCCTCATCAATCGTCCTTAATGACCTGCAGGACATTCGAGAAATACTAAGTGCTGTTCCCTCGCATCAGAAGCTTCCGTCTACATTGTGGATCTCGACACAATGGATGTTGACGAGCCAAGACACGCAGCTGCTGTCGCTCTATAGTACTGTGTTCATTGAGTACCTACAAAGATCGCACCCAGCAAGCTCGCCAATGTCAAGGTCGGGCTCAGTACTTCCCAGACAATTGTGCCAGTCTTTACTGGAGCGTACGAACCAATCTGCGAACTACATCGCCATCTACTACTGCCTTGTTGCCATTGTGGATAATCTAAAGGGACCCAGTGCTTCATCAGTGATTCCGTGGATCCTTGAGACGCAAAAGAAAGGACATGTATTAACTACCACTGACAATAAGAGCGAATTCTTCCAGGGAACAGCTATCATCAGCGTTTCCCAAGCGCTTCTGCTTGCTATTGCCCGGGCGACTGACCGCGAACGGGTTGCCGACACCATGTTCGATGTTATTGGGAGCCGCGTTGAGGCTCAGCAGTGGCTACCAGGCATCATTTACCCTGTCAATGTGGCAGTGGCTCAAGGCATCGAAACAGCCGTGGCGAGTGAAACGCCTGTGTTTGCTCAAACACCTAAACTCGAGACTGTGTCAACGTCGCAGCTCGATTTGACAGACAGTGAACGTGAGTGGGTTAACCATCAGTCAATTTCATTGGACGATCCTGTGCTTCCGGAAGACCTTAATGTCCTGAAGATGCGGGCCCGCTCTGTTTCAGAATCTACTAACGGAGCATCATCACGACGGCTCGCTTCCGATCGTTCGTTAGCTTCGATGGACACCAATGCCCCTCGCGTTATAGATTTGGTGCGCAGACGTCCCACGGGCTCTTTAGATTCTCAGCAACACACGCTGAGAAAGCATGAATCTGTTCTTGACATTGTGGAACAACTCCGCCTGGATGGGCCCCGTCGCGGACGTCTCACAACAACTTAAAAGTCAACATCAACGTGGACTTAAGAAAAAAAAAATAGTTTATATAAAGTTTTGTACCAGTGCTCCTGCGAGCTAATTTTTTTCTCCTCTTTTTTATGTACAAATAGTTCGCGGAGTCTTAATCCTCGAACACAAGTCTACGCACTTCGATCATGACTTCGATAAGAATGAGCCAGATGATCATCCATTCAAGACGCAAACTGGTCTTTTCGCTTAAGTGGTTGCGAAGGATCGAGATCATTTCTGAAGCGTAGTCGAGTTTACTATTGAGGATCTCAATTCTAGGCTCAACATCCAGCTTGCCAGATATGAGGTCATACAAGCTCTCCTGCTCGGGTTGAGACCAGTAAATATCTGGGGTCTCTGTCAACTCCGAATACAAGTTCAGATTGCCACGTAATTGAAGCAATTTACCCGTCAATTGGACTGCATCGCTCTGAGACAAGTTTGGTTGTTGGCCCGCCGCCATGTGTGAGGAAATGACCTTGATTTGATCCACAAGCTTATTAGTGCGGAGCTCTAGGGCACTCAGCTTCGTATGTCTCGCCATTCCCGACGAGAATGCAATTTTATCCATGAGCCTGGTTTCTTCAGTCGGGCCGTGAATATATATAACGTCGCCAATCATTCCTGATCGCACTTCGTTCGTTTCCTGTTCGACATAGTCCATATCTTCAGTCTCAACATCAGTGAACGGGTTCTGTTCAGCACTGGCAATCAGAGGAAGCAGCTTGCCCACAATCGCCTTCTCTGAGACATTCCATCCGACCACAGTGCCATTTTCGAGAATCAGGACATCGCTCCGCTCGGGCCCGTATTTCGCGTGAGCAAACTCTCCTTGTTCGAGAATGCGACACCACACACCATTGCCAGTAAGAGCAGTTACTGCCTTTGCCAGATCATAGTGTTCACACTTGGATGCGCTCACGCATGGACGGAGGTTCTGGGGAGGGTCCACGACCTGGCGCTTGAGAATTTTACGAATTCTGGCCGATTGCGGTGATGTGGTCGCATATCCTTGCCTGAGTGCGGCGATACGAGGAGTCGATTGTCGGCATCCACGGCCAATTAATCCTAGCATCATCATCGGACACTTGTATTGCAATGGAAACACCGATGAAGTGCAGTAGGGTTCATCGTTTTGCGTAAGCGGGTCGAGATAGAAGTTTAGGGTGGTGGTGCTTGTGCCTTGGGACCCGCCGGTTAGGCGCTAGAATTAAATGACGCGTGCCTTGTGATGTTCCGGCTGCGGCTAATTCAAAATGCCAAAAAAAGAACATCACAAGCGCCCACGGTCTACGATTTGAACTAGACTAATTAGAACATTGCCGGCGGAAGGCCAAAGTGAAAAGTCTAGCGGGCAAAGTGTTCATTGATTTGATTCTGCGTCAAGTAGGATTCCTGAGGAGCGATCGACCCAGTACGCGGATCTCGAAACCGCATGTGTTCAGATGGTCAACTGAAAAAAAAAAAGTTAATTTGTTTGACTAGTATAGCGACAAACATACCTAAATGAAATCCGCGACATGCGTTTACTCGTTGGTTGCTCTGCGCCAGCGCGAGAACGACCCCTTACGCCTATCGAACGACTTCTTGCGATGCTTTGGCTCGCGGCTAACGCTGATCCAGCCGTCTGCCTCATCCTCCTCTTCATCGGCAATCGCAGACTGCTTGTCGGCAGCACCTTGCTCTTGCTCCATGTGCATAGACGCTGCGAGAGCAGCAGCGTACTTGAGGTTCACGACAGGAGCACTAACACCGGATTCTGAGTCTACAGATGTGGGCGTGACCATCGCTGGTTGTTGACGTTGCTTCTGCTTTAGATAGTACGCGGCCGCGATATCATCATCAATGTCAGAGTTCGCGTCCTCATCATCGTCACCATTGGCCTTCTTATCAGACCCTTCTTTGTCTTCTCCAAATAGATCCGCACGCTGTGCCAGAGGAATCGACGCCTTGGGCATCACCAACGGACGCTTCTGGTGATGGTGGCTAGATCTCCGGCGACCAGCACTTGAGGTCTCCTCCCAAACAGGGTGGGCTGCCTTCTCAACCTTGTTCCATTTGAACTCTGGCACCTCAACCTTTCCGTGCTCTCCCAAAATTTTCAGCTCCTGAGGGGTGTACAGTGGCATATTTGAACTGACTTCGTTTTCAATGAATGAAGCTGGAGAAGTTTACGTGCTTGGGGGTGGTGTTGGCAGATTCTCGGCTGAGTCACCGCAGTGGTGATCACGCGCAACTGCAGCCAAGCCTTGTCGACTGGCTCTTTAGAGTTGGCACATTGTGGTGAAATATAGTGCTTTTCATTTTGTCGACGCTGTGATTTTCCTGGTGCAGCACGAAATAAGCTTTTAAAGTTGAAAACACAGCCCACTTCAGGATACAATGCCCTGTCCCTGACAGCTGAGGTCACATGACGCCTGGGAAAAATGCAACAACGTCTATCAGCAGCAGAGATATGAGCTGAAGCAGCATCATCACGATCTTAGAAAGACCAAAAAAAAAAAAAATAGCAGCGCACCTGTCTCCCCCATAGCTATACACTTCTGGTGGCCGTCAATAAAAAAAAGCTGAGAACTCACCAAGATGCCAATTGCCAAAAACTTGAGTAAAATCTCAAAGCAAAAGGCGACTTCAAAGCTCCATCCAAGAGGAAGAAAACTTGCGCAGCTCTCTCGCGCACAATTGCGAGAAGACAAACTCAGTGCAAAGAAAGCCCTGCATCACGGCGTTACTGAACAGCGACTTGAACGTTTAAAGTTTTTCCAAGAGTTCTGCAAACAGCTTGATCAACCAGCGTTCACGATTGATGATATTCATGCGATGATCGAAGCGTTCGTGGGTAGAGACGACGATGAAATGAAGAAACTTGAGCAAGCCCGCCGGCCGGGAAGACCTACTCTGCCAAAATATGATGCTTTATCCAGAAAACATGAGGTGGAAGAGCGTGAATATCGGGAAGGATTCAATGTTCCGGATCTTACCAAGGAAGAGGTGGTAACGAGATTATTAGAGTGGAAAGGTGCTGTGGGCGGAACAAACGTTCTGGGCGAGTCTGTGCGGTTAGCTCGAGGTGCTAGTGAGTTTTCTGTGAGTAGCTAGTGCTTCACCAATATAGAGAACCCCTGTCATGATTGCGACACCGGCGGTAAGCGCCACGCCAGCTCTGACTGCTTGTTTGACTGAGTCTTTCCGGGCATTGCTCTGTTTTTCGAACACTAGAATATCGCCATTGAGGCCAATAAATTGCCATCCTTGCTTCTCTAAACGATGTATGCTTTCAAGCTGCGGTCCAGATAGTGTGCTCTGAGGCAAAGAGCCGAGCGGCTGCCTCACGGGATTGCTCGGTTGGCGAATTGCCACCGCTTGTCCGGGAAGCACAACCGCATATTCTGTCTCGATAGATCGATTGCTGGGGGCTAGTGCTTCCCGTTGCATATGTGGGGTAAAGAATGTCTTGTCTTGTAGTCTTCTGGGGAATGTCTTGTGGTCCTCTTTAGTTGCTTGTAGTTTTCGTAATGTTTGGAATGTATCATTCAATTCTTGTTCAGAGCGTTTCTTCTCACCTCGTAGTGCTCTTTCGAATGCTGCTGTTGACGCTGGAGAGGCAGTCTGGGGACTTTGTTTAGGTTGTCGAGCTTGTACTGGTCCCGCTCGTCGTCGAGAGGCCCTTGAAGCAGCCGTGCTCGATATTCGTCTTACACCTCGTAATTCCAATCTCATTTGGTGTCTAGAATGAATCTCAATTCACGATGGTATTGGTTGACGTATTCCAAGCTGCAGTCAGCCACATCTGCTAGTGGACCTCTCATGTAATATGCCTGTGCACCCTTCTACCCCGGGGCTTTGATGCACCTGTTCAGTTTAAAAGTATGTTTTAAGAGAAAAAAAACTGAAAAAAAATATAATAAAGTAACTTGCACCAGTCCTATTCGTATGGCTTGATAAGGTCGTTCACCCAGCTCCAAAACTTGGAGCCACGAGGTCCCTCTGCTGCCTCGCGAACATCTGGACGAACACGTGCAACCTGGCCAAACGGAATGTAATAGGCACCATTCTGTTCCGTAGTCACGCCGGGGTTAAGTAGTGGCCAGAGCTCAGCCCAGGCTCCCCATATACTAGGCTTGGCAAAGCTTTCCATGACCATCTTTCTCCACTTGTTTCCACGGCGGATATCAGAATAAAGCGTTCCGGGGTGAACGGCCACACTGATAATGCCAGTGCCCTCGAGGTGCTTGGCCCACTGGACGGCTTGATAAATATTCATTGCCTTTGTCTGGCCATACATTCCATTACCATTGCCAAGATAACTGCCGGCATCGAACTCGTTCATGTGATCCCATTCAATACCGCCATAGGGGGGTGAATGGTAGTGAATTGCCGAGGAGACCCAAACAACTCGGACTGTGTTCGCAGGAGAGTCGGATGCCGTCTTCTTGAGAAGAGGCTCGAGAAGCACAGTGAGTAATTGAGGAGCTACAACGTTGATGGTGATAATATCGAGTACACCAATCTCAGTGAAATTCTGGCCGCGATAATTGATGCCGGCATTGTGAAGAATACCATCGAGGCGTGATTCTTTGGCTAGGAACTCTTCAACTCCAGGTTTAATAGAGCTCAAGTCCTCGTTGGCGAGTTTGAGAAGCTCGACGCGTGCGTTAGGGAAATCGTGCTTGAAAGTCTCCAAAGTCTTAGTTATTTTCTCGGGCGTTCGTCCTGTGATATACACTGTTGCATTCTGGGCTAGCAAAAGACGGGCACTTTCGTAACCAATGCCTGAGGTGCCTCCGGTCACAATGTATACCTTTCCAGTTAAATCAGGATACTCCTTGTCGGCATCACTAGGAGAAGCGGGCCAGACCAAGTCTCGCGAGACTTCACGAGTATTTAGCAAATATTCCATCTCGTACAATTGCCAAGAAAGTAAATGTCAAATGCGGGGTTGATTTCTTGTCCCCGTTTAAGTTTCGGCTAGCTTAGTGTGTGGGGTAGAAAGAGAATAGCCGGATATGAAGCATATGCTATCGCGAGATATGCACCCGGCTGGTCACTGCCATTTGATCCGTTTTGAGTAGTCAATTGTCACGTGAACTCAGCAGCTCCTGGCATTACTGTTAGTCTAAGAGCCTTCGACAAAAGTAGGTTGTTTTATATTTATGTATTCTTAATTAGCTCGGACAGTTTCCGCGGCAATAGCCTTTTTGTTTTGCAGCTTGTTCTCAATCATGTTGTGGAATGCAATAATAGCCCTGACAGCAGACGACAAATACACAATCATCAATTGGTCGTTGGTGTTCAAGGTGAATGCCTTCTCAAGATCAGGGTGTTGAGTTGCCGACAGATTCGGTAGTAGATTAAACACATTTTGCAACTCTCCCAAAATTGCGTGGTTGATGGGCAACTTACCATCAATGACTTGGTCAAGATAAACACCAATATCACGCAGTCTGCCACCGAGGCCTTGTAATGATGCTAATTGGTTTGATATACGCGAAGTCAAAGTGCCAGATACGTTAGATCTCACATCACGCAAGAGATGCTCCACGCCAATCTCTTCGGCCTCCTCAGCCTTGATTTCGGAGGGGACATGCACAAACGTCCGATCAGCACTGGATCCGTCACTCTTGATCTCGTCAATGGCCACATATGCCTCGGTAGGGAGGCCCACCTTTTGCGGGTTCACATCTACAATCAACAGAAGCGGTTGCGGTGTGTAGCGCTTGAACAGCTCGTTGATAGCGAGATCAGAAGCTCTAAGGCGAGGACCAGAGTGGTACCAGCCGACTAGTCGCTCATTAGCGTTTACCTTCTTGAACATTTCCTGCATGCCCTCGATAAAGTTGTGATCCAAAAACCATACGTCTGAGTTCTTTGCGTCCTCCTCAAACGGAACCGCAAACGAGTCCGCCACACGAACAGTTCCATTGCGTGCATCTCCTAATATGACACCCACCACGCGCTTCCGTGCATCCTTGGCAATTCGATTATAGTGGTCCACAACCGACAAGAGCACCACAGGCGCAACAGTGACCTTCTCCGGCACCATAGTCGTCGTCATTGGTGATCGTGGGTCAAATGGAAGGTGCTCGACTGTGTCAGTCAAGTCAATCCACGCCAGCTTCCAGCTGAGCTGAGCTGAGCTGAGCTAAGGGTTACTAACAGGCATCACATAGAGACACGCCCCAGCTAAATCAAGCACTATATTCGCCCCAGCCTAACGTAAAAAGGCTGAAGAAATAAGAAGGTTAATCTAACATGCCATTTGGACAGCTGGTCATAGGTCCGCCGGGCTCAGGGAAGTCGACGTACTGCCATGGCATGCAACAGTTTTTGAACGCCATTGGCCGCAAGCCCTCGTTGATAAATCTCGATCCAGCGAACGATAGAGTACCATACCATGCTGATGTCGACATATGTGACTTTATAACGCTTAAAGAGGTGATGAACGACCAAAAGTTGGGCCCCAATGGTGGAGTTCTGTATGCAATGGAGCAAGTCGAGGCAAGCACAGACGAGTTCATCAATCAAATCAAGCAGTTAGGCTCAAGAGAGTATCTGGTGATAGACTGCCCTGGCCAGATGGAACTGTTCACGAACCACGACGCACTTGTCAAAGTGTTTCACCGACTAGAGAAGGAATTGGACGTCAGGCTTGTAGTTGTCAACTTGGTAGACAGCCACTATTTGGCCAGTCCAAGCATGTATATATCAATGCTTCTCATTACACTCCGGTCAATGCTGCAATTCAACCTTCCCCAAGTCAATGTGTTCAGTAAAATTGATCTTCTGTCTAATTATGGCGATCTACCATTCCGACTCGAATACTACACGCAAGTCCAAGACCTCGAACACTTGTATCCACTCTTGGAACAAGAAGGAATGGGAGCAGGGAGTCGTTACGCCAAACTCACAGAGGCCATTGCGGAGCTAGTCGAGGAATTTGGCCTTGTCGAATTCGAGGTTCTCGCTGTCGAGGACAAGAAAAGTATGATCCATCTGCTTAATATTATTGACAAGGCCAACGGCTACTTGTTTGGATCTACGGAGATTGGCGGAGATTCTGTCTGGGTGGACGCCACGCGCCAAGGCGGCCATTTTGATGTGAATGTTGATATACACGAGCGGTGGGTAGAACACAAGCGGGAATATGATGCCGCAGAAGCTGCCGAGGCGGCTGAAGCTGGGCATGCGCCAGATTGGAAGGATCTCAACAAAGACTTCCAAGGATCTCATGTGAAACAGTGACAATTTATCTAGATCACTCTTTATTTATATTTTATTTTCTATCTATGCATAAGGATGTGATTGCAGATACGATTCTGCTGCTGCAATTGCCTCGGCCTTTTCCGCGTTCTCCTCGGCCTTTAATCCTGTGAGCGATCGCACCGCGGCGAGATGTTGTTCAATGCCGCTACGAACGTGTGGAAGTACTCTCCGAGTTTCTTCAAGCACTTGTTGGGCACGGCGTACTTCATATTCATCAACAGGTTGTTTGGCCTTCAACGCCTCGAAGTTGGCCCGCATTTCTGCCTCGTCTTTTGTGTAGAGCTCATGCTCCTTTACCATACGCTTTAAAGCGTTGATTTTAATCTGTGTTCGAGATGGAGGTGCCATTCTTACAGAAATCAAGCTTGACAACTATAATTCACAATAACTTCAAGCAACTTTGTGCGAAAAATATCCCCCGGCAATGGTTTTGACAACGTCCTTCTCGCCTGAGAGTGTAGAGAAATGTCCGAGTATCCAATGTCCAATGTCCAGATTCCCCTTAGTTAGCACATTCTTCCTCCCTAAGCTTAACAGAGACAAGGCACCTAATTAAATGATGAAGATGATGGGTGGTGGTGGGTGGCAGTGGCATCTTGTTTTAGTCAGGGCTGGACAAGTCATGGAGGAGTAAATAAGGCCCAAATAAATTCGACGATCCTAAATTTGCACAGTGCCTTTCAGGAACTATGGAGCAGGCTCTCGCTGAAAAAGCGACTGTGCTCGCTGCCCGAGTCAGCGAGTGCGAGATTGCTTTAAATGGCATTGAGAGGCTGAGCCCTGGCTCCAGAGCAACCGTTTACTTAGGCACTGGCTACTTTGCCGAGCTACCAGCAAAGGAGGCCCAGGAATTCCTCCATCGCAAACTTCGAATGCTTGACGAGGAGCGCGAATCGCTCAATCAACTCCGTGGAATCAATGAAGAGGGTCTACCAATCCTTGATATCATTGAAGAGCTCGACGATGGCGACAGAGTGGTGAACTCAAGAGTCGAGCGGGCAGGTGGGGCACTGAACGAAATCATTCGGCAAAGCTCCACCACTGATGCAAAAAGAAAGCCAGTAGATCCAAAACCAATGTTTGGACCAGAGCCTCCAACCTCCCAAAAATCCAAGATAAAACAAAAACCTGCTGCTGGCAGCTCGTTGAAATCGGCACAGCAACCAAACTCGGCAGGAAGGGTCCGTGAAATTGAGCCTGTTGATGCATCATCGAATGCATCTGTTGCTACTCAGGATGAAGTTCGCCTATCAGACTTCAATTCCATCGAACCTTCGGATATTCTTGAATTGGAGCTTGACGACTTGGTGGCTGGTGATGGTGACTTGGAACCGGGTGACATTGACTATGATTTCGAGCACCAGGAGGGCCAATTCGATGATGATGATGATGATGATGATGACGACGATGATGACGATGACGACGACGATGGTGGCGATGACGACGACGAAGACAACAACGGTGATGAGAGTTACGCATACGGCTGGAAGGGTGGCTCGCTCTTCCCGCAAAACCCTCGAACCGACGCTCTTCTTGCTAAACAGCTCGGGATTGAGACTCCAGAGACGCAAGAAGAAGAGTCTGTTGCGGAGGCCACCGTTAATGAAGTGCCAGAAGAAGCGGTCGTGGAACAAGAGCCGGATATCAGTGACATGGAAGTTTCGCCCATTACCTCCAACGATATTCCCAAGAGTGTTCTTAGATCGCGCACAGGGTCTGTGGCTAGTGGTAATGGCGTCAAGTTCGCGGAAATTGTTGATGTACGTGAGTTCGAGACGACCTCTGCGGAGCGTAAGGGTATACTGAAGATTAACCCCGAGGACAGGCCAAGACAATCGCAATTCAAGATGCAAAGACAGCAGAATATGACCGCTGCTGCCGCTGCTGCTGCTGCCAAATCGGCTCAAGCCGGCTCTTCCCAAAATGCTGCGCTTGCTGCTGCCGCTCGTGCTGCCTTCGCTCGCTCAGCCCCTAATAATTACGCGCCGACTACCCAGTCTACAATAGCCGAGAGGCCGGTTCACTCTTACATCGTGGAGAAACACCCTCCTCCTGCTCATAGGACCAATGGCTCCCCGGCAACATCTCCTGCTGGGAGAGTGCGGCCTGGCGAGCAGACTTCACCGTTGCCAAAGCCACGGCCACCCCCTGAGCACTCTTCGCCGAACTCCAGGATGGCTAGAAATCCTCCACGTCAATCTCATGCTTCCGCTGGGGCTGCCGCTGCGGCAATCCAAGGGCCTCCCCAACCACCTACCATCCAGGTGTATAGTCGACGCTACCAGAGTGCAGGCCAGAAGCCTCAGGCTGAGCCTTTGAAGAACCCAGCAGCACAGAGGCCACGCCCTGGACCAGAATTCGTCGGCATCGGCGATATACGTGACGAGGATCTGGTAGAGAACAACCGTAAAGAACTGAGCCCAGCAGTACAAGAGGCTGCTCAGACTATCTATGAAGGATCGTTTATTCCCGACGATGACTTTGTCAAACTCCATGATCGTGCAGGCCCCCCCGTTGCTGAAAAGCAAGCTTCTACTCAAGTAGAGTCTCGCCCCATCATGGAGGAATCTGTGCTTGAGCGCACCCATTCGGGCAATGAAGAACCGCCTGAAATCGACAACGATGCCGTGGAACTTGCTTCTGACATGCGTGAAATCAAGTCGCGGTACCATCAACTACGTCAACAACTTATATATGAATCTGGAGGCTACAAGAAGACGGACGCCGAGTCTGAATTCGAGCCTCCGGAAGGCGGCCGAAAGGTGAGCCGCTTCAAGGCTGCATCTGCATTGAGATAGCCCTTTTATCTGATGTTATCTCGTTTAATTTTTATTTCTTTTTTTCTAGAAGAGTTTTTATTTAAAAAAAAAAAAGGCCGCCGGAGAAAATGCCTGGGCAACATCCGTGCACGTGATCCTACCCAGTTGCGGCTCACCCACACCTACTCATCACCTTACCAATAAGCCACCGGAGGTACTTGAAGAGGTGCTGGCTCAGGTGTCAATCTGCTGCATTGTACACTGATCTAAATCTGGCAGGAATTTTTTTAGATTTGAGCTGGAATACCATTCTGTCGCACTAATTAACCTTCGACAAAAGGGATGACGCGGGCAGGGGCTAATTGGCGAGCAGTTACAAATAATTAGCTAGGAGGAGCGCGTATTATTAGGGTTGGGCGAACGCATACAAACAAATTCTAGGTGTGTGTGGTTTAACCCCTGAAACCTCTTCACCTGTATGCCTACAACAGCATGAACGACAATGGTGCCAAACCGATCGTTCCTCCGAAGCCAGCTCATCTTCGCAAGAACCGGGTTCTAACTGAAGTATCGCAGAGCAATGTTCGTTCTGAATCCAAGCCGGCTCCGACTGCTCGGGCCAATGCGCCGGCGTCAGCTCCCCTTCGGCCTGAGGCTTCGAACTCGGCCCCTACTATAGTTTCTGCTTCTTCTACGGCTTCTTCAGCTGCTACATCGCCGGTGACTCCGCCTAGACCACCGCTGCCTCCTCGGCCAATGACGGAGCCACTGATCGACCACCCAGTGGCATTTCCTCGCGCTGGCGGTTCGGGAACTCCGTTCTCGCCCTCGAACCACTACTATTCACCAGGCCCTCCATCAATAAGATCTCCATCTAGCACTCTGCGTGAGGCAGATTTACTGCGACGGAACTCGTCGGCCTCTGCGATGTCCTTATCCCCGTCACGAATGCGCTCATCCTCAGGATCTTCGTTCACTGGAACTCCCCCGCCAGTGCCGCCACCGAGAGCTCGTCAACGCACACCCAGCTCCTCATCAGACTTGAGTGTCTGGCGTTTAGATGCGTCGAATGCTGGTAACCAGGCCCCAGAGAAATGGAACGACAGCTTCCCAACTGTTTCCCAAGGAGCTTTCTGTGGACCCTTCTTTGTTGGCCAAAAAAGCGCTAACAAGACGGTGGTATACCACTGTAAGACTTGGACACCGGTCGCAAAGGCCTCCCTTGGCAAATATACTGCCTTCGGCGCTGAATCCCCTGATGTAGTTTGGGCCGGTACCAAAGACGGTTCAATAGACGTGCTCGAGCTACCTCAACTCAGGATTATAACCACACTCAAAAAGTCGCATATGTCTACAATCACCCACATCTGGGTGTTAAGAGAGTTTAGCTCGGCAATCACCCTGAGTGCCGCAGACGGAAAGCTGAATGTTTGGAACCTTGCCAATCTGGCGGTCCCGACGCGAATGCTGCGGACAGTGGCTGCCGTGGATTGCGCTGTATTTAACAAAGTTTTGTATGTGTGCCGAGGGCGTAACATCCACCTCTACGACCCACTCATGACCCTGGGGTCCGGGTTCCAGATGGGTGCTAGCTTCTGCCCGACGCGCCCCGATCAAACAACAGGCTCCTTGGGCGACATTACTTGTGGCAGCTCTGATGGTGGCAGTATTGTTTTATTTGGACACAAGGATGGCCGTGTGTCCGTTTTGTCTGATTGCATGCCCATTGGCGCCATCAATACTGGCATTCACGCCATTGCCCAAATCGCCTTTGCGCCGAACCCCGAGGGCCGGCAAAGATATTTTGTTGGTACCCGTTCTGGCTCATTGTTTGACCTCGAGCTCGAGATCCAGTGTAAGGAAGCGACGCTGAGAAATCAGTGGAAGCTACACAACCTGCCAATATCACGATTGCTTGCAAGCGGCGACGTATTTGTGTCCGGTGATGCTCGGAATACTTATGTTTGGCACTCCCCAGAGCTGGAATCACGGGTGTCAAAATACGTTGATAACCCTGGCGATCATGAGCGCCTGATCGTCAAAGTGTTGAGCTGGAACCTCGATGCATCAACCCCTGACAAGTTACATACCCAGATTTTGCAAGACCCTGTCATGATGGGCGGATGCGACGTGCTTGCAGTTGGATTCCAGGAGATTCTTCCCTTGGAGCAGATGTCGCAAAATGCGAAGAACTTTGTTAGTGGTGGAGAGTCTACCGCTGCTAGTCCTCAATACGACATTTGGAAAGAATATCTGAAGCTTGTGATGGAACCGCTTGGCCTGAGATTGGTAACTACGAAATCAATGGTAGGCTTGTTTTCATGTATTTTTGTACACCACGACCTCCTGAACCATGTGTCGGCGGTGTCGTCCACCACTGTAAAGACGGGCATGGGAGGAAATTATGGTAACAAGGGAGGTATTATCACTCGGATGTCTCTCTTCAATACATCATTCAGTTTCTTGAACTGTCACTTAGCCGCAGGCCACACCTCGGTCATTCAACGAAATAAAGATGCCGAGCAGATCGTTGGTGAGTCTAAGAAGGGCACGACAGAGGCAGATGTATCTTTCTTCTACGGCGACACAAACTACCGCATCACAGGCGTCCGCGAGCAGGTCGATGGTCTTATGAGTAGAGGTGAATGGGAAGAGCTACGAAACCACGATCAGCTTTTTACCCAACTTGCCAAGAACCCTGCTTTTTGTCTCGCGTCATTCAAGGAGGCACCGATCGCATTTCCGCCAACGTATAAATTCGATCCCGGAACCGATAAGTATGATACGAGCGACAAAAAGCGGGTGCCTGCATGGTGCGACCGTGTACTTTATCGCGGCTCTGGAGTCGGTGTCGATGAGTACAAATCATTGCCCACGAGAACATCTGATCATCGCGCAGTGTTTTGCTCATTCAATGTTCTCGTGTCAGTCTAAAAAAAACGCCAATTATTTATTATCTGTACATGAATTGCATTTTTTTATTTTCTATTCTATTTGAGCACTGCGCTCCAGCCAATGATGCCATATCGTGTATCAATCAAGCTCTTTGGCGATCCGTCGTAGCGATCACGGCCTTCGAATATAGGTGAAACCGCGAATCCCATTTGCGAAATGTAGTCCAGTAATTCGTCTATACTTGCCTGGACAAAAGGGGCCGAGCCCCATTTCAGAGGCCCATAGTTGACCCAAACTCCTTCCCCGCGGGGTTTGAGTAGGCTCTTAATACGCTCAATATACTCGAACACGTTCTGTGCTGTGTCGATGAAATAAAGAGTACAGATTGCGTCATAGGTATGAGAACTCAATTGTTCGTTTTTCAAAAAGTTTCCATATATGATGTTCACGTTTGCGTCGCCAGGTACTTTCGGGAAACGAAGAGGAATACCCTCGAGCTGGTCAGCTCCCTGCTTCCAGTAAGAGCCAGAGGTCAAATATGGGTACACAGTTGCGTTTTTTGCATTGGCCAAGGCATACTGGCTACCAAGAGCCATACTAGGACTCATCTCGATAGCGTCAACAGTGTACCCGAGTGATGCCGCATCGTAGGCGAGGCGGCCAAGTCCAGAGCCGGGCACAAGCATTCTTCCGCCTTTAATTTGTTGGTGATTTTTCAGTTCTAGTAGCATTGGGTCGAGGAGCGCATCACGAGCCGAAGACTCGGCAGACCAATCACGAACAAAGTGACTGATCAATTCCCCGGTGTCGTAGAGGCTCATTGCGTCTGTGCGGAGGATATCTGCGTTTGTGATCCCGTATTTGTTCATGCCGAAACTTACAATGTCGTTCAAAAATTTTGTGTTGTTATCGGCTAGTGCCTCTCCATCTTTGTATCGTTGGTAAGTGCGCACGGCGAGTTTTTGTTGGTTATGGTTCAGCATGAAGAATAATCGTTTACGACGCTGGAAGACCCCATTTTGAAGGCTGGTTCTGTATTGTTTTAGGCCTGCTAGAACACCAGCGATTGCCTTTTTCTCTGGAGTCAGCCGTCGATGCGCACTAAAGGCAGTCAAGAGGTACCGCTCGAACATATGGCGATGTTGGGCCACAGCGAACGCAGCAAGGATCGCAATGGAACTTACGGTTTCGAAAGCACTTAAATTTGAGCGACAAATGAGATATAGCACTACAGACCCTAGAAAAACTACTTGTGAAGACATGGTAGTAGTTAATCCGAGCGAGTCTCGAGGTGGCCCATACTTATGATGGATGATCTCGTGAGCAGACTACTTAGTAAACACACACCAGAAATACCAGAGATAGGTGTGGTGGATGAGCTGAAGAGAAACGAATACATGAGACCTTAGAGGAAATCTAACCAAGTCGAATTCAATAATTTGAAGTGGTTATAGTTTGAGACTTACCACCAGCAAAATTGTCAGCACTGCCAAGAACTTTGTTAGCGGACAGACACACTAACTAACCCCACGATTTCGTAGCCAGGGCCGCAGTTGGGAGCGTTAAGGGCATGACACTACTAAAGCTTCTCAATAGAGGGGTTCCCAGAGATGTATTTTGAACGAGCGTTCAGGGCATAGTTGGTTGTCGTCCCCCCACAATATCACCTATTGACCCTTTCAAAATCACGCGCATGAAGCACCCTAGCCCTGACGTCGCTAGCTTAGACTGCACAGTTAATGCAGGAGGCTTGTGGGGAATAAATAGAGGCTGATGCATACGGGGGAACGCGCACTAGAGAGAATGTTTCGGCGGTTCAAACGAACCAAAGATGCTCCGGTGATCCTCAAGACAAATAGACGGACGTTCAAGCTCGCTATCCGCCGAATCCTACGTTTTTTCCGTCTGCGATCGGCTCCTCCCCCACCGCCTAATCTGCGGACCGCAGTTCTCTCCACAGTTTTTGGTCCCGGACGGCTGCGGTTACGAGTGCGGTCTAGGGCAGTACGGGGGAAACTGACATGGAGAAAAGGCAGAAAACCATATACAAGAGCAGTGCGAGCCAGGCCCGAAACTCAAATTGGCCAAACCACTCAACTAAGTGGACCAAACACTTGGCTCTACTATTTACTTGGCGGGATTGGCCGGGTTGGACTGATAGGGGGAGTCCCTGTTCTGCGCTTGATTGTTGCCACGCGTCGCCCACGTAATGTGAATTTTTCCGTCAATTGGTGAATATGTGGGACATTTACGATGATCGTCTAGGAATTTGAGAACCCTGAGAAAAGGAGCTCATCTGTGCGTAGTAAAACCATGACGCATCAAACTGTCGGGGTTTCCCTTGGGCGTGTGAATGACGGCTTCTAACGTCATGTCAGGACCCGCCATGATTTTTCACCCAAACCGTGCAGGATGCGTTGAAAAGTTACTAACATTAGCATCCAAGCCAAGCCTGGATAGTAAAACTTGGTAGTTACTTCATTAAAATAGTCTCATAGCACCAAAAGAATACTTCAAAAATTCATATGCCACTATCCTGACCCCCATCTTTGACATGTTAACGTTCGTACAGACTAGGCTAGGCTAGGCCAGGCCACCTGGTTACATAACCAGCCAAAGGGGTGTTGGGGGAGCTGGCAACGGGAGAAATTCATTCGTTGTTCATCATGCTCATGCAAGCTTAATCCCCGATCTACTAAGCGGTTAGGGATGAAATCGCCCAACGAATCACTGGCTCCACTTTGACCCGTGGACGTATAAATAGCGCCTCATCTGGCCGGGCTTTCGTGACAGCGTACCCCACAAAATCTCCGGAAGTAAGGGAGAAAAAAAAAACGACTCATCATCAACTCAAGGCAGAGGACTAACTAAGGCAAGTTTCCCTCTTGAACTTCCCCCATCTTCATAACTTTTACAAATCGCAGACGTCCTGTTCGTTTGACAACCGTTTTCAAAAATAACCATGAGCTCCGTGGTACAGTCTCGTGTGCGTAACGCGGCTCTGCTCAAGAAGCTCGCCAAGGTCGAGGATGTTATTCCTTTGTTCAAAAATGACATGTGGATTGGCTGGTCTGGCTTCACTGGTGTCGGTGGCCCCAAGCTTGTGCCCAAGGCCCTCATCGACCATGTCAAGGCTAACAACCTCCAGCACAAGCTCCGCTTCAATCTTCTCACTGGTGCCTCTACTGACATTGACGTCGAGAGCGAGTGGGCTAAATTGGGTATGATTGCCCGTCGTGCTCCTCACCAGGTCGGAAAGCCCATCCACACTGCCATCAACCGTGGTGAGATTATGTTCTTTGACAAGCATTTGAGTATGACCCCCCAGGATATGACTTACGGCTACTACACCAAGGACCGTGCCCCTGAGCACCAGAACTCCATTGATATTGCCCTTATCGAGGCCACTGCCATTGATGAGAACGGCAACCTTATCCTTGGTCCCTCCGTGGGTGCTTCCCCCGAACTTGTCGCCTACGCTGACAAGGTCATTGTGGAGCTCAACGTGGGAATGCCTTCATTCGAGGGTCTTCACGACATTAACATGCCTGTCTCTCCTCCTCACCGCCAGCCATTCCCCGTCTCCACTGTGGCTGATCGCTTCGGTACCCCCGGTATCCCCGTTGACCCCAGCAAGATTGTGGCCATTATCCCGTCCTACGAGAAGGATACCGTGCCGGAGAACGCTCCGAGCGACGCCATGTCTGAGGCTATCGCCCAGCACCTGGTTGAGTTCTTCCAGCATGAGGTGAAGCAGGGCCGTATGCCCGAGAACCTCCACCCCTTGCAGAGTGGTATTGGTAACATCGCCAACGCCGTTGTTGAGGGTCTTGCCAAGTCCAGCTTCACTAACCTTTCTGTGTGGACTGAGGTGTTCCAGGACTCGTTCCTCGACTTCCTGGAGGATGGAAAGCTGGACTTTGCCACCTCCACCTCAGTGCGTCTTACCCCCAAGGGCTTTGAGCGCTTCTTCAAGGACTGGGACACCTTCTCCAAGAAGCTCCTGCTGCGTCCCCAGTCTATCTCTAACCACCCCGAGATCATCCGTCGTTTGGGCTGCATTGCCATGAACACCCCCGTTGAGGTCGACATCTACGCCCACGCCAACTCCACCTGCGTCAATGGTTCATACATGCTTAACGGCCTTGGTGGCAGCGCTGACTTCCTCAGAAACGCCAAGCTTTCTGTCATGCACACCCCATCCGCCCGTAAGACCAAGACCGATCCTACCGGTATCTCTTGCATTGTGCCCTTCTCCACGCACATTGACCAGACCGAGCACGATCTTGACGTCATTGTTACCGAGCAGGGTCTCGCTGACCTTCGTGGCCTCGCTCCTCGTGAGCGTTCGCGCGTCATCGTCAAGAACTGCGCCCACCCTGACTACAAGGACCAACTTCTTGACTACATTGAGCATGCTGAGAAGCGTGCTGGCCAGTGGGGTGCTCTTCACGAGCCTCACGATCTCGCGTCTGCTTTCAAGATGCACCAAAATGTCATGGACAACGGCACCATGAAGATCAACTCTTGGTAAACCACATAACTCGTGCAGCCCGATTGAATTTAACCATTTTTACATAGATCAAGCTTTAATTTGTACGAAGTTGTCTCGGATTGGTGGTCGTGCACCCTAAATTTTGAAACGAGAGAAGAACCACGCTACAGGGCCAAACCATTCGTTTAAGCTTTTAAGATTAATCACGTGATGCGCACGCGATCAAGCCGAAGAATACTACTACGCACACCTGCATTTCAAGAGCGAGAGATCTGCACTCCCACTATAAGAAAAAAAAAATGAGGTAAGCGCTAGGCAGGAAGCTCAGGGAAGCTCAGGCAAGCTCAGGCAAGACCCTGCCATTGTGGGCTGTTGTTGGACGCCATGGCAGACGCTAAATACTTTCCTCCGTGGAAGGAGCCGTACTTTATTGGTGTTGCAGGATGCTCCGGTAGTGGTAAGACATCAATCACATCCGCATTGATCCAGAAACTCAACGTTCCATGGACGGTGCTCTTATCTATGGATAACTTCTACCGGCCACTATCGGCTGCAGACAGGCAAAAGGCTTTCAATAGCGATTACGACTTTGATAGTCCCGAGTCGGTCGATTTCGAGCTGTTGCTCAAGGTGCTGCAAAGCCTGAAGCGGGGTGAGAAGACCCAAGTACCTTTCTACTCGTTCAAGGAGCACGATCGTACGTCTCAGTCCCTGACCTTGTACGGTGCCAATGTAGTGGTCATTGAGGGTATCTACGCTTTGTATGATCAGCGTATTCTCGATATGCTCGATCTGAAAGTTTTTGTGCACGAGGATTACGATGTCTGCATGGCACGAAGGCTGCACAGAGACATCCTGTATCGTGGCCGCCAGCTGGACCTCAGCATTGTTCAATGGCATCGGTTCGTAAAGCCCAATTACCTCGCTCATATCCTTCCCACGCAAAAAAAGGCCGACTTGATTATCCCTAGAGGCATAGAGAATACCGTCGCCATTCAGATGTTGTTCCTACATGTGGAGAGACAACTTCGAGCAAAAAGCACCCAGCACATGCTGTACCTTCAGAACCTTGGTTCTACTGATGTCGACTCTCACAAAAACGTGCACTGTCTAGAGGCTACGAACCAGGTTCGGGCGCTCCACACTATGATTGCTGATGTTGACCTGCCGCGTGAGTCGTTTATTCACACGTTCGATCGCATGGCGGACATTTTGATCACTCAGGCTCTCGAGGTATTGTGGGACGACGAGCCCAAGCTCGAAAAGAAAGTTGTTCTCACGCCTCAGAAGCATCGTTTCACCGGTGTGAACCTGGCTCCCGAGTCGGTCTACGCGGTGACAATGATCCGCGGGGGTGAAGCGTTTGAGACTGCCCTCAAGGCATCTATTCCGACCATTTTCCTAGGACGCATACTCATCCAGAGTGACAATGCAACTGGTGAACCAAAGTTACACACTTGCCGTTTACCACCGAGTCTCGGCAAGAATACAAAGGTCTTATTAACTGAGGGTCAGATGATGTCGGGTTCGGCGGCTACCATGGCCATTGCTGTGCTTGTAGACCATGAAGTTTCGCAGCATGATATTATTTTGATCGCATATTCTGCGTCTGAGATTGGTGTGCGACGGGTACATGCCGCGTTCCCCGACGTAAGGATTGTTGTCGGCAGGCTGGATCCGCAGGTCGAAATGCTGGCCCTCGACTCCCGATACTACGGTACAGACAGCCGCTAAGACACAAGAATAATAGACAGACAAATGTACATAACTGAGGCTACGCTGGTGTAAAATGAGACAATAGCTTTTCTTTTTTAGAAACCTACCAACACTGCTATGCCGTATCCAACGGTCACTACAATACCATACACCAAGAAGGATGCCGGAACACCGCGAGTCAAAAAGTCGCCAACGCTCAGATAACGCTCTCCGAGCTCGTCCGTCAAGCACACTGCAGTAACATTCGGGAAACCTGAAGTGGGAAGCGCCATAGCACCCGAGCATAGCAGTGCCGAGATCATCACCAACGCTCTAGGGTGGGGATCATCAAGCTGTTCGCCAATTGACTTCACCAATGGCAAGATAATAAGTGCAGCTACAGTGTGAGAGATAAAGCTTGCCACGATGATGATCATGAGACCGAAGACGGAAACAATTGCAAACAGCGACAAACCCTGAACGCTGTGTTGGATGCCGGCAGCGGCAGTGGCCAGCAGTCCGCAGGACTCCACAGACTTGCCAAGCACGATTCCACCCATGGCCAACGCAACAATTGTCCACATGAAGTTGTTGAAGTCGGCCGTGGAGAGAATCCCGGACCCAAACAGAACAATGATCGGAAACAGGGCAAGAATACCCATATCTCCCGCAATCGGCTCAAGTTTGTGAGACACGCACCATAGTGCGATTGTAATGATGGTAACAAAAATGATGAACCAATGCTTTCTGCCAAACTCGGCTGTAGATACATGTCCTGCGGCACGCAAGTGTGCAACGTTGCTCCGGGCTTGGGGAGATGGAGGGTAGGTCGCCATAAGGAGTACCCAAATCACGAAAACACTTAGGACGGAGACGGGGATAGAGACGGCGAACCACTCGAGCCATGAGGGCTCGGGGTCCATATTTTGGATAGCAAGGATATTCTGTGGGCTGGCAATTGGACTAGACATGCCGCCAACGTTAGACGCAAGAGCAATTCCGAGCACAAGAGCCTTGGCAAACGGATCGCCGTTAGGAAGAGTCCTAAGCAGAGGTTGGGCCACAGAATAGAGCAGGACTGGGGCAGCAACATTGGAGATCCACATGCACAGGAAGGTGGCCACGAACATGAGCAGCAGGCAAATCAGTCGCGGGCTATCTGAGCCAGCATTGCTGATGACGGCTGTCGCCATTACCTTGGCGATATTGTACTTTGACAGGGCAGCCGCTAATGTGAAGCCACCAAGGAGTACTGTGATCACTGGTGACCACATTTTAGCGAACACGAATTCTGAAGCCTGCTTTGCTGTCATTGGGTCACCATTTGCATCCAACGGGATTCGCAGAACGACCACTGCCACAGGCACAATCAGAGCAGTGACGAATAGCGGCAAAGACTCGGACGCCCAGAGGAGCGACGCTGCTGCGACAATGGCAAAACATCTACTTTGGGCATGGTGCTCAGGAAGGATGGGAAATGCCAGTAGCAGTAAGAAAACGGCAAAGATTCCCCATAGCTGAGCCGCGTTTCGGCTCACTAAACGGCCAGGTATGACCAGGGCCTTTCCACACAGGTGGAACACGAGGTCTTTACTTGGTTTGGGTAGCACGGCCTGGGCTTGCGTATCAAGAGCAACGAGGTCGCGCCAGACAGTGTTTCTTTCGTAGACGACATGGTCCCGCAGATGCTGCTTCAGTGTAACCGCAGCCATTTGGCGTTGACCATTATAAACTACCCGAGCGTAAATGTCAACGATGTGATCAATGTGATTGCCGAGCTCATGGCTTGTCTCATCAGCGAAGACATGCTCTGTTTTAAGTGCACCATTACGGTAAGTGTCAAGCAATTGAGTACCCACGACCTTGTCGCACTTCTTCAGCGCCTTGCGGATACCAGTTCGATTGAGGTCTGCGAAACTGAGAAGCTCGCTAAGCGAAGTGTACATACTCACCACCCTGCTGCCCAAAGTGACTCTCTGGAATGAGATTGGGTGGTTTCTGGCAGCTTCGGCACCTTCGCGATGAATGGATGACCTTCTGCGGCGGATATTGGGCTCGCTTTGCTGGCTTCGAGACGGAATAATCGGCTCGTCGTCACTGGTATCGCTGCCTCCATCGTCATTATGATCATCATCACCAGCGACGGCCTCTACATCATCGGCGCCAACCTGTTCTTCGTCATCACGGTAGACTGAGCCAGCAGCACTCCTATTTGGACTACCGGTGGCACTCGGATCAGCACTTGCGTGAGCGCTCACAGTCTCGTAGTGGGCTACGTCGCGTAAGAGCTCGTCATATGCTTCGTAGAGGGAAGCCTCCTTCCGGGAAAAGAAGTCGTTAACTTTGGCGATTTCTGCGTCAATTGCTTTTTCAAATACCGGCGCAGGGTCTTTATTTATGAGCTGAGCTGCATCGGCCTCTGGTTGCGGCAAACTGGCGCGCTCCAGCTGGTATATTAGCTTTTTGAGAGCTTCATAGTCGATATAGTGCTCGCGCCACTCTGGTACGGCATTAAACTGAATAGACTGGCTGAATTTCATTGCACCGGACTTCTGGGGACGTAATGGCGCGAGTTCCTGAAGTGGTATCCACGCTTCGTCCTCAGTTGGTGATAAGCGGGTCAATATTGTCGGCAGGCAGGCTAATAGACGTGTCACGAGAGCTCAAGCGAGATTACCAGATAAAAGGCAATGTAGATTCGCTCGAGTGCTTCACACTTCCTCCACTTGAAAACAAATTAACGCAAGAGCTAACTGTGCTCAGATCTTCCGCTTAAGAAACGTCACTTGCTTGTTCACCCCTTAAGTCTAATCTTCAAGGTGATACTTCAGAAAGCAGCAGGTGTTCCCTTTCCTTTGGTTGCTCCGATCTTCGAACGATATCGTCAAGTACTTTGAGACCAACAAAAAGACGTGTTATCGATAGATTCGATTTGGCTGATACGCCTAACACGTTATATCGTGCCTTTAAAATCGCTCGCTCGCTACTGGGTTACATACACCTGGGGGGTCTCCGGTCCCTCCCCTTTGTCCGTGCATGCCTTTAGGGCAATCAAGCTCCACCACATTTGGCATGCTTATCCTTACTCATCGACTTCGCACTTAATCCGAAATAGCGCTCATAAAAACCGGTTTAGCCGTTTTCCTTGGAGGCTTTCTGGCACGGCTAATTTACGAAATTAGGTCTCGTAGTACGCTAAAGCCCTTAATTTTAGATCTTTTAATGTAAATTCCCCGAATGGTACGGGGTCTTGCACCAATGCCCATAAAGGTCAATTGGCAATTTTCCCTACAAGTATTGACTTTAAACGTGCTTGTTCTCCACACTAAGAGCTTTGACTAAATACAACCACTACTAAATAGGCAGCGAAAACAAGAAATTGACCGTAACCTGTACGCTCCTCCATCTGTCGGTTTCAACGTTCTTTTCGCACGCTGCCAAGGTTAGGAGAGTGACTAAGAGGACCGTGACTCCCGGAACATGTACGGGAACATAAGGCAAGCTAGCTGCTGATTTAGTTGTGCAACTCCAGACGTTGTTGCCAAGGCCAGCATGGTAGTTCTCATTGCAGCTTTAAATATTCCCTACTCTGTTGAGTTTAAGAATGAAGATGCATTATTGGATCCGGAGCATCGATTGCATTTGCGAGAATTGAAGGATTGGACTGCCATGGCTGAGCACAGCCATAGCTCAATTGTGAGAGCGCAAGCGGAGGAAAGGGCAGACGCTGCAAGACAAAAAGCAGAAGTACCTTTTGACTTTGCAGAGAGAGACACTGGAGTTCTAACTCCAACTGCAACCTTTGCTTCAATCCCTCAAAAAAGTATTGTCGACACCCGCAAAGAGCTTCCCAAAAAGGCGCCAATTGGCGTTAACGTTGGTCGATCCCAGCCAAAGGAAAAGCGTACACCAAGTGTTCCAGAGGGAAGAGATCCATCTGTGTCAACCCATTCATCAAGTTCCTCGCTACTCCCGCCGCCGCCGTTGTCGACTCGCACACCGCGATCTGGGTCGCGGTCCCGTGATATAAGTCGATCACCGTCGCGAAGATCTGCCTCGCGAATGCGACTTGCCGATAGAAGATCGCCATCTCCTGGTGCTCAACGTGGGTTTGGAAGACGCCGCGTTGCTACGCAAGCAATGCCTGCGAGTTTTGAAAATCACCCCTGGAAGATTGTTGAAAACAAGGCTGCCAATCGTGGACTGTTCAATGCCGTTGATCGCAGCATCTACAAGGGCGAAATGGAAACTCCAAAATGTGTTGGACTACTGTCAATGCCCACAGACATGCTTCCGTCGTCTGTGAAACAAAAGATCAGCAACGAGATGGCTGCTGCACATAAATGTCACCCAGTCTACGTTGAGGACGCTCAATTCCAGGGCCACTATGACCACTACTGCAAGGAATTCCTGTGGCCGACATTCCACTGTCAAATCCCGGATATTCCAACCACAAAAGATTACGAGGATCACTCGTGGGACGATTATGTTGCCGTCAACCAGGCAATTGCAGATAAAATCGTCGATGTATATGAACCGGGCGACATTGTGTGGATTCATGACTATCACCTCATGCTCGCTCCAGCAATGGTCCGGGAAAAGCTGCCAAAGGCGGCGATTGGCTTCTTTATGCACATTGCTTTTCCAACATCGGAAGTCTTTCGGTGCCTGGCCTATCGCTTGGACCTCACGCGAGGACTCCTGGCAGCGAATACAGTCTGCTTCCAGATCGAAGAATATGTACAGCACTTTATTATGACCGCTGCCCGCCTACTCGCTGTAGACACGAGCCACGGTCGGATAGAGACCAAAGATCACGAAGTAAGAGTTAAGGCATGCCCCATTGGCATCGATGTACAAATGTTGGAGCGAATTGCTACTCAAGGAAATACCGGAGAAGCAATGCAGAGACACCGAGAGGTGATCCGCAAGCGTTGGCCTACCCAAAGAATCATTGCTGCCAGAGACAAGTTCGACCCTGTGCGCGGGCTGACGCAGAAGTTCAAGGCTTTTGAATTGTTCTTGCAAAACCACCCTGATTGGGCTGATCGCGTTGTTTTGGTACAAATCTGCATCCCGGGTTCAGGTAATGACATTCACGGATCTGGTCTTGAATCGCTTGCCGATAACATCAACTCAAAGTATGGAGATCTTGCTGCCGGTGTTCAGCCAGTGGTGCTTCTGCGCCAGGACATTCGCTTCGAGCAATATCTTGCCTTGCTTGCTGAAGCTGATGGATTTGTGGTTACATGCTTGCGAGAAGGCATGAACTTGACTTGTCACGAGTACGTGTATATGAACCAACGGCGTGGTCCATTGATTCTATCCGAGTTTACTGGCTCAGCGTCTGTGTTTGGTGACGACGCATTGCTGGTCAATCCGTGGGATATAAAGCGCATGTCGAATGCATTCGCTGAATGCCTTGAGATGGGCCCGTCTGAGAGACAACACCGTTCAAGGCGTCTGCTGGACAGCGTGACATCACATCCTGGAATTCAATGGGTGCACACCATGACTGAGTGTATCCGCAATTCCTGGGAGGACGAGATGGCCCGCATGTGGCTGCGGCCCGACATTGACCACTTGCGACACATCTACAAAACTCGAAAGGGTCCACGGCTGTTCTTGTTGGAGATTGAGCCTCGCTACAGTGCCAAGGAGCGAGTGCACCTAAGGTCATACTATGCCACGCGTCTCCCTTTTACAATCGGCGAGCTTTGCGAAGATCCGCAGAATATTGTGTATGTTTTGAGTGCGGAATCTTGTAGCTACATGGAACGTGTATATCGACAGCATCCAGGCGTAGGATTGATTGCAGAGTTTGGCCGATATGTTCGATTCGCTGGCACGGATGAATGGGTTGACCTTGGCGACCTTGATGGAGATACGGACTGGCACGAGGAGCTCGCGCCGATGATCGAGCACATGCGCGAGCGACTAGTGATCCAAGATATCAATGTGCACGAGTCGTCGATTGTGTTGACGATGCCAAGCCTCGATGAACTTGGAGGCAAGCGTGATCTTACTGTGGTTGGTGAGTACACTAGCGTGATCAATGACACTTTCATGGATGGCGGCGTCAAGTGCAGCCTTGAAGACGATCAGCTGATTATTTACACCAACAATCTAGGACGGCTGCGCCTCCGTGCGTGTCAGAAGATTCTAGCGAAGCTGCAGGAGACTCCTACAATGTCCATGTTAGTGAGTCAAGGTTTCGCTACGAAAGCAGATGACATGTTGTTCTCATGGGCTGAGGAACAGAAGCTGTATGGCCGAACCGGCGAGCTCATGACCACTGTACTTGGCCAGCATCCGACGAAGGCTCAATTCATGCTCGAAGGAATCAACGCTTTACTGAGCACGTTGCAAGCAATGATGAACCCCACGAGCTAGAGCCAGGCTAGCTCACCATAACTCAAAATTAACTACTAGTAACTTAATAGGTAAATAGCGCACGCGGCTCCGAACATGGTCCGAAGAGCCTTTCAAAAGATAAAAAAAACTTACATGTGCACTGATAGACTTTCCAAAGCCAGGGTTTAAGATTAAACCGAGGGACAACCTCACTACTCAGGCACACGTAACCTTAACTAGGGGGGTCTAGGGCTGAGGCTCATCACAGCCCCTCGAGGACACGCAGACTCACGATCTTCGATCCCTTCATGTGAAGGCTGTATTCGCTCTACTCGGCGGATATTGCTAGTTCCAACGAGAAAACTGTCAAAGGACGAAAACGTAGCTACCCTTGGAGTCAACCCTTACCCATCGACACACCCTGCCATTGATTTTCTATTGCCCATGTGCATGTACCCCACACTGTATGACGTTATCAGTCTACACATGACCCGCCAATTTAAGTTTCGGGCATAGGGAGGGAGGTGCACATGTATGAGCCCCAGTGACGTCGTAGGCAGCAATTGCCCAAATTGGCAGAGTGATTCGATGTTTATGGCCGTGATTTAGTAGTACACACGTATATGTATCGATTTCTTGGAAGTCAGGCAATTTTTCGCGGCCAAAACTCAGCTGCTCAAGCCCACCTCCAGCATGAGAATCGGACACAAAGATATAACAATAGCACTAACCCTGAATTGATTTAACCCTCTCGCTAACCCCCCCTTGTAAGATGCTGCAAAAAACGATTACTGTACCCGTTAACGAAAGAACTTCTTTTGTATGAGATTGACCATGCTTATAATTGGCTAGCTCTTTCCATATTTTTCGTTTTTGTTCAACATCACTCCCCACTGAACAATGCCCGACAAGCAGATGCCCCCTCCCTCATACACTAACAGCTCTGCACCAGCTGGCCAACATGGCCGTCGCGGCTCGCTATCCAACTGGTTGTTTGGATCCCAGAGAACACCAATTGTCCCCACCCCGACAATATCCCAGCCCGTGCCCATTCCATTCCCCAAGGCAATGGCACCCGGAACCAGCAGCGCCTGTAGCTCTGCGGATGCCGGGTCAGTTATAGAGTTTGGCGACCTCGAGGATGCAAGCGTTTCTGCTCACACGGCGTTCCTTGACCGTCGCAAGTCGACAAGTGCAATGCACCGTACTCCCACCCACGAGGAAGAGCGTATTCTCAATGGCGAGCTCTCGTGGTAGTGAGCATTATTAGACGCCTCCATTTTCGTATTTATTTTCTTTTATTCTACACTCGTTCATCCGTTCTACAATTAACACGTATATTAGTGACTGGTGCTTTGTGTTATGGTGCAAACAGGCCAGTTTTAGACCGTTGGACGATCTCATTCTGCTCCTCTATATGTTCAAAGTCGAGGTCCGTAAGCGGACCCAAGGCGTGCCAGAACTCTTTAAATTCTCCAGGACTTTCAGGATCAACCGCAATATGACGTTCTTTGGCCTTTTTGGATCGCTCCCTATCGTCGTCCATTCGTCGCAGTAGTTCTTCTCGTGGAGGCTCAGTGGCCGGCTCGCCTCTACCAGACTGGACCAGCTGGACTTTTTCGTCGAGGCTTTTTCGTATACTTTGCGCACTATGGGCGTCTATGAGCTTTTGGCTTTCAAAGGTCTCGAGCACCGCGAGGGCGTGCTTTATGTTACTGAGACCATAGAAATGGGGCGGTACAGCCAAGTCGATCAACGAGGCAAGATTCGTTGACGCCAGAGTCCGGAATGGTGAGAGCCTCTGGCTAGGTGTGCACACGACATAGGCTACAAAGAAGAGAATGTTCACTCGTTGATTAAACGACGCTCGGGCCATCTCCTCCAACATGCAGTGAAACAAGTCTTCGAGAAGATCCACATTGTCTCGGAGGAAGTAGAGAGCTACCTCATTACTCCGGGAACTTGCATTCAGCTTCCTTAAGGTCTTGTTAAAGATCCCTCGAGCTTCGAACGCGTCCATCTACTCTCTGCAGTACCCCCTCTATTCACGGCTTGTCGCAGACTGGCAACCCTGCAAGGCGGTGTAATCACGTGGGTGGATTCTTACGAACCCGTTATGCAAAGTGACTGTTTGGTAGTGGTGGTGGCTTTAAATTATTATCGTAGTTGGCATAGAAGCTAGAGTCACTAATTAAGGAATTGCACAACTAAAAATTACAGTTAAGCTGGACAGGTTTATTTGAGAAGATTTCTACTCTGGAAAGGCATCTCTTATCATCAGAAAGACCTAGTTGCCTTTAGCACGGCACAGCTTAGCGCAGCCCAGCTTTAAATTAGCTTAGCTTAGCCTAACCTTACCTAGGTACTAAGCTAAGCTGGATGAAGTGACAAATCGAGTCACGGGTAGTCAGTAATTTTTCCCCTGAAGTGAAAAGTAGCTTTACGACAAAATGCCAAAGGCCAAAGGAAAAGGCGGCAAGAATCGCCGGAGAGGCAAAAACGATACCGGCTTCAAGCGTGAGCTGGTCCTCCGCGACGAAGGTCAGGAGTACGCCCAGGTCGTCAAAATGCTTGGTAGTGGACGTCTCGAGGTTATGTGCTTTGATGGTGAACAACGTCATGCTCACATCCGCGGAAAGATGCGTAAAAAGGTGTGGGTCAACCAAGGTGACATTGTGCTTGTGAGTATCCGCGAGTTCCAGCCTGACCAGGCCGACGTTATTCTTAAATACAACCCTGACGAGGCCCGCTCACTCAAGGCTCAGGGCGAGCTTCCCGAAAACACTCTCATTGCAGAGGGTGGTGATAAGTACGCCAGTGACGACGAGTGCAACTTTGAGTTCGATAACGACGATGACGACGATGACGATGATAGCGGTGACGAGCTCGATATTGACGATATCTAAAACGAGTATTCTCCTAGTAATTGGACTCCGTCTGTAATTTATAGCGGCCTTTTTTATTTTCATTGGCATTTTTTATCGATATCAATATAGTTCAGCCTTTTTTCCTGTATCTTTGCTGCATGAGCAAGGTTGTTGCGTTCATGTCGTTACTTTTGCCGTGGTTTCAAACACTGTTATGACGCTGGCGCTGTGGGTGATGATGGAGACAGAAGCGCCTCATGAAGACGGTGGTCGCCGGAATATTGACGTCGGGGAGCAAACTCATCTAAAGCAAGATCATGTTCAATGTCACTGCGCCGTGAGGAGATCGAACGACGGTGGATCTGTACTGATCTCCGTGTCTGGAGACCAGCAACAGTATTGTCCATAGGGATGCCCTCGACAGCATGAGAGGGTAATAACGACCGTACGTTTTCTGACCTCGAAATATTCAGCAGATAAACACCGATAAAGATGACCACAAACCCAAGAATGAGGGAAATAGTATTCACAGCATCAGTGGTGTTGAACCCGCCAAAGAGGATGAATGACGCACACAGTGTACAAGTCGTGAATGTGACGTAGTAGAGCGGGTTAACAATTGACGTGTCGAACTGGTCCAAAGCCTTGTTAAAGTAGTTCATCTGCGTCAAAATACACACTACAACCACAACCAAAAAGACGTAGGTGCTCGCGTGACTGAACTGGTTGTTTCCGCCTAGAGTCAACTTCAGCGCGATTCCGAAGGCTTTAATAGCCATGACCGAAACTGAACCAACCGACGAGCAAATTGATACGTAGACCATCGGATTCCGTCGGCCGTAGCGCGGGGCTACCTTGTATATCATAGCCACGGAGAATATTCCCACAATAACCACGTATGCTAGGAATGCTGGATGCATCGCATACGCAAGAATTTCGTCAACTGTCTTCACATCCTTGTCAGGAGGCGCATGGAGAATGATAACGACGCTGCCAATGAGACAAATCGCACATCCCAGCTTTCCGAGGACCCCGAGCTCCTCCTTAAGGAAAATAGCAGCCAGAACGGCGCCAATTATAACACTCAAGGCGCCCAATGGCGTTACCAAGATAGCAGGAGCAAATGTGTACGCTGCAAAATTGGCAATTTCACCAACAGCCATGGTGATCATACCGGCCCACCAGAGCGGCTTCTTGAGGTAGTCGAAGGAATCCACCTGAGCTCCGCCGTCCTGAGCAGCCATCAACCCCTTCTTGGTGATAATAAAGGAGGTGCCGATGGCAAACGAGCTCGAAATGGCCAGGCCAAGCCCAATATACTTATCCTCCAAGCCCTCGATCATAGTCTACTGCTGGTTTTCCAGGATTACGTATCCTTTCAAGCATGCAGCATACCATCGCGATAACAAGATATGCAAAGCGCATTTACGCGTCTGCTGCCTGACGGGAAAATAACATTTAATTATTTACCAAGAATACCACTAGCTTTCCATGGATAAAGTCAAAAAAACGACCCTAGCGAAGTTGTTTAACCTTCACAATTACATTGACACGTGTCATCGTCATTTGGCTCACCAGTGCCAAAAAGTAGTAAAAGAAAAACTACAGCACCTTCTGTTCTCGCGTGGTCTCCCACCGCAATACTCGGTAAGGCTCTCAGATGCTTAGATATGACTGATCGGACGGGAAGTCTCGTTTTCACCTGGATATGGCCGTAGCTGGTTATTGTTGGATGTCGCGGGTGTCAATTGTGCTCAGTTAGAATTTGTTTGAAAGCTGATAATAGTTCGGATAGTTAAACTACGTATTCAAAAGATTAACTGAGGTCTATTTGCCAAGTCGAGCCAACGGCGACAGCAGGGTTGCGAATAATAAGGCCATGGCCCTCACTAAACACGTCAAGCTCCCGTCCGTCAGTGCTAGCCTTGGTGATTTTCGGCGCTCCATAGAGAATGATGCGCTCAATTTTCACATCGGCGAACTTGCTTTTAGTTGCATGCAGGACGTCGTTTCTGATTGTAAGCCCTTCAACGGATACATTGGCCAGCAAGTAATCCTGCTTCTTGACGTAGTCAAACGAGACGCCATCGTCGACATAAACTTCACCAGAGGCGTTTTGACCAGCAGCATCAAAAGCAATGATGAGCGTATAAGGGTCCTTGCGAGTAAGCTCAGCAGATCTACGAGGTCTATCGCGCCTGAACACGACTTCACCACCTTTCACGAACAGGGGAATCGAGTCAACATCAACAGGGACCTCTCCACCAGCAAATCGCTTACCTGTGTAGTAGTCGTACCAGGCTGAGCCTTGATTTGGAAGAGCAAGGCTCACAGACGAGACGCCTTCGTTGACCACAGGTTTTGCCATGAGCGAGTCGCCAAACATGAACTGATCATCAATGGCAAACAGGCTTTCATTGTCAGGATCTTCCCAAAAGAGAGGTCTCATAATGGGTGCAAGTGTTTGCGATGCCTTCCAAAATGCCGTGTAGATTGTCGGCAACAATTGATACCTCAATTCAAGAGCATTTGCAATCGTTTGGTTGTAAGGAGCAGGAATGAGGTACGGCTCGCGACGCTTGGAGTCAATATGAGCGTGGCCGCGGAAGAATGGGTAGAAGACACCAGCCTGGTACCATCTGGAAATGAGCTCGGGCGATGGGTCCCTAAAGAATCCACCAACGTCAGCGCCAGCAAACGGCATTCCGGCTGCACCCATCGTCAGAATCATTGGCGTGGCTGCCTGGAGGTAGGCCCATTCAGCCTGGTTATCGCCAGTCCACATAGCAGCCAGCTTTTGCGAGCCAGCAAAGAATGATCGGGTGAGAATAAATGGACGCTGCTGGTGAGAGTAACGTTCCAGCATTGCTTCATAGGTAGCATTTACCAACGTTTGGCCATAGTAATTGTGGACATCGCGATGCTGCCAGCCACCATAATGAACGAGGTTCTTGGGTGCGCTAGTCTCAGTGCCAGAAAAGACGGAGGGCTCATTCATGTCGTTCCAAATGAACAGATTCTTGGCATAACCACCAAGCTCACCACCCATACCAAAGAAGCGCGTCCAATACTTTTGACTATCAGGGTTGAGCGTGTCGATCCAAACTGAATTTCCAGGCCAGCAGTGACCCTCGAATGGGTTCTTACCTTCCTCATCGAGAATTGCGATTGACTTGTCACGGATCGTCTCATAGATCTCATAGCCACTCTCGACTTTGATGTGAGGATCGATGATAGCAACCAACTTGCGACCCTCCTTGTTGAGCTCGTCCATCATCTCGTCCGGGTTAGGGAATAGCGACTTGAGCCAAGTGAAATACTTGCGCTGAACTGTGTAGTCAATGTCGAGCCAAATCACATCATAAGGGATGTCATGTTTGTCGAATTGCGCGTTGACATCGAGAACATCAGCCTGGCTGTTGTAATTCCAGCGGCACTGGTGGTAGCCAATGGAAAATAGCTGCGGGAGCATTTGATAGCCAGTCAGTTTTCCGTACTCGGCTATCACATCCTTCGGATGATCTCCTACAAGCACGTAGACGTCCAGTTTGCCTGTTTCAGACATCCAGTGACTAGTGACAGAGCTGCCGGGCTGCTTCATGATATCGATATAGGTATCAGCAGCATTGAGCCAAAAGACACCTGCACTTCCACCAGCTTTGTGAGCCAGCATGAAAGGAATCGAACCATACATGGGCAGAGGACTCTCAGTTTCATATTCGAAAATATCCACATTGTAGAGTCGGTAAGGCTCGCTGTCAAGCGTGTCCTTCAAAGAAAATCGGTCTGCATGTTCGGGTACACCGTAAACATGAGAATAGCCTTCAAAGGTTGTGTCCAAAGCCACGGATTCTGGGCCACGAACTTTAGTATCGGTGTGCTCATCAAATGTATCCGTCCACATGGCCTTGACATCGTTTTTCTCGAGCCAAGATGGTACGGGGAAATCCTCATCATCATTGTGGATAGCTCTTGATTGCAGCGGCTCGATGTTCATTGCCTGGTGCTTGTTGACTGCAACCTGCAGCTCACCGTTACGGTAGACCTTCATCTCAAATGGCGCAAGCGAAACAACGACTTCATTTTGATCACTGAAAACAAGCTTGAACTCATCCTTGCCAAGTTCGAATTTAGGCGTTTTGGACGGTTTTCGAAGATGCGCAAGAGAAGGATCGAGCATATATGGCGCGGGGTCAAAACGCTCGCGATTCAGGCACTTGGGTGACTCGGGATTGATCTTAGCATCACGATTCTGTTCATCAACAAGAAGATGGACCACATTGTCTGTGGTCACCTCCAAAATGAATGGAAATGCGTCCTCGTTCGATGTCAAGACGCCTGCAATCCTACTAGGGTCGCGGTAATCAAGCGAGGCCACGTCGATCGCGTAGGGCGAGGAGAAGTCGGGCGTCCGGGCATGATCAGCGTATAATCTGTTGCGTTTGCAGAATGGGTTTTGATCACATTTGCGGAACATCCAGTCCTTCACGGCCAAGGCGGACGCGAGCACCGTCAACAGAGTGCCATAGCGCATGTTGCAGTGATGACGTCAACTAGATTTATGCCGACCTTTTTGAATAAATCAAAAGAAAAGGTTCACGTGTTGAAATAGAATTGTAGGCCGAACTGATTCCACCAAAACTAGCAGCAAAACTAAGTTTTTACTATAGAAGCAAAATATAGCATTCAGGTAAAGTCTATTTATTTAAATGTCAAACGTGAAGAAGGAGACAGCAGCGTAGTAGGTAAGCCAATCTGTAGCCATGTTAGTGGTGATCTCTGGAGGAAGCCAAGGCCTGGGTGCTGCCCTGGCCAAAATATATGCCCGTCGAGGTGACCGTGTAGTTATCACAGCGCGGACGGAATCTAAACTAATCGCTGCAAAGACTGAGATTGATGCTGCAGTGCCCGAGGGTACACCAGTGACTTGGATTGCTGGCGACAGCTCAGATGCGAAGAGCTGTGAACAGGTTTTCCAGCGAATTGGCGAGATTCCCGACCTTGTTCTGTGCTGTGCTGGAGCTGCACGACCGGGTTTGTTTCTTCAAATGACCAGCGAGGAATTACAGCAGGGACTACGGACGGTTTATGACACTGCACTCTACTTCAGCCATGCAGCTCTGCGAATCATGGCCAACGCTCCAGATAAGCTGAGCAATCAAAGACAGATTGTATACTTTAGTTCTACTGCAGCGGTGTTTCCATTCATTGGCTATTCCTCTTATGCACCAGGAAAGGCAGCAGTCCGGGCATTGGCAGATATCGTCCGCCAAGAGTGTCTTGTGCACAACATCCGCGTATCGCATGTTCTGCCCGGTAGTATGGCGACGGAAGGGTTCGAGGTCGAGGAGCAGACGAAGCCTGCAATCACAAAGAAAATCGAGGGACCTTCTCCACCAGTGACGGCCGACGATGCCGCCAAGCTCGTTGCGCAGTACCTCGACAAGGGTGAAGATACTATCTACACCGACACAATTGGTTGGGTACTTGGAAGCACAATGCTTGGAGCGTCACCACGGTTCGGGTACGGAATTCTTCAAACAATTGTCGCGGCCGTTTTGGCATGGTTTGGATGGATCATCCGATGGTCCATTGACAACGACATCAAGCATGAAGCCAAAGACAGTAGCAGTGTGCAACTGTTGCCTTGAAAAAAACACTATTAGTTGGCAGGTCCGACACTGCGAATCCACTGAACCACTTTGAGAATCTCTGCGTTCCAAATATCGGCAACGGAGTCACGCACACTGCGGGTCTCGAGGTCAATAGGGTCTGTATATGGCCGGATGAGCTTCGGGCGGTCGAGAGCAAGGTCCTGAGCGTGTCGGAGCTCGTGCACCACAAGGGCCCTATCCCGACGGAAAGTCTCAGCAGTAGCGTACACCGCTGCCGCGCCGGTGGTCACGCCAGCAAGAAATCCGTAGATTCGAGCCATTGGCCAAATGTTGTATGGAGTTGGCCGCTTACATGTGTGGCTCTCGTCCCAAAGCCATGGCACCCACACTGCCCATGGCACATTAAAGAGAGTGCGGAAGCTGAAGCGTAAGGCTGCTGGGAGGAGAGAGGAGAGGGCTCAAGCAGAATGTAAGCTGATATAACGACTTAGGTTAATTTTTCAGAAGGTTTATCCACACCAAAAAAATGGCGGACCTGAAGCAGTACGATTTGCTCGAGCGGATCGCGCCGTTCCTTGACCAGCAGCTGCTGAAAAAGGTCGTAGAGTACGAGGGTACCACTGGTTTCTATCCCGAGGCTCAGCTTGCCGGTTTGATCACTGAGCCTGCGCAGTCGTTTGATGACGCTCAGCCTGACACTCCTGAGCACGCCCGTAAACTCTACCAGGAGGGTGAATTCGCTGCCGCTAGCGAGCTTCTCAATAAACTTCGTGGCCAGCTCACTACCGCTGCTGCTACTGAGTCGAGCCCAAGTCGTAGTGCGACTCCTGAAGTCGCCAGCGAAGAGTCACGCGAGGCGAGCCCAGAACTTGAGCGGTTGTCTTGGGGTAAACTAGCTGCCGACATTTTGGCTAAAAATGGTGAACAAGCCTTGGAGGACCTTGCGGGACTGCAGGAGATCATCGACCGTCGCAGGAACGAGGACCCCCTGGTTCAGCTCACGAACCGCACATGGTTAGCGCACTGGGCCCTGTTCGTGTATTTTGGCATTCCTGAGCAGCAACAGCCTCTCGAAAAGCTCACAGACGCATGGTTTGCGAGCCAATGGATTAACTCAATTCAGTCGTCCGCGCCTTGGCTTTTGCGTTACCTGACTGTCGCTGTGTTGATTGTTCACCCCAACTCGGCCCGTCACACGAGTCGTCGCGTGAAGGATCTCGTACGTGTCGTTCAACAAGAGATTTATGAGTACTCAGATCCTGTTCTCGATTTCATTAAGAGCTTGTTTGTTGACTATGACTTTGCTAACGCTGGCGCTAAGCTACAGCTCGCTGCCCAGGTGCTGTCAAAGGACTTCTTCGCTCATGAACGCGTCGCCGAGTTCGAGATCTCTGCCAAGTTCCTCATTGCAGACCTCGTGCTCAAGGTTCACGACCGCATTTCTATTGATGACCTCGCCAAACTAGTTGGCGAAAGCTCCGACTGGGTTATTGACACTTACGCAGAGACTAAGCAGGATGTGCATATTGATGCTGCAGCTGGCATGGCATACTTGTCGAGCTCGCGCCCAGATGCTCTGCAAATCATATTCGACCGGTCCAAGAATGTTGACCAACGCATGCACCAGCTCGTCCAGCAAGCACGGGCGAAGAGAGACGCGTAGAGAAAAGGGGGGTTTTTTATATTATTTAGTTAATCTGGTTAGACTTGGAGAGCATTACAGACTGCAAGCTGCGTCCATAAGTACCAGTTATTCACAAGAGCATCATTCTTCAACGCGTCAAGGATCGCGAGCCGCGTGCTAGCAGCTTGCTTCGCCTTGATTGACTGGGTCGTCGATTGAGCTGCAGCTCTCAGCATCTCGATAAAGGAATCGTCGTCTCTGTACAGATTTGGCTTTTCGACTGCGAATAAGAGCTGTTCAGATTCAACTGCTTTCTCGACAGCCAATGGGTCGTATAATGCCTCGAGTTGGGCCTGCGCAGTCTCGGCCGGAATTAGTGCAGCCAGCGGCGCTTCAAGGGCCCGCGGTGATTTATCGCTGCCTACCTCTAGGATGCGCGCAGCAAGAACAGCCGCCTGTTGACGAATCTCCGCCTCATCATCGGACAAGAGTTTCAACAGGTAAAATAGCAGCTTGTCTGTCAACTTGTGTTTGCTCATAGCTGCAAGGGCACTAAGACGGCTATCCGTTGGGCCATCTTCGTCGGCAAATTCTACAACGAGATTTTCCAATTCGGTGCTCGATGACCATGTTCCCAGCCCCAGAGCCATCTCCCTGACACTCTGGGCATACTTGCGGTCAGTATATCGTGCAGCTTCGTCGCTCGGGAGGTAGGCCAAACACAGCTTTTGCATATCAGCTAATTTTGTGGTTGCAATGATTTCCCGAACCTGGGAAATCGGAGCACGACTGATAGCCACGCGCCAAATTGGAGCCCACTCATCTTTATATTGCGACGGTGGTATCAAGGATTGATCGCGTGTGAGACGCACTGCCTCGTACTCCGCCCATGATGGACTCAGACGGTCTGGAGCAGCACAATCGGGAAGTGCTCCACTATAAACCTTGGCGAGGGCTGTTTTGGTCTCCAGGCATGGGTTATCAGTAATTAGCTTGACGTCGAACGGAACCTTTGCTCCAAAGCATTCTAGAGCAAAAGCATGACCGTGGAGCTTGTTCTGGTCATTCAAGCTGAGCAAAGGAACCAGCGGCGTCTTGGCGATAGCAGCAAGCGTGCGAGCTGCATTCTCGCGAATCTTCCATTCTTTGTGTGCGAGTAATGACACAATTAGGGGCTCGAAATGCACTAGTCCGGTGTATGTTTCTGGCACCTCGAGCATCTGAAGCAGCGACAGCACAGGGAACACTGTCTCCACTGTGCTTCGGCCAAGGTACTCGTAGAGCACAGGCTCGAGGTTCCTATAGCGAACGAAGAACGTGTTCGCGCTGATTTTGCCCCGCCTAAAGAGCCGAGCATGAATGGAAGCGAACAACATAACACCACAGTTACGCAGCACCCATTTAGATGAGCCACAAGCACGAATCGCAGCCATGAGAGCGGGCTCAATGCACTGTTCAGACTCGTGGGAAATGCGGGCATCCAGTATTATAGCCCTTACGCAGTTATACGCATGGACTTGGGGTAATTTTAGATCTTCAGTTGCAGCTGGCTTCTCCGCCTCAGCAATTAAGAGGTCTGTGGTGGGCGCAATGAGGTCAGGCTGAGCAGCTAAGACACTGGCTACTAGCATCGGCAATCCTGCTGATCTTCTCGTCACCAGTCTTTCATTTTCTTGCACTTCGCGAAGCTCCGAGTCAAGCCAGTGCTTGGGAAGGTGTTTGAGCTTTTCTTCCTTTACGCAGCGGCGACAGACGGCAGCGAAGGCGGGCTGAACGGATGAGAAGGCTCCACGATGCCTGATTGAGGTGAGTTGCTGAACGAGCTCGTTACCCAGAAGCTCCAGGTCGGCCAAATCAAGTATGGGCACAAGCATCTCAACAAGAGAGACTGACTCCTTGACTGCACGCCATGCATGGCTCAAGATTTCTTGGGAGTCGCCATCAACGGGCTTATGGCCCTCGGGGGCACCATTGGTAAGGACCTGCTCACTGTTAGACCAAACGCGGAATACTAGCTCTAGCAGCGCATGGGGATCAGGCGCACCACGAGAAGCCACCATTGCTGTGAGGGCAGCAAAATAGCCGTGTGCCTCTGTATGAGACGCCCGGTCTAGTATATGTGCAAAGTACTTTTTGGCATCATCAGCCTCCATAAGTGCATACGCTGTGGCAGCTACACGGGCACCACCATCGCCCTGGCGTCCACGGGCTCCAGACAACAAGGCATCTGCCCGTTTCTGTAGTGACATTGTCACTGGCGCTGATTGCAAAAGGTCAGTTGCGAATGAGCGTATATCGCTATAGTCGTGAGCCGCCAAGTTCACAATATCAGCCACGCGTTTAGGTGTATAAATTTCGACGTTGAATGCCCAGGGTGTCGTCACAGCCCGCTCAACATACTTTGCAGGCACTGCGCGATCGATACCACTGGCAACATACAACTTCATGATTTGAGTTGCAGTAGCCAAACAACGGTAGGGAGCATTTGGTTCGAGCCAATGCTGGGTCACATAGTCAAGGAACCATTGTGCAAACTCCTGCTCAACCCCGAATTCAGGCTTCTTCCAAGTTGACGAACGCATGCGCAGCAGAAGCTGCCGAATCACGCCATGCACAGCATTACGCGACCTAGATGCCGCCTCAGCGAGCCAAACATGCACCGTGTCCCGAAGAATCTTATATACAATTGGAGAAACACGCGAGGTTGATTTTGTCGCGCCTGTCACGAGCCATAACACCTGAGATCTTAATTCAACATCGTCACTCTGAAGCAGCTTGGGTGCAATGGCGATCCACTCGGCCTCAACATCGCCTCCAGCCTGCTGGTCAATATTCAAAAGTTCGACCCGAAGAGTGTCATTGGGAGCCTCTGCGAGCAATTGCGTCACCAATTGATGTCGCTCGGCCGCAGGCTTCGATTTTAGCCATGGCTTGAAAAATGCCATCGTTCTTGTAGTCACCGGCAATGGACTAACGCTAGACTTTGCGAGTGCTCGAGCAGCATATTTTCCTGCAGATCCTTCCATGCTCTCTAAAGCCTCGTCAACCAAGTCAGCTTGGAGCAGAAGCGCGAGGTCCCATTTGAAACTCCCTTGGACTCTTCGTAGCGGCTCAGTGTAGTCGCCCTCCAGCTGCGAAACGCGCTTAACAAGAAGGCTCCGTGTTTGCGGGTTCGCTCCAGGCCATGCCGCAACTATTTCATCAAAAGCTTCATTTCCTGCAATAGCGTCCGCCATGGTGCTTTGCTGAAAGTCTGAGCTTAACAATTGTCACAGGTTTTCCACTCTTTTTTTTTTTTTTTTCAAAACGCTGCCTGGGCGCTGCAATTATGGGGGTCCGCGATTCGCCAAAATCTGACGACTTTGCGGCAACATGGCCGAGTGGTCTAAGGCGCTACGTTCAGGTTCGTTCAGCTTGAAGAGCTTCGTAGTCTCGTCAGAGGCGCGAGTTCGAATCTCGCTGTTGTCATTCTTTTTTCCGATTCAGGATGTTAGTTTTTGTCGATGCTTTTAGAGCCACTTTCTGGTCAGATAAATCGTGGCTCAACCTGGACTTTTATTTCCGCCGCCATCATCGAATTTGGAGATTGTCATTATTGATCGCTCCCTTAGAATAGATTCGAACTAATTCCCCATGTTACAATGTTCGCAATAAATGTCTATAATTTGATTTCATTGAGTAAAAAATAGTTTCTAACTAGCGAAAAGGAAGAATCGGGTTTGTGATAGACTGTTAATTTTATTATCAACGTCCTCATCAATTTGCCGAAAGTGCAAAAAGAAACTGACAACAGCGAGATTCGAACTCGCGCCTCTGACGAGACTACGAAGCTCTCTTGCGGATGCAATCAAACCTGAACGTAGCGCCTTAGACCGCTCGGCCATGTTGCCTTGTTATTGTTGGAGTTTGGTAAGAGATGATATATCAGATACGATCATAGCACGTGATCAAATGCAAGTTCAGATATGCACTACACGTACTCGACTTGCCAGGCGTATAGACAGAGTGATGGCCTTGCAGATGCTGTATAGAAATCGAATTGAATAATAGTATAGAGGAACAATAGATATATGGTGATATTTTATCCTGTGTTAGGCGCACTGCTCTACATGCCCATCACAGCGGAAACTCTGACAGGTGCGCTAGGTGGAGGTTGGAATCTGTCAGCTGAAAAATAAATATTGGGCATTTTTTCTAGTTTCATCACCTCCACCGCGATGCGAATTTCGGGGATACGGCCATTGTTAAGGCCATTGGTGCGCCATTGTGATGCACGACTCTTCTCCTCATCTACTTTCGTAAGTAGAGGTGAGGATTGGGGAAACCGTTCTAACTCTCGTGCGGATAATCGTGACAATCGTGACAGTCGCGATAATCGTGATCGTGGATATAATAACCGCAGTGACCGAAGCTACCAGGACCGCAACTCCAATAGAGATCGAGACCGCAATCGTGACCGTGGTTACAGTCGTGACAATGGCTCTAATCGCAGTTATGGCTCCAGAAACCGTAACAGCTTCCGCAGAAACGACCGCAATAGTGGCAGACGCGACGATGACGACGATTGGCTCATCACACGCACCCGCAGTAAACGGCGTGTCGATGATGATGGGCTGATGGGTCTTGAAAACTATGAGATCGATGCCGAATCGATTAAGACGCTCAAATATGAAGACCTTTTACCATCCACCAGTAGTGAGGTGCCTGGCGGTATGTCTCCTGTTGCAACATCAGTACTTGCTGAAAAACGTCTTGTCAGTCGCCCGCTGGTCAACTCGCTAATTCACCATCGCCGTTATGAGTGGTTGACTCCAGTGCAAGCTCAGACTTTGTTACCAATTCTTCGGAACGAAAGCGTGGTTGTGCGTGCCAAGACCGGCACCGGTAAAACTGCAGCATTTGTTATTCCTGCGTTGCAAAAGGCTTTGGAGGCCCGTTCGAAGGGTATTTCAAACAAAGTTGTTGCGCTGATCATCTCGCCTACCCGAGAGCTTGCCCAACAAATTGCCGACGAAGCGTATGCCATTACCCAATTTGGTGGCCTACGTGACATCAAAGTGCAGTCGCTGGTCGGTGGTTTGTCTAAGGGCAGCCAAATGCGCCAAGCTGGCCTGGACCGCGGCCAAAACGTTGCCGACATCATTGTTGCCACGCCGGGAAGGCTGTTGGACGTGATGGACGAGCCAGGAGTTCTTGAGCATTTCAATCAACTGCAATTCCGCGTGTTTGATGAGGCTGACAGATTACTCGACATTGGTTTTGAGGGAATCCTGCAACAAATCCATCACAAGCTGGAGGATGCTACACCCAATGCAAGCGAGATTCCTTTGCTGCTGTTTAGTGCTACCGCTGATGCAAACGTGCGCCGCTTTGCCCGTAGCCAGTTTGGCGATCGCGTTCGGGTTGTGGACACTGTTCCCAAGGATGAGCCTACAGCTAATGAGCTTGTCGAACAGGTAGCTGTGGCATGCCCGACATGGCGCGAAGCTTACGAGGGTGCTGCAAGAGCCATTGTCGAAGCTGCTGAAGTGCAGCCGGACACGTTCAAGGCGGTTGTTTTCTTGCCAACAGTGGCCATGGTTGACAACTTTGAAAATATTGTGCGTAATATGCTTCCGCGTGACTCGAACGTACGCAGAAATACTGCCGCAATTCACGGCCAACGCACACAAGCAAGTCGTCAACGTCGTGCCGATGCATTCAGGTCGAACCCTGCTGGCATTCTCATTACTACTGATGTGGTAGCTCGCGGTATGGACTTCCCTCTAGTTTCGCATGTGTACCAGATCGGTGTTCCGCCGGATGTCCCCTCATACGTGCACCGTATTGGCCGTACTGCCCGAATCGGCAACCGAGGAAAGTCGCTGCTGTTTTACACGAACCACGTCAGGGGCTATCTCGCCGCGCTGGCCCGCGAGGGAATTCGGCCCCAGCCGCAGACTTATGAACCAGACCACGAATTCAACAAAAAGTTCGAGGAGGTTGCTCTCAAGTCTGTCGGTAGCGACGACGAGGCAAACGTGATGCTCAACACTCTTCTCTCATACATGTCTGTCATCAAGGCGAAGTTCAATGTCGAGCCGCACCAGTTCTTAGCGGACATGCAGCCGTTCGTCGAGCTCTACGGACTTGAGGACCTGAAACTCAGTCCATCCAACCGTGACACATGGAAGCGTGGACAGCAGCGAAAACGCGGTGGACGTCCATCGTTCGGAAGTAGCAGACGGAGTCGATTCCGATTTTAATCTATGAACATGGCGTAATTGCCGAGGTGGGTGCGACCATGCTCGACCAGGAATTGGGCGAGATGTTCTCTGCATGACCTCCAGTCTGAATGCTGAAGATCGTATAAAACTAGTAAGTTCGCGATTGTGGGAACTGGAGTAGTGACCGCCTCGGTTTCTAAACTCTCGACTGCCTCTTTGGTGTGCCCTCTGTATAGTTTAGCGACGCCCCCGTTGCTATCGGGTTCATCATCGGCAAATGCACATAGCTCTAGTAATGTATCTTGATTGACCTTTGATGCCTTTGCGATCCATTCGCGAGCAGTCAGCGTATCTCCTAGCTCAAGATACACCAACGATATTATAAATGCAGTATCTTCGCCGTCAACCTCCGATTCATACGTTGACTTGAGATGGTTTAATGCAGTGATATAGTCTCGCAGTGACAAAAGCGTCGCAGTGACGTGCTTGCCTGCGAGGCGCAGCCTAGTAGGATCATTCATTCGTTTGGCCTCTGCTCCAAGGGTGTAATATAGTTGAATTGCAGTCACATTGATGCCTCGTGCGGTTGCAGGGACTAGCAAGAGCTTCAGATCCCAAATGACCGGCAACTCGTTTTGCTTTTCAGCAGCTTCATCACTATTTAGATCTGCCAAACAGGCAGCGGCCTCTTCGGCAGCCTGGACGCCGAGCTTGAGGCACAACAAGCATTTCAATCGCACCAGCCACAGTTGTAGAACGTGACCAAGCGCACTGGAGCTCGAAGGCACCTCTTCGACCTCGCTGAGTGCTTCATATGACTTTTGCAGCGCTGAGCTGAACTCGCGCTGCTCGAACAATTGGAACGTATCCAACTCACTAGACGGCTTGCTGAATGGCTCGGGAACTACTGCCTCGTTAAATCGGAGGCGGTCTGAAGCCACGGTTGTCTCCCACATTGTGCCTCCCTGGTCTTCTGCTCAACTGCCCAACTGCCTGCTATTGAGCTTGCGTGCTGAGAGCTAGGCTAGGCTTGGCCGCACACTATCCCAAAAGCGCACGTGATTAGTGCAAGCTTCCACCCTACGTAACATCATGGGCGGTTAAGTGCTGCTGCCCTGATAAGATCTGTGAAGAGCGGTGGCGCTCAACCGAGCAAGATCTAAAGTACAACTACAACTAGTTTAGCTCAATTGTTAAATTATAATTTTTTGGTGGGAAAAATGGCTGTTTTGGAGCGCTGCCCATGCTATCACAACACCGTTATTTTCCTGGCACGGCACTATCTTGCATATAAGATAAGCATGTCGTGGTGATCTCCAGTGTTGTTTATAACGCCTGCATATATTCCCCTGATCTGATATTGAGATAGTCGATAATAACGGCCAAATAAGAATAGCGCATGTCGAGCAATGGTGTTCTCTACCAAGATGAGCTCGCTGTAGAAGAGCTGGAACGTCAGCATCTATTGCGAGCATCTTCTTTGGAACCTGAGCCAGTTCTGCCCTATGTTGAAGAAACCGCCGCCCCAGAGTCTCCAGACGAGGAGCGGATTCGGCTTGGCTACTCGAAGCGGGCATTTCCCAAACGAGTTATTCTTCTTCTGTTATTGAATTTGTTCTATGCCATTAGTGCCATGTCCACTGCCGCTGCAGGCATGGACGTGACCTACCGTTTCGTATGTTATTTCAGGGGAATTGATCAGGACGCATGCTTCACCGATGAACTGGCTTCAGAGGAGGTTGCTGGCTTCCAAAGTGTAGCTGCAGTTATCAGGGGTGCTCTATCGTTAGTCGTCAATACGTACTTGTCGACCTTGTCTGACCGGCTCGGCAGAAAGCCTATTTACGTGACGGCGATGCTCCTCACTGGTCTTAGCCACTTTTCCAGCTACTATATCGTGTTCCGATTCCGCAACCCGAGCACATTCTGGTGGTTGCTTGCTCCCACCATCGTTGACGGACTCGGGGGCGGCTTGGGCCTAGTTATGTCGGCTGGAGTGACCTACATCAGTGATATGGTGCCCGACCAGGCTCAACGGACCAGATTATTATCAATTCTCGACGGCTCGATGTTTTTCTCGTTTGCATTGGCTCCAATGGTTGGCTCGTGGATCATCAAATGCTTCGGCATTGAGAAACTTTTCATTATCAGCACCTGCGCCATCCTTTCGACGGCAGCCGTTTCTGCATTTTTGCTCCAGGAGTCTCTCAGTATTTATCATCGTCGCCGAAACTCGACCACGAAACGAGAACTGAAGAAGACATTGAACCCGTTGTGGTTTAGCCATATCGATGACAGTGCCACTCGCAAGAATGCGCGAATCCTGTTGGTGTGTGCATTGCTTGGCGCAGAATTCAGTATGAGCTTCATTGTTGTTCTGATCATGTATCCTAAGAGGAAGTTTGGGTGGTCTGCTGTCGAGACGGGATACCTGATCTCAACCATGTCGACGACGAGAACATTGTGGTTCCTGATCGGTTTCCCCTATGCATACTCAAAGCTCGGTAAGATCTGGAAGGTGCAAGCCAACCAGGTGGACCTTATTGATGTCACTCTCATGCGTATAGGTCTCACCTGCGCAACTCTTGGATACTTGATGATGGGATGGTCAGACTCTCCTGTTGGCTTCTTCTTGAGTGGAGTTCTCGACGCATCGTCATCTGTCGGCACGCCCATCTACCGATCTGCGTTGCTCAAACATGTCCCTCAAGACCAGTTTGGCACATTTATGGGCGCTTACAACTTTGTCATGTCCCTTTCCACCGTGTTTGGGCCCAGCGTCTTCCTCAGTGTCTATAGTTGGGCACTGCCGTGGAGACCCTATCTTCCATTCGAAATGGTGTCAGGCATGTTTGCACTTCTCATTATTGTGACATTCCTTCTACGTCCGAGCAAGGAACGTACTGTTCAAACTTAGTCCTATATACCCATCTAATATGTTAATTCCATCAATTATCGAGCACCTGCGAGTAAGGGCTCCATCGTCTAATCTTTGGACCGTAGAAGTAATAGATCCACGGTACGGGGGTGAATAAAACACCTACAAGCGCGAGAAGAGTTGCACCCCACTGAAATCCGAGAGCAGTGTACATCTGTTTGGCGAAGAGCGGGAAGACACCACCGAATATACTTCTGCACAATGTGCTGCTGGCAGTTGCGCTGGCTGAATAGCGACTGAATGCATCCACGAGATACACGAGACAGCCCTGGAAAGCGAACGCGACGCCGGCACCACAGAATGCAAGGCCAAGTACAGTTACAAACCAATGTACAGAAGCATAGCTTGACCACGCGTATATAAACAGTCCAGCGGGGAACGTCCAACCCATCACCATTACCGGTATCAGCCGTTGTTCGGGGGCAAGTTTGACACCACCATTGGCCTCCATGAGACGGGAGTAGCGCTGGCTACCAACAAAATTACCCACACAGCCTAGCACAAATCCAACGCCGTAGCCGACCAACGGCAAATATTGCACGGTATTCTCCCAGCCTCTGACTCTGTTGAAGTTCAAATCAACAGAGGTAATAATTAGGTACATCACACCGTAAACGAACGATGAGTAAATGGCGAGCAGAGTCACAATCGGGGTCAAAAACAGCTGGATGGGCCGCATGAGGTGGACGCTCACGAATTCACGAACATCCATGTTCCATTTCTCGTGAGCTGCATGCACATACCACTTATTTTCCGTGCGTCGAATCCTTTTGGCCTCAGCCCCTTCAATACAGGGCACAAAGGTCTCTGTGAGGAAAATTAGGCCTACCATGCTCACAATTAGCGACATGAATCCGACAACCCACATACACCAACGCCATCCCTCGTAGCTGGAGTAGTCGTTGAAATTAATCAGGGCGCCAATGATGGGGCTCGTCGACGCACCGAGGATAACAGAAGCACCCATGATCGCCAATGCTCCTGCACGGCTTTGAGAATTCCACATGTCAGCTAGTGCACCTCCTGAAGTTACCAAGGGCGCCGCACCCATGAGTCCAGCGAAGAAGCGTAGTACAGTGAGGGCAGCAAACCCGCGAACAGTGGCACACCACATGAGCAAAAGCGACGACACAAGAAGAGGAACGAATACACCAAGCTTACGGCCGTACATCTCTGATAGGGGTGCCATGATCATTGGCCCAAAACCAATGCCAATCACAAACAGGGATGTGGGCAATAGGGCAGGGACATGGCCAATATGGTACTCTTGCTGAAATGATTCTGTGCACGGACTCAAGATCGAGCTGCCAAATTGGGTGGTGAAGGCACCCATGGAGAAGCATACAGTGTGCCAGAATTTCTTGCGAAACGTCCAATTCCATGGACGCTGGGGACTATCTAGTGGCAGTGTGAACAGTCCATACTCTTGTCCATCAGCATCTGAAAATGACGGGGCCCGGCTGTTGAAAGCAGTGCGATTAGGCGAGGTATCACACTCCTTGGTAGAGATCTTCACAAGCTCAGGCTGCATTGAAGAACTAGTGTGGAGGTGTAGCGATGTCTTGACTCTGTCAAAGGAAGAGCGGGGGGGGTATAACATATATATATATGTACACATATGTATGGATGTATGTACAGTAGCTATACAAGTCAAATATATCGATGCTAGGAAAAGATGATCGACAACGTGCATATCATGCACGTTATTGTATGATTCGATTATTATGCTCCTTGACTCAACCCGTCGGGGTAAGGGTTTTAACCAGCGATCACAATTTCCACATTAGGAGTAGTTATAGAAATGAAAATTGATATTAGTTTTGTGGGTGTAAAGATTCTGCATGCAAGCTATGTTATCCAGATCTTTTAGTTGTAGTTCAGACGCATCCCAACCCCGCAGCGTTCCTTGGGCTCCCGAATGACAGAATCCCATGGGTTGCGGCAAGACGCGATCTCACCACATACTCATTAGATCATCGACCCACCGTGAGGCTTGGACAACCCCCCACGGACTTCTCCGAAACGGCGTTGCATAACATCGCCAGGATCAGTGTGCAGAGGCAGGTAAAGTCGCGCAAGAAACCCCAAGACAAATATCCGAAGCAGGTAGGGCAGCAGAGGGGCCTTAAGTCTTGGGGTGCATTGTTCCGGCGCGGTATAAAAGCTACAAACTATTAAGCTTTTCAATCATGGAATGACTTTTTTTTCATTTCTGTTCATATACTGATTCGACATCTCAATTGATGGAAAACCCCTGAGCTTTCTGTCTGCAACGCTGGCTGCAATGGAGAGCTTTCAAGCATAGCCTCGCCCTTAACCTACCCTGACCCACAATCTACATCTTCACCAACGACAGCATAGCCTAGCTCTAAGAGATGGGCTAGCTAATGAGCGAGTGGCATTGGATATATACGGAAGATTGTATTCCGGCGAAGTGGGCACTTCCGGAAGCCATTGATCAAGCCCAAAGAAGAAAAAAAAAAGGAAAGACATAAATATTATTATCGGAACTCGGGTAAATGTAAATCCGCTTAATCAGGTGACGGGCTGATTCTACGCATTAATTATCGTGGCTATGTGCTCGTACCAGGGGGGTAGCGATCATTAATTGTGTGCGTGCTGAAATTTGGTTTCAACACGAAAAATATACGGAGAGCTAAGCTGCCTTTCTTCAGCAGAACTCTGCGCAATTTTCCGCATAGCCCGAAACTCAACAAAATGGCGCCAGCAGCACGGGGTTGACCGTGAGCCTGCAATCAGGTCACACTTAGATAATCCGGACCACCCATATGTCCCCAAATCTCCGAAATAGGCTAATTGTCAGGTTAGGGTCAAGGGCGGCCACTCCCCCAAGTTGTCCAGGGATGGCTAGGTCCGGGTCAGGGGCCGATGGGATATGATTGAGATAGGCTCAATTGACTTACCAGGGGTCCCCCCTATCCCTCCAGGGTCTACAGTGTACAGTCCCATGCTGGCTCACGCCTAGGCACGTCTGCCACTCATACGCTTTTTGACGGGATATGGATATGCCGAGCTCACATGGCATATAGCCGTACGTTCAGCTCGGCGTTACGGTGGGGCGGGCCGCTTTATACGCCGTTAGCAGCCAGGGCCCATCAATTAATGGCGTTAGCTCCGAAATAGGCCACTTCAGTGTAACTAGGTTAGTAGTATACAAACGGCACCAAGCAAGGATGGATGGCTATGCTATGCTCTAATTCTCATCTTCTCTAACTAGATAGCACGTGTGAGTGTGTGTGAGTGTGTGTGGTTGGGTTGGGTTGGGTCTTATGCACGACGCTGGCGACGATCAGGTCCACCGTCACCACCAACTGTACCTACACTTGTCTGTGGCGCACGGTCGTCCTGCCAACAACGCGGCTGGCCCCTGGTTTATCAGCTTTCAGCCTCGATTTCAATTGTCGTGGCGGGCTTATCGTCCACGTCCAATTCAAGCGGAGGGAAATCGTCCAGGGACAATTTGCTAATGTCGGTCGGTCTCAAGACGGCCTTCTCCAGAACAGAGTGCACGTGTTTGCCAAAGCTGGGAAGAAGCTTCTCTGTTTCTGGCATCTCGGGGCGAGGGCGCATAATCTCCCGTCGTGCTTCCATTATGCGCTGTTTTCGAAGCCGGATCCGATCTCGCGTCACAGCGTCCTGCGTCATGTCCACCCTTAACTCTGGGATGAATTCTTCCTGTTCATCCTGCTCAACTTCTGCCATGCCAAAGTCGATGTCGTCTAAATTCAAGCCAACGTCAGACACCTCGAATTGACCTCCGGCAACGGGAAGTTCTTCGCTCTTGAACGTCATCGCGGGATCTTTGGCGGTATTGCGTCGGCGGTCTAGCCATTCTTGCAGAGTGTCAAGCTCAGTTCGGAGCTTGGCAGGATCGGCGGCCTTGGTGCGCACAAGCCCGAGAATATCCAGATTTTGCTCTCCAGCCTTTCCGGCCTGCACAAAGTTCACAAATAACGTCATCCACGATACAAGGTCAATGAAGAAGCCCTGATCGCGGTGGTACACGCGATGGATAAACCTGAAGAGCGAGTTTTGGTGCTTCTCTAGCACTTGGAGGAGCTCGTCAACAAGCTGGTGAGCATTGAGCGAGACTGATGCGTTGGCGTACTCTACAAATGAGATCAGGTCTGACATGAACCTTTCAAGGTCGCCAACGCTTTGGGATACACCAGCATAGCGGAATATATCAATAAGCACGTCGTAGATGAGATTGACAATGGCCCTGATAAACTTGATAGTGTTCTGGTCACCCCAGAACTCGCGCAGGATGTCTTTATCCCGCTGACGCACCTTCAACTTGAGCAGGTCTTTAAGCTGAGCATAGTGCTCCACATCCGGGTGCTCCTCGTTGGTGGGTAACGCATCGACATCGGCAACTGTCTTCTGCCACTCCTCGTGCCATTGTTGGACCGTGCTAACAAGTTTCGAGTCGCTGACCTCCATTTTGATGATTGCAAGCAGCAGGTCACAATTTTCAGTCTCCGCTTGGTGAATCAACGCCTCGCGAGTCCAGTGATCAAGCTTGGTGTAGTTATCGAGGGCAGTTATAAGTTGCGGATCAGCGACACGCTCTTCTAATTCGGCAATCAGCACCTCTTGCGATCGGATATCGTCAGACAAGATACGAATCAACATACGCTGGATGAGACTCTTGCCACCAAACGGCGTCGCCATGAACAAATCAGTCATCTTCTTCAATATAAGAGCCGGATTCGACAACTTAAGGATGCTCTGGATCGTTAGATATGGCATGAGTTTGTGCAGTCGTTTGACTTGAGAGAAAATCTCCGGCGAATCGTCGCGGGCAATGAGCACTTCGTAAAGTACCGATGCAACGTGCACACGACACCACCCTACAAACATCTGCAGGAGCGGGCCCATATCCTCGACTTTCGAATGAGTCTTCATCTCAAGGAACATCCTCGGCAGCGCATTCTCAAGAAGGATGTTCTTCTTGATTTTACTCAAGTCACGATCCAATTTCTCCTCGCGCTTGTGCGCCAGCTCATAGAAGAGTTCGCGGTCTGCGGCTCTCGTCTTATCAAGCGCAATGCGGCTCTCAATATCGTTGATGTCAGGTCGTCCCAATTTCTCGAGCGGGTTGGAAAACAAAAAGTCTAGGAACGGTGGGCTATTGGCAACTTTGGGATTGGCACACTGCTTTTGGAGATAGTGCCGCAACGTAAGTCGCTGTTGCTCACGCATGAGCACTCTTTCTTTACCATCAATCAAGGCAGTCGTGTCTGTACTATTCTTACGCGGTAGCTTCTGCAGAGCCTTACCAGGGAATGCCTCCGTCAGGCGTTTGTCGAGCTCCACAAAGTCAAGCCACGACCTCACAACCCATACAGGCTTACCACCATAAAAGTGTGATTCCAAAATATATTCGGAGTGTTTGCCGGTCCTAAACAGCCCCGAGGGTAAGGACTCGCGTACGCCGATGACGCTAGCGTATGGGCCCGGGTGAACAGGAGGAGGCGAGCCGTCGGCGTCAGAACCGGCGTTGGCATCAGGCATTGGACTCATGGTCATATCTGCCAAGTCACGCTCAGGTGGTGAGGCCGATCTATCAAGCTCTTCTGGAGACCGCTTTAGCTTCTTCCGATTGGTTCCGAGGCCGGCAATGTACATCATGAGAAGCAACCGCTTGAAAATTCGGCCCATTCGTCGGCGCTTGGTCGCTTCATCTCTGTCTGCGGTAGATGAAATGTCCTTTGAAGCGAGGCCCTGGATAAATGGCTGGCAAACCTCGGTCCAGAACTTTGGCTTTGCACCCTTGACGAGCGGGAAGCTCACAATAAAATAGTCAAGAAAGTAAGATAATAGCGGGAATTCACTACCATCGTCGTACTTTCCATTGGGCAGCACAAATGGGGGTCCGAGTTTGTCGATGTTAACCATGTTATCGATGGCACCACTTTCCTCGCCAATTTGGAGCCGGAGCAGCTCACGCTTAAGCAGATGCTCCTGGCCGACCGTCAGAACGTCATCCTGACCAGTTTCCATTGAAAATTCGCTCTTGTTGTCTTGACTATGTACAACCTGACCCTCACGAGCCACGAGTAAGGTGCGCAGCAGCAGGTGAATTCCGACGTCAGCCAACAACGCCCACGACCTATAAATGCCGTTACTTAATGGCGCGAGAGCGTGGTGCTGGGTTCGTGCACGTTACCTCCGCCAGTCATCTTCCCAGCACCTGCCAAAGGTCCCTGGCGCACACACACCTCGACTGACATCGACTAGCCAACGGTTTAGCTCCCCTGCATTTAAAGACTGCTAATCTGGGCATATTGTAGTTACGGTGGTAAATTATACAACTATTAAGATTGGATTCGGCCATCAACATCAGCGAGTCATGTCATGTAAGGGGCAAGCAACCTTAAACAAAAAAAGAAAAATTAAATAGGTTTGCCCTCTTTATCGACGACCTCGATAAAAAAGCTTGATGGAATATATCCTTGCTCATTTCCCGGAGATAATATAGCCCCGTTTTTAGCTCGAAGAAGAGGTATTCCGGCATCAATGACTCGGTGAGCATCAATCCATATCCGCACCTCAGCATCCTTGCGCATTCCACTTTTAACTCCTGATTCGTTCGGCAGGCCCGCTGCCATGTGAATATGTAACCGTTTCATTCTATGCAATCCTGGAGACTTGGAAATTTGCGTCCAAGCCTGGCGGTTTGTGCCATGAACAATCCTAGGCGGGGCCGTTTTTCTATTCAGTTCTTCCGTCTCAACCTCGACATTAGCTGTATGACCCTGCACAGCTCGAATTCGTTCGCCATCCGCACTCAATTCATATCGGCCCTTATTATCATTGGCAACAACAGTCTCAATCAATGCCTTAGTCGCACCTTGTTGGGTGTAGATTTGATGCGCAAGCAGATCGCCGACCTTGCACCAACCTTGCTGGTCCTGTGCGATTCCTTGCGAGACAGCTGCGTGCCTCAATGTTTTCGATAAGCTATGAGAAAGCTTGATTTCCGGGCTCTGTTTCCTGGATGGTTTCTTTTGCGTAGCTCCCTCCGCACTCGCAGCAGCAGGCCTGGATTTATTCATTAAAGCTTCGAGCGAGGTGATGACTCTCCCTCACGCAGCAGGGGGGCATTTATGCACATGTCACACCCTCCACCCGCCTTCTGACAGGATGAACGGTAGATCCAAACGCATAAACTCTCACGACGCCTTTTTTGTACACCACTTGAGTAATCACGTGACGTTTATGTGAGCGGCTCGTTAAATTTCAACCCTGCCTCAGTGATGATAATTATGATGACTCTGTGGGTGGTGTGACAGCCTCGTTTGACGTTCGCTGGTGTTGGGCACGAACAAGATGACCTAAGCTGGCCTCGAGTAAGTCGCTGAGCTAACACCATATTGTGAGTTCCCATCCCTTCATCAGTCCAGCGAATCTTCACGAGTTTAGGTGGTCTGCAGGTTGTGAGGAAAGCTAACCCCAGGCTTGTGTTTGGTAAACCCAGTCCAGCGTGATAAATCATAAAAAATGTCCGCACCGGCTGGAGGTGCACCGCCTCAACACTCCCGCGTGCCAAGTGCGCACGGCTCGCCGCACCTCTCTTCTCCTGGAAGCCTCATAGGGCCGGGCATCGGCCTCAGTGGTGGACCCGGCGGACCTGGTGGGCCTAACGGATCAAATCTGCCTAATGGACTCGTCGCTCCTCCAGTTTCCGCGAGTCCTCACGGTCCCGACGCACCAAATAGCGGTCCAAGAGTCCCTCCAGTGATTCCGGCGCCAACATCCCGGCACCAACTCGAGCTGCTTTTACTGCGTTATAATGCGCTACGTGCGCAAGGTATTGACGCGTCGTCTGGGCATGCTGAGATGTACCATTTGACTCTCCTGCTCCAAAGCCTGGGGAAACAACAGCGCACTTTTGCTGCTCGCCAGGCGCGACTTGCAGATAAACGACGGGGGAAACAGCCATCACAAGACCTCGACAATCTTCTACGCGGTTACAAGCTCCTAAGTCACGGCGTTGATCTTCCCGCAAATTTGCAAGGAGAGATCATTTCGGTGGCTGGCACCGACAACATCAAGCCATCTTCGACAATCAGTGGTGATGATACAGCGCCAGCTACCTTCGATGAGCGACGCGATCGCCTCATTGACGAGTCCACTCCCGTGGCTGAGGCAGTTATCCGCGGTCGTGTGTACCAACGCCTTGCAGAGCTTGAGCGGTTCAACATGAACCTTGGTACCGTAGACGCAACCAGCGACGCGCTCGACGCGCCGGATGCTATACCAGATGGCGTCGACGACCTCAAGACGCGTGCTATTGTCGAACTCAAGCAACTACGCTTGCTCACGCGTCAAAAATCCATACGACAACACATTGTTTACCACGTTGCTGCTCAAGCATCTACAGACCCTATCGGCAGAAGTTCGGCTCTTCGCGTCATGAATCGCCGAATGAAGATGCAGGCCGCTCAAGAACTACGACTAACCGAGCAGCTTGAAAAGCAACAGCGGGCAGCTCGTGAGCAACAGATTCGTGTCGCTGAGCTCGTACTTTTGCGTAATGCCACGAGCAGAGCCTCTGACATGCGACAACAGCTCAAACAACAAGCACAACGTCACGCAGCCACCGTGAAAAGTATCCAACAATTCCATGCTCAAGTGGAGCGTGAGGAAAGCCGCCGCGCCGAGAAGATGGCCCGCCAGCGTCTCCAAGCACTGCGCTCAAACGACGAAGAAGCCTACATCAAGCTGCTCGATCAAGCCAAGGACACTCGTATCACTCATTTGCTCAAGCAGACCAACACCTTCTTGGGCAGTCTCGCCAAAGCAGTGCGTGTGCAGCAAGCTGAGACTGGTGAACAAGCAGAAATTCCAGAAGAGGAGCTCGAAAACATCGACTACTATGAGGTGGCACATCGCATCAAGGAACCAGTGCTCAAGCAAGCTTCAATCCTCACCGGTGGTCAACTCAAGGAGTACCAAATCAAGGGCCTTGAATGGATGGTCTCACTTGTTAATAACAACCTCAACGGAATTCTCGCCGATGAGATGGGTCTTGGTAAGACCATCCAGACTATCTCGCTCATCACCTATCTTATCGACGTCAAGCGCTGGTCGGGTCCCTTCTTGGTAATTGTTCCTTTGTCTACAATCACTAACTGGACTGTCGAGTTCGAGAAGTGGGCTCCGACTGTTAAAAAGATTGTTTTCAAGGGGCCGCCCAACTCCCGTAAGGCTATGGAGTTCCAAATTCGGTCGGGCGACTTCCAGGTGCTGCTTACCACTTATGAATACATCATCAAGAACCGACCTCTGCTATCGCGTATCCGTTGGCAACACATGATCATTGATGAGGGTCACCGCATGAAGAACACGCAGTCCAAATTATCGCACACGTTGACACAGTACTACTACTCAAGGCACCGGCTTATTCTTACTGGTACGCCACTGCAGAACAACCTGCCTGAGCTGTGGGCGTTGCTTAACTTTGTACTGCCCAAGATCTTCAACTCCATGAAAACTTTCGATGACTGGTTCAACACTCCCTTTGCAAATGTCGGTGGCCAGGACAAAATGGAACTTACAGAAGAAGAGACCCTGCTTATCATTCGACGTCTGCATAAGGTGCTACGACCGTTCTTGCTGCGCCGTCTCAAGAAGGACGTCGAGAAAGATCTACCTGATAAGGTCGAAAAGGTTGTCAAGTGTAAGATGAGCGCGCTGCAACAAACCCTGTACGAACATATGGTCAAGCACAATGCATTGTTTGTTGGCGCACCTGGTTCTGCGGATGGTGCCAAAAGCACCGGAATTAAGGGGCTTAACAACAAAATTATGCAACTTCGCAAGATTTGCAACCACCCGTACGTCTTCGACGAAGTTGAGGATATGATTGATCCCACTCACACCAATTACGACTTGCTATGGCGGACTGCAGGCAAGTTCGAGCTCCTTGATCGTATATTGCCCAAGTTCAAGGCCACTGGCCATCGTGTGCTGATCTTCTTCCAAATGACACAGATCATGACCATCATGGAGGATTACCTGCAGTCGCGAGCATTCAAGTACTTGCGTTTGGATGGCTCGACTAAGGCGGATGAGCGTAGTGATATGTTGAAGTTGTTCAACCAGCCAGATTCGCCCTACTTTTGTTTCCTGCTATCGACGCGTGCGGGTGGTCTCGGTCTCAACTTGCAAACTGCCGATACCGTCATTATCTTCGACACGGATTGGAACCCCTTCCAGGATCTACAGGCACAGGATCGTGCTCACCGTATCGGTCAGACGAAGGAGGTGCGTATCCTTCGTTTGATCACCGACAACTCAATCGAAGAGGCTATTCTCCAACGTGCCATGTCTAAACTTGATATTGATTCGAAGGTTATCCAGGCAGGTAAGTTCGATAACAAGTCGACGAACGAAGAGCAAGAAGCCTTCTTGCGCAATGTCCTTGAGCAGGAGGAAATAAGACGCTCAGACAACAAAGATGACGAGGAGGAAATGGATGACGAGGAACTCAATGATATACTTGCCAGAGGTGAAGAGGAGGAGAAAATATTTGCTCAGATGGACGCAGAGCGCATCGCTGCAGGTAATGGCACTCAAAAGGACCTTCCACGACTCTTCAGTTACGACGAGCTTCCGCCATTGTACAAGGAGGATATCTCGAAACGTCTGGAGAAGCCGACTGTCACTGATGCTCCGCGCCGTGCCCGCAACCAGGTCGTGTTTGATGATGGCCTGACAGACGAGCAGTGGCTCAAGATGCAGGAAGAAAGTGACAGTGACTCGGGCAAACGCCGGCCACGACGCTCAAAACGCAGCCAAAGTCCATTTGACGCGAGCACTCCAAAGCGACAACGACTTGACGGTGTGAGTGACGGCGAGGGCGAGGGCGAGGACGAAGACCTTGCTCAGCGCGAGAAGGATCTCATTGATGAGATCTTGGAGAGTGCCGCGACTGAAGACGATCCACCACGTTCGCGAGCGGGCATCTTCCTCAAGTTGCCATCAAAACGGCAGTATCCTGACTACTACCGCGTTATCAAAAAGCCAATCTCTATTGCTGAGATCAAAAAATCGGTCGCTAATGGCGCTTACACGAACTTTGAAGCGTTTTGCAACGACCTCACCCTCATGTTCACTAACGCAAAAACCTATAACCAAGAAGGTTCGCAGGTTTACGAAGATGCAACGGTTCTCCAAGCAATGGTTGATCGTGCGCGTCTTAAGGATGAAGGACAAGAGGCAGTTTCGTCTTAAATTAATACTAGTTCAACTATATAGAACAGCGTTCAAATACGGCTTTCTGCTGCGACCATCTCGCCTCACGCTTTCAATCGCCTTGATCCACGTTGTCGCGTCACAGTCTGTGAATAGAAGCTCCTCGCCGCGTCGGAACTCGATGGAGAACTCACGAGCGCCGAGTTGCAGCGTTTGTATAGCTTTACCGAGATTGATAATTGTCCGTGGTCGATGACTCTTCTCGGAGTGGGCCACGAGAACTTTGCCAGATGCATCAAGGACGAACCATCTTCGCTTGCCCTGCTTGGGGCAATCGCCACCGCATTGAACGAGATCACCTCGAAGTACTACTGACTGCTGTTTGCGGGCTTCAGATATCTCGGCCATGGCTTTGGCCATGCTTCCAGGTAGGGTCTCCTTCATAGACAATCGTGGAACCCATAACGCTTGGTAGTCAAGTCGGCATCCCTGTCCACCGGTTTTAGACCAATCATTCGCACACCAAATTGTCTTGCGAGCAATATCAGTGCTGATGAGTTTCGACGGTTTGAGTACAAATTTTGCAAAGGAACCGTCGCTGCCAATTTGCGCATTTGTTGGTACCCCGCCTCGTGACGTCACTCTGAACGTGCCTGTGATCTCATCTTCCATGTCGTCACCAATAGCAAATCCGTATTCCTCGTCAACGCCTTCAGAGACCGGTTTATGGGAGGTCGAAATGCAGTGTACGCCATTGTCCAATGTTAGCGCATAGCGATATGATTTGTCGAGGCCAGTGACTGCGAGGTCGCGCACAGCGCCAAACTTTACGTAGAGTCGGCCCTTCTCACCCTTGACAACCTTGGGCATCTTACGTGCCTTGGTGAGCCACATGCGCATAGCCTCGCCTTCTGGTCGCGTTCGACTGGCGGCACCAAGGACCAAACTTGGAGCACGATCAAGGAGGATGTCACGGTCAATGCCGCTTTCTTTTGCGTTGCCTGCGCTGGCTTGGATAGCAGGGTCGCGAATGGGTTGGCGAATCGGCTCACGAATGGTTTCTTTAATTGGCTCGCGAATCGGCTCGCTAACAGCCTCGTGAGTCGTCTCTTGTGTCGAGTCGAGGTTCGCTTGCGGTGCTATCTCGGCCCTATCAGATAGCTCCTCAGATTCGGGCAGTTCAGAGACCTCGGGTATTAGAGATTGGCGCGGTCGCAGCCTCGGGACATCCATAGAGCTCGCATTGCCTGAAGTGCTCGCAGGAATATTTAGAGCTGTTGATTCTGACGCAGCCGTTGCCATAGCATGCACAGGTGGGGGCGCCATGGGGATATCACGGCTTTGAAGAGATCCAAAGCTCTGGTAAGAGAATTTAGGCGGGCGTGGGCCAATTGGCGCAATACCCAATGACGACATCGACGCAGGTGGCGGGTTGGACTCAGAATAGCGGTGGATGACAGAGTTTTGCGACCGCACTTTTGATGGGGATGTAGCAACCACAAGGCTGCCGTTATCACGGAGGGTATAACTTCCGTTTTCGCCGTAGCCTCGTGTGCTCATCACTCTGTCAAGATCCGTGTCAATCTCACTCATGGGGTCTCCGAGGTCGGTGAGGGTAGACCTTGCGGTGACGACAGTCATCGCACTCCACCGGTTTAGATTCTCCTCTAGTTCATCCCGGCGTTCCCGCTCTGCATTGTCATAGGCATCGATTGCCATTACTCCGGTCGCATTAGCCAAGTCATAGTCGGAGGACTCGTCAACCGTGTTTGCCACTGCATGCTCATGATTAGATTGTGATGGGGACACTGGCGCCAGCTCCACTTCCTTATCTGCCTGTCCAGGTGACTTCGCAGTATCGGATATGGACTCAGTTCGCCAGGATGGGTCAGACTCGTCGTGCTCATGCACGGAGACAGCCCGCTCCGCCTGGTCGACAGACACTGGCAGTGCTTCGAGCAGTTCTGGAATCTCAGACATATCTGTGTTCGCAGTATTCATGAGAGTTAATTCATGCCCTTGGTATTCGTGCTCGGGAGTCACGTCAGAAGCCACATCGATGGCCCGACTTGGGCTGCTGGCGCTGCTTCCTGCTCCGGCAATTTGAGGCGCTTCCGAATCCCACTGAGGCGACTGAAGATTGTCAAACGTTAGCGGTGTATTAGAAATATCTGGCAATGCAGGAAGAGGGATGTTTTCGATGGATTCGTTCTCATTAAGCTCAGAGAGGTCGCTGTCAAGATTAGGCGACTTTGATCGATGCCATTCAGGATCGGCATCAAAACTGTTCTGACCTTTCTCAATCTGATCAAGCTCAGGGCCATCAGATTCGCCGAGTGCGGGTGCAACGTGAAGATCGCTGTCAGTTTCAGTAGATTGAGTGACGTCGCCACTATTGCCAGGATGACTTGGCTCAATATCATCCGACTCGTCCTCGACAACATGCGTCTCGCTCTCGCCTGCAGGGGTGTCTTCAGGAGTGGAAACTTCCTCGTCAAGGTCATGTGTCGTTATGGCTCTAGATCCGTCATGGAACAACTCGAGTGGCGCAGGATCTGGCGATGACAATGCTTCGCGAGTCTCCTGGATGGCGCTACTCTCAGCGGGGGCTAGCGCTATGCTCTGGTGAGAACTTTCTGAAGAGAGTGAAGCGATGCTCTGTGAGCTTTGAGACCCCATGCTCTCGCTAGCGAGGCTTTGGGTAGCAAAGCTATGGTCAACGAAAGAATCCGGATTAGAGACACTGGCGCTTGCCGAAATTTCGTTTGACTCGACGGAGCTGCGAGACTCTTGCTCGCCAACAACGCTCACTTCTGTGAGATCAGCATCGAGTCTGACGGGTGTGGAGTCATAGTCAGAGAAGCTTGGCTCGTAGACAGGAACATGAGATATGTCGATCACGCTTGACTGATCTGGTATGCTAGGGTCGGATACTCCGACCTCGACAGTACTCGATCTAGGTATTTCGGGTACAGGCAATCCCAATACTGGCAGACTCAGGTGTTGGATGCTTAGTTCGCGCGCGGTAGGTTCTTGGACAGACTGTTCTCGGTCATAGTCAGAGAAACTCGGCTCATACACAGGAACATGAGATATGTCAATCACACTCGACTGGTCAGGTATGCTCGGCTGGGGCGCCCTCTTTTCTTCGATACTGGTTTCGTTTGCGCTCGGCTCAGAAGCCAGGCTCAATTGAGGCAGGCTCACTTCTGAGGACTCATGAACATTGGTTCCAGCGGGTGACTTCGGAGCAACGGCGACCTCTAATGCATTTCCAGTGTCCAATTTGGATTCCACTAGCGGACTCGTCTTAGCGAGGCTCGTTACCGGCAACTCAGTGTTCGGCGACCTCTCTTCAATTGTTTCAGGAATTTTCTCAGCCGAATGTGATCCAGGTGAGCTCTCTACACTGACGTCGCTTTTGGGAATATCATTTCCAGGTCTATTCTCGTTGAACGCCTTTGAATCGGGCAAGTCTGGCGTGTGGGGAGCTCGAGAGTCTTCTTCGTGCACGTTGGTCTCAGCCGCGGTCTGCTTTACGACAGGCTCGGTCTCGATTGGGGTCGGGCTAGAGCTTTTTACGATCTCTGGCTGCTCAGGGGCGCTGGGCTGAACATGGAGCGGCTCGACCGTTGGCAGGCTGTCCTGCGACGCTTCCTTCATAACATTTGCAAAGTTCATACTGAGGTCTCGATGTATACCTGCATGGTCGGGTTCAGCTGCATGTTGGCCACTGTCGAGCTTGTTACCTGCGACATCAGAAAGAAGCGCATCATGAGACTTACTGATCTCTATTCCATGCTCTTCAGGCTCAACAATGCTACCACGATTGCCTGGGCCACTATTTTGCACTATTCTGAAGAACGAATCTTCGCCGAGGTCAAGTTCATGAAGCTTGTGATCGATACTGTGGCTCTGTTCAAAGTCGAATCCCTCTGAGGAACCACTAAGTTTCCGAGGAGTCGGCTGTCCAAACAATCGCGGGCTAGTTATAGCGTCAACGGTTTCCTCCTCTGCGGGGTCTTCCTCTAGAATGGCTGCTGATAGTCCTGGCCCACCTTGGCGTGGATCAAGCATGCGCATAAGCTCAGCCTGGCGCTTTGAGTAAGTTCGCTGTAGCGTCGGATCAGATTGTGGAGCCGGAATCGCTGCCCTGCTCACACTAACAGTTGCTGGATTACGCTGAGAGTCCAGCAAAGATTCTTTGCGCTGGACAGAAGCTGGTAAGTCGCTAATACCTTGTTGGAAATCGAAATCAGGCTCGGGCGACTCGGTAGGAAGCCGCTGGTAGGACAGACTCTCCATGACCACAGAGCTCTGGGATCCCCACGAGCTTTGGGATCCTCCACGCTGATGGCGTTGGTGGTGTTGATGAGATCGCTTCAGGGCCTCGTCAAAAGGCTCAATCGAATCCATGAGAGCACCAATCCTCTTATCAAGGGGCAGGCGTTGGCCAGAGATCTCGTCTGCTAAAGGGGCATCCGCCATGTCGGGAAGTACTGGCGAGGGCAATAGGGGGCTAACCATGGGGACCTCTTGGGGCACTGGAAGCTTGGGGGAAGGTACACTGATCGCGCTTTGAAGTGCCTGCGGCTGATTTTGCGGTAACGAGTCCGATTTACTAGGAATCAGAAAGGGAGGGATCGACGGGAGCGGGCGTCCCATGGGCACTGCCCTGTGTGCAGGCGAGTCCTGCTCGCTATCTGTATCGCAAGTTTGCATCGAGTTAAGCTCGTTTTGCCATGTATCTTCGGGAATCTCTGGCGTGAGTGTGTCATACTGGATCACCTCGTCGGTCTTGTGGAACTTGACTGTCTTTTTTGGAGAGCCTGGGTTTCTGCCAAATGTCCTAGGTCCATGCAGCCGGTTCATCGAGCCGTGTCGAGCCAGCGCCGACTTGGGCGGAGACGCCGCAACAGGAGCCATTGGTGTGACGCGTACTGTATTTTCTTGTTTTGGAAACGCGTACTAGTAATCCGGTATGTTTTGTTCACGGAACAAATCACGTGTTACGTGGTGGGTGTGTCCATGGATCACGTGTTTTATTTCAAGGAAAGGCAGGACGTTGCGCGCGTGCTTTGTTTTCCGTGCGACACACGTGTATATCACGTGGTCTATCTGTATTTGAACAAAACACTCAATGCTCGCGACCGTATAAGTTTGTGTTCCAGCTCAAATGGATCAGGAGGATGTAAAGGTAGGTAGTCTCACTTGTGCGGTATGTACTAGTCTATTCTAGGAGGAACCACCTTGGAAAGGTATCGGTTATATGGGCCGTGAGCTGCTTGAGCCCATAGCCCCTCGGAGAAGTAAATATTACGCTTGACACGGCGAGTAAAATCGAGCAGGTCCACAGCATATTTAGATGCGACCATTTGCAGCCACTCAACAAGGCTCCTGGCCTCTTGTTCGCGTTGCATATTGGTCTTGAATGAGCTGGTCAAGAGTAAAGCCATAAATAAACGAAGAGACGGCAATGCTGCTACAGTCGCTACGCATTGAAGTACTGGCACCGTAATGGGTGCAACCGACAAAAACTCCAAATCGTAGAAGCGGCAATGCCGTAGTAAATCAACAGTTGTCAACGCACTGAGATCGCATAGAATTAAAATGCGTAAACTCGGTGTATGCAGGGATACTTTTATATCGAATAGCTCCTTGGGTCCAACAATGCGGAGTTCCTCAAGAGCAGGATTGTCAATATGATAAAGAGACCTCTCTCCCAAGAGATGAAGTTCGAGCTCAAAACATGGCGGACAGCCCAATGCGTACCAGTCGGCAAAACACATGCTCATCCTTCGCGGCACTCGTGTGAACTCTACAGGCAAGTCGTGGATCACACGCATGACTGAGAGGTCTTCGAGTCCCGTTAGACGTATCAATGACGAACTGAGAATAATTGGGACTTGCAAACGGGTGATTCTCGAACTAATGAATGGGTCCGGCAATGTTAACAGGGCCGACACGGGAGCACACACAAGAGCTTCAAGCTCGTACGCTGCCGATGAATCGTCAGTCGCCAGCAACGACACGACGCGAATGCAATCTTCGGTTCGATTACCGATGACGCTAAGGCAGTTGAGGCTCTTAAGCTGCCCTTGGATGAGATAGAGTAACTCAAGAGTGGCGAGGATTTCGCAGTAGTTAGAAAATACAATCGAGACTTTGCGGATGAACGCAATGCTCTCGGCACTGATTTTGCCCTGGCGGATCGCGATGGCTAATCGCAGTCCGGCATTAGCCTTCTCAGTAAAAAAAACTTCCTTGTACACAAATGGGAGAGCAATTGCTTTGATTGCCCTCCCTACAAGCATGAGTCGACGAAGGTCCGCATAGGTCAAATAAGAGAATATACACGTCCAAACATCGAGCGGCAACCCCAAGTCAGAGTTCATTCACTCTGGACATACGGGCACATATCCACTACAGTTTGATCAAGGACGAGAGTTTGTCTTTATAAACGCCGCTAGGGGCCCCCAGCTTTACGTTTCGCTGAAAGGTTAGGGCAGCCCACTTTAGAGAACGTTCTCTACAGGTGGTGCTCGAATGGCTCGCCAGCGTTTGTCAGGCTCATTTGATGGTCAAAGCATAAGTGGGCCGATCGATCCGAGGTAACAAGCTTCGGATTTTCATTTGATCTTTTGAGCTGCCAAGATTGATGAGGTCCTTAGCCCGATTTTGGTATCCTGCCAATATATCACCAGTCGCAGGGAACACTGCCAGGATATGCCCAACCCTTACCCTGCCCACATTTTACTGTAATCGAGCACCGAATGGAACTTCATCGTATGCACCGTGATGGTTTGGGCAACACCAACGTTAGATGAATGGCGAGGGGGTGGGGGCAATCATCTGCGCGGCTACTGGGTACATCCAGGTGCCAGCGAGCTCGCCACGAGATTCTATGCAGCGCTATCGTCAACGCCATATCGAGGAGGTAGCCTGCCCATTGTAATCGGATCAAAGCTCATCACCATACCATGCAGTTGAGAAATAAAATGCAAATCACTTAATGCGGCTTTTCAAAGTCGCACGCTAAGCCGCGATAAAAGAAAAAGGACATGACCGGATTGGTTAGCTCTCAAAGCGCATATTCAGACGTCAGGATGCCAAATTTAGAGGATCGAGTTTTGGTAGCCTAACTAGGCGTAAACAATGCCTGTTTAATGTCAGAGCGATTTTTTGATTGACGTTTTTCAACTGAATCCTGCTTGTCAACATGCTGTTACTGGTGGTGGTAATGGCGTTGTAATGCGTCACGTGATCTGTGCAATTTTAGGTTGACCAGTTAAGGTTGTGCTAGCCGTTAATTTCTGTGGACGTTTTATCGAGCCACGAGCTAGACGGGTAGGATTAGAGAAAAAAAAATATATTTCTTTTTGGTGTTCTCTTTTTGATCTGGTTAGTTCACGTTAAATCCCAACAAAAAAAAAAAAATTATCAGCCCACGGCGTGACTCGAACACGCAACCTCTTGATAGCTCAGAGAGTATCTTAATGAATCACCGAAGTCAAGTGCGCTAGACCATTGCGCCACGCGGGCCTCCTAACCACTATACTACGAAAGCGATTTCTTACAAACACTGTCGAGAGTGCGCTAAACGGTTTGGCGTGAGTAACAAAATATTCTTTGAGGGCCACCGCCCATGGGAATGCTCTAAAACGTTGACCAAAATTGGTTTCGGACATTAATAGCGATAAAAATAACTAAATTCTTTCCGAGTGGTACAGAAAAAAACCTGTGATGAGGCTCCGGCCATGGTCAATGAATCGATGAAAATATTACCTGCTTTAAGGTTCATAAGTGCTATAGGAAAACATTCGAGTTGGTTGGGGCCCATAACTGTAACACAACGAATCTAATCCAAAATAGCTTGGTTTCATTTAGCACTTACAAAATGTTAAGAAGTGGTTGAGAGGTGCCTGTGAGCAGCTCAAACAAAATTTAGTGGTGGTCGGCGAATCTCACCAGCAGGGCCAGTTTGACTTAGATATATAAATGCTCTATTTTGATCTACATGTTGATTTGTTCACTTAGAACCAATTTGGCTGTCCAGCAGCGAGGGTTATGCGGCCTCCCCCGGGTTAAGTTTAGTGTGGTGATCTTCATCCGTGTGAGGCTACGAATACGTCAAGAAAGCTGTAAAACAGGCTCAAGCACCATTTAAAGATGTTTCGATCGCTTCAATTGATAGAAAGTCTTGAAAATGAGGCTTATTGTTGTGGGTTCCATATGTGACCAGAATAAGCTACGTAGCATTTTGAACAATAATATTGTAAATATCACACCAACAATTGAACTATTTATGTACAAAATTTCTTTCATGGAGGCAAGAGTCACTAAAGCGATCTCGTTTTCTTGCATCAAATAGATCTTGATGGTAGATCTAGCTCAGATCTATCTCGTTCGATGCGCAGTAAATAAGATTTTACAGTGTGAAATAATCAACTAAGGCTAATTAATTTAATGAACACAACAATTACAAGGCTCCAACATACATGTGGAATATACAGAACATTGGAGCAAGCTATCTATGCAAAAAGAAACAAACTTGAATGCAAGGGGTCAAGAGATTTCAAGTTTTAGGCAATCCGCGCCCAGTTCAGTTTAGTCGAAGAAGTCATCGTCATCATCGTCAATCTTCGCACCACCTGCCTTGGATTCGGACTCAGATTCATCTTCAGCTTCATCGTCTGAGTTACTTCGTCGGTTAATGACAATGCGATTTTGGGGGGTATCATGTTGTGAGACCTGGTTCAAGAGCCCAACCAAGTTATTCTCATCTACCTTGTTTTGAAGCTGTCCAGACTGGGCCATATTGATGAGGATCTGTTGCACCTGACGCGCCCGCTCAGGGCGTACCATCTCTATTCGGTTGAGTCGCTCACGAGCCTCGGGTGTGAGGATCTGGCTCAAAACACTATTTCTCATTTCATCTCGAGCCGGGCTCTCACCATCCTCGCCACCTTGTTTGGGCTGCCCTCCTCCCTGTGACCGCAGCTGCGCCAGCCGAGCCTGGCGTATCCGGTCTATTTCCGAGTCCATTCTTTGAAAGATTATGAGATGAGTAAAACGTCCCAAACGCGTGGTTGTAGGTTAGTTCTACTACAGGCCTGAAGAGAGGTGGTGGACACGCATCAACAACGTTAAACGCTGGCGCTGTCATCCTCCTTACACAAACCGCCCTTTCAGCTCCGCATAGCCAGAAAGCTCTCATCATGGCGGATGCCGAGCCAGGAGAGAGAGGCTCGCAGGAATTGCACGAGGAGGCGCTGCGGGTATTTAAGGATATCCAAAACCCGGACCTGACCGTGTTTGAGTGCATTTCCCGGCTCGGCGACCCTGGGCTTCGCGTTGGCGTACAGTTCATGTTATGCCAACGGCTTCGACAGTTCCCCTCGGATGAGGTCGCTTTCTACCTACCACAACTAGTCCAATTGTTTGTGACTGTAGAGACCGAGAGTGCAGCTCTAGAAGACTTTCTGCTTGAACTATGCCAGCAGTCGACTCATATCACCCTGGTGGTGTTTTGGTACTTGCAGGCCAGCCTGGGCGACTACGCGGACCAGCCAAAGAGCTACTCGTTTACGGTAGCAAAATCATTGTACAATAAGCTCCAACACGTTTTGTTCAGCTTGGGCGAGGCTCCAGACAACACGAACCGTGAGAACCCGACTCCGGCGCTCATTCTCATGTCGATGGTGGCCGCGTCCCTCGTACCAGCTGTGGGCCAGCAAATAAAGCCTTTGGTGGTGTCACAAGGCCGTCGCCAATTATTGGGGTGGCTTCACAGAGTCGCTGCTCCGCTGCGACGACAGAGTACACCTCCACCCCCTCCTCCTCCCGCAGATATGGCTAACGAACGCGCTGCGAAAAGCGTCCCTGACCTCGCCTTTTCGCATGCCAACGATTCGACCGCGAGCGTCAAGCTATCTTACAGTAGCGCGGCCAGCCGCCTTACCAACGAGGTTGAGAAAAATTCTGCCGAGTCGCGACTTAAAACAAACTATTTCCGCAACGAGGCTCAATTCTTGTATGCCTTGCAATCGATTTCAAACCGGCTCCTTCTGGTGCCAAAGCCTGCGCGTTTGAGCTCGCTTAGACTCGAACTTGCTCTGCTTAACCAGGATTTGCCGGCAGAAGTTGATCTGCCATCGCTACTACCCGTGACTCGCGACCACCGGCAAAGCCGCATTGTTCGCATTTCGCCCCAGGAGGCAACGGTGCTCAACTCGGCAGAAAAGGCGCCGTTTTTGCTATTGGTGGAGTACCTGCGCGGAGATTTGACCTTTGACAAGAGCAATAAGCGTAACAAGCACATTCTCGCTGCGGCAGAGTCGGCCCCGCCATTGTTTGAGCGGGCGCTGAACACGCATTTGAACATAACCCCCTCATCCACAAGTGTGTCAGAGGATCTCGAAGCGGTCGAAGTGGTGCAAACCACCATAACCAAGGTGGTGTCACCATCATCCGATGAAGAAGAAGATGTTTCACGGCTGTCCTTGGTTGAGCTCGAGGACATGCAGCCTATGACCAGCAGTAACAACCGTAAACGGTCGCACACGCCGCTGCCAATCTCGCAGGACGAGCTAGATGCTGCGCAGTCAGTGCAGGAAAATGCTGGTTCCGGCTCGCTAGACATCGCCGATTTGGCGACCCAGATGCGTACTGCGTCAGTGATATTGTCTCAGCTTGACTCGACGCGGTTGCCCAAGGGTGAAGTAGAGGCAATCAAAACAAAAATTATCACGTCCATGCAAGGAATGCAGGACCACCATGCCCTGATCCAAGGAGAAGCTGGTGAGCGCAAGCTCGAAAATGATCTCAAAACAGCGGGCCTGTCCACGGCCAATGACGACCCCAGTGCCGCCAACCTTGGCGAGGACTGGCAGTCGCGCAAGAACCGTATTCGTCAGAAATCGCCGTTTGGGCAGGACCCACGGTGGGACCTGTTCTCGGTGATCGTCAAGACTGGAGATGATCTTCGCCAAGAAGCACTAGCCTCCCAATTTATCCAGCGAGCATCACGGATCTGGAAGACTGCTGGTGTTCCTGTGTGGGTCAAGCGGATGCGAATTCTCATCACGTCAGGCAACTCTGGCCTAGTTGAAACTATCACCAATGGCTTGAGTTTGCACTCGATCAAAAAGGCGTTGACAACCGTCAATGTCACCAATGGGGGCGACCCCCGTCAGATTGCACAGCTGAGCCAGCACTTTGATCAAAAGTTTGGCCGAGACTCGTCATCAATCAAACGGCATCACGCCTTGGAGAATTTTGTGAAATCTCTGGCGGCGTATTCGCTACTTTGTTACCTGCTCCAAATCAAGGACCGGCACAATGGTAATATTCTCGTTGACAGCGATGGCCATATAATCCACATTGACTTTGGCTTCATGCTCTCCAACGCTCCGGGGCATATTGGCTTTGAAGGATCGCCATTTAAGCTCACGCAAGAATACGTTGATCTAATGGGCGGCACCGAGTCGAAATGGTATGCAGAGTTTGTGCGGCTGATGCAGCAAGCGTTCCGGGAGCTGCGAAGACACACGGACGAGTTTGTAGCGTTTGTCGAGATCATGTCGACCAATTCGAAGCTGCCTTGCTTCATGAGCGGGCCCGCGACAGCACAGCAGCTTCGACAACGGTTTATGTGCCATCTCACCGACGCCGAGCTCGACACCTATGTCGAAAGATTGGTATCCAAGAGTTATGGCAGCGTTTCAACGCGTCTGTACGACCAGTATCAGCTCGTTACCCAGGGCATTTACAGTTAGTTACAGTTATTTACAATCCTACACCGTGAGCATTGGAACTCAATCGCGCTTTGTCTTTTACCCGGAGGTATGATGGCAGCAGAGCTTATATCAGCGCACCTTTTTGTCGTTTTCATCGTCCTCGCCAAAACCACGTTTTTCAAACCGAATTTAAATCAAGATGCCAGTTGTAACGCGCCAGGTGCAAACTCGCGAGCCCTCATTGTTTGAGAAAATCAAGATGGGTGGTATCATGGGCGGCTCTGTTGGAGCTGTTGTGGGTCTCATCGCCGGTACCATGACTGTGTACCAGTATGGTCCTGGACCCCGCGGATATATGCGCACTGTGGGCCAGTACATGGCTGGTTCTGCGAGCATGCTGGGTCTGTTCATGGCAGTTGGCTCAGTTATTCGTGCCGAAGACATGCACACTGCTCCTCACAGCCCTGCCGAGTGGCGGCAAAACTACCTTGAGGAGCTTAAGCGTCGCTAGTCGTGAATCTTCCGAGCATGTACATATGATTTATCCACACAAACTCCCCCTCGACAAGGCCAAATTACTTATTTGGTTGTTGTTGAGACAGGCACCACAGCGTAGGAATAAGCAAAGTCAAATGAAGTTAATGAAAGTCATAGAATAATTCAATATGTGATCTAATACGCAGGACCGCATGTAGGCACCAAATTAGATGACCGGTCACACCATAAACACCGAACAGAAAGTCACAAAGGTCCAGGGTGCATCGCAGTGACGACAAGAAATATGGGGGGCAGCCTTTATCCTGGCTTGGCTTAATCAACTCCTTTTCTCCCCGCCCCATGAACTCGGCCACCTTCAACCAGGACGCGAGCTGCATTGCCGTCGGCACAAATGCCGGGTACAAGCTGTTCAATTGCTCACCGTTCGGCAAGTACTATAGCATTGACGACGGGTCGTGTGGCCGTGTGTCGATGCTGTTCAATACGGCGCTCGTGGCAGTGGCTGGCAAGGGCGAGGATGCGCACCGGTCGCCGCGGCGGTTGCGGGTGGTGAATACAAAACGCGAGCTCGCGCTATGCGAATTGACCTTTCCAACATCAATTCTCAACATCAAAATGAACAGAAAACGCCTTGTCGTTGTGCTCGAAGACCAAATTTATATTTATAATATCGCGAACATGAAGCTATTGCACACGGTGGACACTGTCCCGAACCGGAAAGGGGTGGCTGATCTCGCGTCGGATGGAACCTACCTCATATACCCTGCCGGGCAACCAGCAAAACATACACTGGCGCCTACGCCGCAGAGTGCAAACGCGTCGGGCCCAGCAGGCGAGCTCATTGTATTCGATTGTGACTCCCTAGCGCCTGTAAATGCTGTGCGAGCGCATCGATCACCGCTTGCCCAAGCTGTATTCAATTCTGATGGGTCCCTGGTCGCGACCACGAGTGACAAGGGTACACTGATCCGCGTGTTCTCAGTACCATCAGGTACTCTGCTCCATGAATTTAGGCGTGGAACTTATCAATCCCAAGTGTTCTCGTTAGCATTTAACTTGCCATCGACATTGTTAGCGGTGTCAAGTGCCACTGGCACCGTTCACATTTATAAACTACCGGCGAGTGCGGCCGAGAGCCAAGAGGGAGAGACCCCTAACGACTCCACAAATGTGGATGCCCCTGAGCCTGAAGAAAATGATCCTGACACAACTACGGACACTGTCGATACAAAGAAGACTAAAAAATGGAGTATACGACGACGCGTATCCAAAGCATTACCCAAAGCCCCAGCCGCAGTCCATGAATTATGGGAGTCTTCACGTAGCCGAGGATTTGCTCATTTAAAATTACCTGACAAGACACCCTCGGTGCTTGGGTTCGCAGCTCCGCCGCAATCAAACGTCATTTATGTAGCTACTGGTAGCGGCCGGTTCCTCCAGTACCAAATTGACCTTGAGCATGGCGGTGAGTGTGAAGTTCAGGCTGAACACTCTTTGTTATAGCCTAGCCTAACTTATGATCTTTTTCTGTACGCAAAATACCTATTTGTGGCTCACTGTCGTGACAGTGCTTAATGGTGTGAGTAGGGTGCTGATGAGTGGTGGTGATGGTGCTGAACTAAGCGGGAGGCTGGCCCAGCCATTTCATCGCGAACAGTAGCTTTCCAAAATACACCACCATGGCAGCCGTGTCCGGTGAAGCAGAGGGCGGTAGCGCGTCGATTGATCCGGCTGGTCCGGCTGGCTCGGCTGGTTCAGCTAGATCGGGTACCCCGGCGGCCCCGGCTAGCACCGATGATGACCTTGCTCTCGAGGTACAAATGCTAAGTTCGCGGCTCCTTGAGGCAGAGGATGGCCGTTCACAGCTGGAGGAGCAGGTGCGTACACTGTCGCGAGAACTGACTGGGCACAAGAGCGAGAATGCTGAAGTTGTTGCGCTTCGGGCACGTATACAAGAGCTTGAGGATGAGATGGGCGACTTTTCGACCCAGTTGCTTGACGAAGCCAATAATTTGGTGGAGAAAGCGAACCGAAGGGCGGCCGCTTCACAAAAACTTGTTGAAGAACGCGATGTAATTTTGGAGACGCAGCAGACACAGATTGACATTCTCAAGGCCATGGTCGAGGCAGCGCCCCCACCACCAGTAGCATTAAAAGAAGATGAGCACGACGAGCGCACCCAAGATGAGGAAACTGCCATGTGGATTGAGTACGGCTCCTACTCGAGTGCTAAACGTCCGCTGGTACGCTGTGACATTCGTGACTTTGATGAGTTTTGTCAACTTGCTAGTACGCCGCGATGGAAAAATACGGTATTTGGCCGGCGCACAATTGCCGAGGATATTGTCCCCACGTTACGACTGGATGTTGCCGAGCATGTGAGCTGGCTGGCGCGACGATCGTGGCTTCAGGCGTTACTGGATGGTACCTTAATTGTTGAGCCTGTTTCCGGCACCGAGCGGGTGTGGGCATCACGGCCGTCACATCCTTGTGTGCTGTGTGGAGAGAACCGACCGCAGCCACAGTATCGACGGTTGTACCAGGCCCGAGTTCCTGGTGAGTCGCAGCCGTTTGCGCTTGGTCTTGAGTGTCATGCGCGGATGCGTCTTTCTGGCGATTATGCGACGTTCTTGCGGTCATTAGCAGATGGAGTCCGCCGTATTGATACCATTGAACAGCGCCAAAGATGCTGGGAAGAGTGTTTGCATCTTCGTGAACAGCTATTCTGGTCGCGAGCTGGTGGTTTGTACCCTCCTGCGGCGCACACGAAGGTTCCACCGCCATTGCGCATTGAAGAGGGCTCACGACATTCTAGTGCCCCGGCGTCGCCAATGCCTCGAGACTCTCAAGACTCCCGCGAACGCGTGGGCCGTGAACCAATGTCTCCTCGTAGCCCCAAGCCGATAGCGGTACCAGGGTCACCAGGATCATCGAGGTCGTCGCCAGCTCCACCAGCGTCGCCAGCGTCGATGTTGGCGAGACAGTCGTCAAAGAGTCACAGGCCCACGGACTCACCAACGCGGTCCACACGCGTGCCACCTCCAGTTGTGCCGCACTCGTCTGCATGGAGCCCGGAGAACATTCGTGCTCACGAAATCGGTGACAGTGGTCTTCGCACCAAGCTGGCGGAAGCCACGGAGGTGACAGGCAAGACGAGCAAAGCGGGAGAAGAATCAGTTCAAGAAGACGAAAGAAGCTATTCACGCGAACCCAGCCAGGCAGGCGTTAGCTCTGAAGGAGATCGCGAGACGCCTGGCGAGTTTGTTTCTGCCGAGGAGTCGGAAGCGGAGCGCGAGTGAAGCTTCATTAATACCTAACAAGCTTATTTATTTGATAGTTCCTTGTGTCATAGCCAGGCTAAAAAGGTTGAACCAGTGGCCAGTGGACAGTAGACAAAACTATACCCGAGTGCGAGACTTTCAAACGCATACTCGAGTGCGAGACTTGTCAATGGAGATCAAGTGGTGACAAGCAGGCCAACAACAAGCATGGCTGGTTGCTGCGGCATAAGCTCAGACAAAGACGATCATCCGTTATCGCCGAGGCTGTTGCTCTGCTACGGCATGTCTTAGCGGAAGCTTCATGGTAACTTCATGGTAACTTCGTTGTAGTTGAACGGTTTGCCTCGGCCTGGGTTACCCCCCTGGTCAATCAAAAGTAACTCGTCTAATATTACATTCGTGACGAACTCGCTTAGATTTCCTTGTTCAGGGCTTTGCAGGGCGCACACGCATAGAATACGCCCCGCACTGGCGGGGGCACTGGCGAGGGCCAAGATCGAGATAAGATCCAGTGCTAGCTTGGTAGTGTACTATCGCTATCGAATCGAAAAAAAGGTTTGTGGTTAAAGACTATCGTTATCGGGTAAGGACACGGTGGAGTAGAGAGTGACCGAATCAGTATGCACCATTTTGGGCTATCGCGATGCATCGGGACATGCATGCGGCATTTTATATTGTCCCAGCAGAAATGCGGGCCGTTTGGTGGCGCCAAGGCTTTAGAGCTAAAAAGAATCTCAAACAAAAAAAAACAAGTTCAAAATAAAGTAGAAACTAAGTTGAGCTAGTGAAGCACACGAGTTGCCTCTGCTGCCGTTATATTGATATCCATACAGACAGACGACAAGTTATTTATTAGCTGGAATTGCGTGCTGAACCCTTACCACTATAGGCGCACGTCGTTTGAAATATCGTCCCGAATGCTTACAAGCCCACAAAGATATTGTAACCGTAGAGCCACGATCAGATCAGGCTTAGTTTTTTTGTTGATTTGTGTGTATGGCTGAGCCTCTGCCTTTAGGGCTACCCCTCTCGAAACAAGGGAACAAGGGAACAAGGCACGATCGACGCGGAAGAATGACGCCCTGTGTGACGACGGTCAGCAGTGCGGAGACATAAGATGAGAACGAGGAAGAGAAGCTTGGAAGTGCCAAGGATAAACTTCGCAGAATATACGATCACCACCGCGCCCATTATATACATAACCAAAAAATGGAATAGAAGCTTCTATGTTTAGTTGTGTTTCCCCATTAGCGCCCGAGGCGACCTTGCCCTGATAAGCCGCTTGGCGGGGGACGGGCAAGGATTGCACAGAACCGTACAGGGGGATAAAGAGCCAGAAGAAGATAAATCATGCCGCAACACGGTATATCGAGCTATTGTCACGATCATTGTGCAAATCTTCCCCCCAATTTAGACGATCCTCGTGCGTGGGAGGCACAGGTGGTCATCTCGCCCTTCCCTGACCAATATCGATTGACCCTTACAGATAGGCAAACAGTCAGGTACAATACGCAGGAAGGGTATGGTATACAAGGTATACAAGGTATCCAAATGACGAGGACCCTTGCACGTTAATAGCGTCGCATTTTGGCGAGGATTAGCCGCCGTTGATTTAGGTCGTGCCGAATAGACAGTACGGGCAGAATGTCAATCAATGTCAATGGTTTTTGGTAGTGCTACAAAGATCGTAGGTTCTCGTCTCTCGCCCCGCACTAGTCACGGAACCATTGCACATACGGCCCCTACTCATAGGAAGCTAATTAGCCTACATTAATTTAGTATTGTTCTTATGGCTTGGATGATTACATAATCAAGAATCTAGTGAGGGGGAGCTTTTTTTTTTTTTTCTTTTTCTTTTGGTTGGTTCTGTGGAGAGCATTAGGGCACGGGTTGATAATCAGCAGGAGCGTGAGAAAACGCAGGCTACGCGGGGTTTTTATCCGCATTGATACGGTATGCGGCCCCCTTTTATTTTTTTGTGGTGGTGGTGATAACTATGTTTGTACTTAAAATGACCACACCCACTTTAGTTTTGGTACTAAAATAAAATCTTTAATAGAAATCGGAAAAAGAAATTGGTTTTACGGTTTGTACTAGCTTGATCCACATAGTGCCGAGAAGGCGGGGAAGATCAGTATTACTGTACGGTGATGAACCCGGATTTCAGTCGAACCCTCGTTGTTGCGGGCTCCGAGCTGTAACCACCACCTGAAATGCAGGCTGAACTGGAGGCAAGTACATTTGTTCTGACACACAAAGTAAAACCTGGGGTCAAAACCTACAAAGCTTGAAATCACAAAGCTCAAAAAGGTATATTTGGTTCTAGTTTGAACTGGCCGGGTAATTTGCGATCGCAGACTGCGTCATAAAGCTTGTCAACCTCGCGATCGGAAAACGTAAACGTAAAGATCGAGCGCAAGGTTAGAACCAAGAAAAAAAAGTGCGCGGGCTAGGGCCGAAAGCGGAGGTCGATGCTCATATCCATGTTAACTCATTATTGCGCAGCAGCAGCCATCTAACCAAAAGATATGACAGGGGAAAAAGTCAGGATGGGGAAAAAAAAGAAGGGTTATGTCAGTGCGGGTTAGATACTGGGGGTAAAAGGCTAGGCTGCATGCAGCATATTACGTGCTTATAACCACATGTCAGGATAGCTTTTCGGGGACGGGGGCGCGACGAGAAAATGGTCCTACAGAACATCCTAAGTTTACTTTCGTATAAACTGTCAATTTAGCGATAGTTTTTTTTTTTCATAGCCCCACAGGCCCTTTTTAACGCTTTTGAGCCTCCCCCCCTTAAGCCTTGTCTCCCCCCCCAAGTTCCTCCCCCCAAACCTCTGGCGGCTCCTACCTGCAGCTTCAAGCCAGCCTTTTAGCCCTTACCTCCCGGATCATACCTCCGCCTCGCCAAGGAACACACCCAAGTCATTCCTTACCCTTGCCGCCAGCACTCAGCACTTTCCCCCTCTCAGGCCATGCCGGGATCCTCGCCAGGTCCCAAACAGTTGTGTCACTCTGCAGCCCCAGCTTCTCCACCCTTATTATATATATATCGGGGCCACACCCTGATTTGGGGAGAGGTTTTTTTTTCTTTTCTTTTTTTGTTGTTGTTCGATTAGACTCCTAGACAAGACAAAGTCTGCAACATGACTGCTCCATTTGTACGTCCCCTTCTCAGTCCAACCTATGACCCGCTCCAAAGCCACGGCCACAGTGTAGGTGGCCCTTCACCATTTGTAGGCAACGGGGCGTTGAAGATGCGCCACAATAGTGATTCGCGTATCGACTCTCGAATTGTGATAGGCTCCGCGGGGTCGCCCCACACAGGCTCGCTGCATGCGCCAAGCCATCACGTTTCCACAGTATCGGGCAAGCGCTCGAAGGTATCTCGAGCTTGTGACGAGTGCCGCCGAAGAAAAGTAAGTATTCCTGGATTTTCCTGGTTTGATTTGGTTTTTATTTGGTTTTTGATTTGTTTTTTGTTCTGTTTTGTGTTTGTGTTTGATCTATTCCTTTGGTTTTTTATGGCGTTAACGAACTCACTAAGGTCTGGCACTAATGTTCTGCCCAAAGCCTGGCTCAGTCTGGCATTGGTATTCTTTTAAGCGAACTGCAAGTGGATACTCGAAGCGAGATGGCTATTGCTCTGGCACGAACTGGAAAGTCAAGCGCTGGGTCAAGCGCTGGCCAAACCTCTTGCAAATGCCGCAACTGGCTCGTTTGTCGTTTTTCGTTTTTCGTTTCTTGTTGTCGCTGCCGCCCCCCACCTATCCCAGTACTCCGCATGTCTACGTTACCCCCTCCCCTTCACCCTGCATATTCGGATCGGCGGCGATTACTACGACGAATTTCATCCATGTCTTTTGGTCCGTTGACTTGGGGGAGGGGAAAAACGATTTACGCTTGCCTCGCACCCTTGCGTGAGAAAAGTGATGGCCAGCAGCAGCCTCAAACTTCGCCTCTTGCGAGAGGGGTATTATCTCTGTGCGTGATGAAGATCTACCCACCCAACGTTTCTCCCTCCCCCCTTCGCATCGTGTTTCCTCTAATGCTACCTACATCATGACCACGCAATATTTCTCCCTTCTTGTTTGCGTCCGCGTCCGCATCCTCGGACTTGTACGGACATATGCGCCTGGGTCCCGCATTAGACTCGCAGCCAGTGGTGTGTTGCCACGGACGCCATGGGTTTTCTCCGTCTTTTTTTTCCCCTGTGTCAGCAGACGCACGTCCACACTTGTGTCGTGTGTCCCCCGCTCTATGACCACCAGGCACCGGAAAATTTCGGAGCCAAGATTACGCAAAAAGGCGGGGGTGGGCTGGAGACGAGGCGCGGGGTTGCTGCAGCTCCTCCGCGTTCCGCTTGTGACTAAGAGTCCCAACCCCAGAGACGCTGCGTAATGTCATCGACCCTTGTCCTGCCATGCCTTATTGGGGAACTGCCGCTAGCCTAGCGTTACACACACAATGCCCAAATGCCAAAACCCACACAAGCCAACCACGCAATGAACATAATACAAAAAATCAAGCCCATCATCATCATGTGATTTGTTTCCTCCACATTTTTCAACCTCAGTTTACTAACCTCTACCCCAGACACGATGTGATATCGATCTACAGCCAGAAGGCTGCTCATCATGCCGACGAGCGAAAGTCGATTGCACTTTTGAACGTACACAACTCAAACGTGGCCCATCAAAACGGCCCCGTTCGCTGTCGACGAATGCCGTCACTGGCCCAGGTGCGACATCTGCGGTTAATCTTAGTGCCGTTGCATCCTCACTCGCAAGCCTGCGCTCTGCAGAGCTTAAAGCCGCGGGATCGGGCCCAGGCTCGGGCTCTCCGAACTTGCCCCAGTTCTCGGCAAACTTGCATAGTCACAGCCCACAAAGCGCTCCAATGGGAAACTACACCAGCCAGGAGAAGCTGCCGGGAATTGGCGCTCTGCTCGCATGGTCCTCGGGCCAACCTGACCAGGTGAACCCCGTGCCAATTCCAGCATCGCCTGCGGCACCCCCGCAACAATTCGCCGGCTCTGCACCCGTCTCTGGCACATTGCCGATCCTTGTTGAGGTCGCCTGTGCTCAACCTAGCATGTCTGGCATGTCGCCATTCCCCATCATGGCCATGGGCCCACCTGCATCACCTCAGAGCCCGTCACGGTATGGCTATCAGCAACCCACGGCTCAAATCTCCAACTTGCAATTGGGTCCCAACTCGCCGCAACCAGTACAAGATCCCGCGACCCCTACCGTCTCATACTTGTCGGCGCAGTATATGGTCCCACAGCCAGCGCAGGTACACCCGCAGCCACAGGTACAGGCACAGGCACAACTCCAGCCACAGGTACAGGCACAAGCACAGCCCCAGCCACAAGCACAGCCACAATTACAACAACAGTCACCCGCAAGCCTTGGCCATCCCCATCGGAACCTGTCACTGAACCCGCATGATGCTCAGGTTCTGACAGAGTATTATACGTGGTGGCATCCCGTGTTCCCTGTGCTGCCAAGTAATACTGATGAGTTGGTTCAGCTCCTTTCTAATCCTGACTCGCGTGGTCTCATTAATGCCATGACTGGGGCAGTGTCCACGCTACCAGTGCCCATTCACCAGGACAGACAGTCACGCCATATCCAACTGATCCAACTGATCTTTTTGTATCTCCGCAGCCTAGAGTATTCATGGCTCGGAGCAGCTGCCGCCAACGTAATTTCAATGCTGTCGACAGATCAGTCGCCGCAAACGCAGAGTCTGTTCGCTATTGTCGCTGCCCTCGACCGCCTTCATTCGCTCACTCACAACACAACCCCATTGGTAGGTCACCGCGATGGCCTGGCCCATCTCAACTCTCCTCCTGGCAGTGAGAGCCTTGTGAAGGTACTCAGGGCACTTGAGCTGCTGCCCGCAAATACCCCATCAACGTCTCGCGAGACTCGCGGCTGGCTGAGTCCCCCGCCAGAGCACGGTCACGACGCCATAGAAGCGGCTCTTCACTGGCTCACGCGTCTCAAGGATACGAGGGCAAAGTCTGAGCTGCGCCAACTGCTCCCGAGCCTCGAGCGAACGCCCCTAGCATCGTTTGTTCGTGTTGCAACCATGTGATCATTTCTATATATAATAATTTTTACAGATTTTTGGCATTTCAACAGGTTTATTTATTACATTTTTCTTTAAGAAACAGCTTTTGCCGTTGTCTAGTAGTTACATGCAAAATTCTTCGGGTGGCAGGGCTAGGGCGTCTGGCGATGACTGCAGATGCAAAGTGGTGCACGATACACAATTGGTGAATATAAATACCTCGTTACCGAGAATCCTGCATTACAGGCAGTACACGTTACACTCATCATGGCTGTGTCTGACGACTGGGAAGAGCTATCCCACCGATTTTTTGAAATGTTCCAGGGTTTGATCGAGGAATTGGCCGAAGATCAAATTGCCAGAGACCTGAAGAGGCGGGCTCACTGCACTCTTTGCGGGAGAAGCGGTATCAAATTACGCTGTAGGGACTGTGAAGAGAAACGCCGGCCTGAGCATCGCAGAATTCGTTCAGCCGGTGCAGATTCTGAATACACGGAAACTCCAGGAAAGCTGTGCGTTGATTGCGGGCGTGGTTGCAAGCATGGCTTGCGGTGTAGAGATTGCGGCGTGGGGCAACTCTGCTTTTGCGGCGAGGAATTCTGCAGCTTAGAGGAGCCCCACTCGAGTAGATGTGACCGCAAGAGGGTTGAGCTGAATCTGGCGCGGTATTCATATGACTCTGTGAAGAAACGGTGCTTGTTTAACTGCTTTTGCGGTGGAAACTTCTTAGAGGAGGATAGCGAGACGGAAGGAAGCGAGATGGAAGAGAGTGACGTAGAGGCCAGCGAGCCCGTCAAGAAGAAATCCTGCGAGCTCATACAAAGCAAATTATAAAAAGTGACAACCATACTTGCGCTTGTTGAGGGCAGAGTCTGATATGCGCAAACAGCTTCCAAGCCTCGGCCGAACATCCCTTGCATCTACATGTGATCATTTAGATATAATCATTTTTACAGAATTTTGGCATTTTAACAAGTTAAGTTAGTACAGTCTTCTTTTGCTCTCTTTTAAGACGTGTCTGAATACATGCAAAACTACTCGGGTGATAGGGCTAGGCCGTCTGGCGATGATCCGGCGATGACTGCACATGCAAAGTGATGCACGATGCATTGTTGGTGAATATAAATACCTCGTTACCGAGAATCCTGCAATACAGGCAGTACACGTTACACTCATCATGGCTGTGTCTGACGACTGTGAAGATCTATCCCACCGATATTTTGAAATGTTCCAGGGTTTGATCGAGGAATCGGCAGAAGATCAAATTGCAAAAGACCTGAGGAGGCGGGCTCCCTGCACTCTTTGCGGGAGAAGCGGTATCAAATTACGCTGTAGGGACTGTGAAGAGAAACGCCGGCCTGAGCACAATGAAATTCGTTTAGCCGGTGTAGATTCTGAATACACTGACAATCCAGAAAAGCGGTGCGTTGATTGCGGGCATAAATGCAAGCATGGCTTGCGGTGCAGAGATTGCGGCAATGGAGAACTCTGCCTCTTTTGCTGCCGAGAATATTGCATTTACGAGACTCACTCGCCAAGATGCCATATCAAGAGGTGGGATCTGAAGCTGGAGCAGTTCACATATGACTCCGCAAAGAAACGATGCTTGTTTAATTGCTTTTGCCGTGGAAACCCCTTCGAAAAGGATAGCGAGACGGAAGAGAGTGACATAGAAGAGAGCGAGCCCGTCAAATAGAAAGCTTTGCGAGCCAGATCCTAAAAAATGTAAGCTATACTTGCGCTTGTCAAGAGGGCAGAATCTTAGATGCGCAAACAGCTTCCAAGCCTCGGCCGAACGCCACTTGGATCTACATGTGATCACTTTGATATAATAGTTTTTACATAGGTTTGGTACTCTAACAAGCTTATTCTCTTCCACCATTTGCTCAATCGAGATGCCCCGCTCGTCGAAGTGCATTGAGAAGACGTTTGGTATATCTCCTTATTTATATGACCCTGTGTATAGGAGGAAAAAGAGCCCTATTTAATCCAATCATGCGCTATCTTTGTGAGCTCTGCGTAAGTCGCGACTATTTCGCGAGTACTAGCCCTACGATCACGAGGTGTATAACAATGGTCCTTACGCCAATAAGGACTACGATGAGAATTGCGCGGACTATCAGATCTTTAAAATTTCTTTGGGGGGCCAGATTTAGATATGAGGTTCGCTAGCTCATGTGAAGTGAAATGTCCATGAACAGCACACCATTAGGTCTAAAGCTCTTCTCGACATCGATGATAGGAACAGATTGACCAATTTTGCACTAACTATGGGAAATCTCAATCTGCTAATACTCTTGACAATTAAACCCTGGAATCGCATGCCTCAAGAGCCGAGAAGGTCATGATTCGTGGGTTAGGGTGCTCATGAGACTTTCGTCGATCACTGTAGCTGCGAATCGATCTACAATGCATGTCGAATAACAGTTATGCTAAATCAAGGATTGCGTTCTAAAGGCTTGTTTACGCCAATTCATTCTAAGTCTGGAGCGAACACCGCTCGCATCGTTTGTTTGTATAGCGGTCATCTCTATATAATAAAATATTTGAGAGGTCTGGCTTTCTGACACTTTTATCAATTGGCGCATTTAGCTTTTTCTCAAGAGGTTGTTCAACCAATGAGAAAAGTCGCAGAAACTTCAAAGGTGGTTACAGGGCTAGGGCGTTTGGCGAAGATCCGGCGATGACTGCAGATGCATAGTGATACACGATGCATACCAGGTATATTAATATACTTCCTGCCTGCTAAAGATCCTGTGGTACAGGCAGGACGCTACATTTGCCATGCTTGTTTCTGGCGACTGGGAGGAGCTATCGCGCAAATTCTTGGAAATGTTCCAGGGTTTGATCGACGAAATTACTGAAGGGCGAATCGCCAGAGCACTGCAGGAGCAACGTGACTGGTTCCTGGAGGACCATAATGAAGAAGAGCTGGAGCAAGATGACTGGTACAAACCGGCTCACTGTACCTTTTGCGGGAGAGGCGGTATCAAGTTACGATGCAGAAGGTGTGAAGAGAAACGCCTGCCTGAGCACAATAAAATTCGTTCAGCCGGTGTAGATTCTGAATACACTGACAATCCAGAAAACTGGTGCGTTGATTGCGGACGCGAGTGCGGACCTGATTCCTTGTATGGCTTGCGGTGCAGAGATTGCGGCAATGGAGAACTCTGCTTCTGTTACTCGGAATTCTGCTCCTTGGAGGAGCCTCACTCGGATAGATGCGAGCGCAAGAGAGAAGAGCAGAATTTGAAGTGGAAATCATATGACCCTGTGAAAAAACAATCCGTTTTCAACTGCTTTTGCCACTTAAAGGAAGATAGCGAGACGGAAGAGAGTGACGTAGAGGCCAGCGAGCCGGTCAAAGAAATAGCCTGCGAGCTCATGCGAAGCAGACTATAAAAATGTGTAAATTATACTTGCGCTTGTCGAGGGCAGAGTCTGAACTACGCGCGCTGCTTACGATCCTCGGCTTTTATCTACACATGGTCATTCAGAAATAACAAGTTTTGTGAATTTTGGGCACTTCTTCTCTTACGGGGAGATCAGGTCGCTGGTCTATGCGGGGTAAATTGTCTAAAACACATCATCTCAGTACATTTAGAGATATGCTCAAAACACTGACCTCTTTATTTTAATTAAGATTAATATTAATCATTGCTTTGACTTTGACAGTTGGCTCCTGGGATTGCATACCTGGAGATCCGGGTAGAGTCTAATTTGAGGTTAGGGTAATCGCGAATCTCTTGTCGAACACGGCGGCAGCTACGGAATAATACACCATGTACATAAGTCAAATATGCTGGATCGAGGACTGCGTTCCATAAACTCATCTACGCCAACTGATTCTTAGTCTGGAGCGAACACCGCACGCATCATCTGTTGGTACAGCGAATTCTATATTTTAAAAATTTAGAGAGGTCTGACTTACTGACAGGTTTATCAATTGGTGTTTTCTTTAGCTCTTCTTAAAGTGGCTGGTTCAACCAATGGGAACAATCGCAGATACTTCAAAGGTGGTAAAAGGGCTAGGGCGTCTGGCGATGATCCGGCGATGACTGCAGACGCATAGTGATACACGATGCATACCAAGTATATAAATGTACTTCCTACCTGCTAAAGATCCTGCTATACAGGCACGACGTAGAATTTGCCATGCTTGTTTCTGGCGACTCGGAGGAGCTATCGCGCAAATTTTTGAAGGGTATGATCGACGAAATTAATGAAGAGCGAATGGCCAGAGCATCGGAGAAGCAACGTCACTGGTGGCTGAAGCTGTATGGTGAAGAGCTATGCGACCTCAAGCCGAATTCGCTATGCCACTGGTTCAAGCCGGCTCACTGCACTTTCTGCTGGAGTGGCGGTATCAAGTTACGATGCAGGAGTTGTGCAAAGAGGCGCCGGGCTGAGCACATCAAATCTTGTTCAGCAGGTGCAGATCCTGAATACACTGACAATCCACTAGACTGGTGCGTAGATTGCGGACGTGAACGCGGAGCTGCTTGCAGGTATGGCTTGCGGTGCAGAGATTGCAGCCGTGGGGGGCGCTGCTTTTGTCACTCGGAGATCTGCCCGTCCGAGGATAGCGAGGATAGCCAGTATAGCGAGACGGAAGAAAGTGACCTGGAGGCTAGCGAGCCGGTTAAAGAGCAAGCCGACAAAGTCGTACGTAACAAACTCTGAAAATATATAATTATGACTGCGCTTGCCCTGTACCAACTGTTCGACCGATTGGCAACGAAACTTAGTCCTTACATTCTTGACAGATTCACTTTTGTTGCCTGCGGCTTTCGGCGAAATCCGCAAATGAGCCGTACAGAGAAATCAGCTTAAAAGTCAAATGTCCCTCACGTTGTTAACGACAATGTATATAGTCCTTTTTAGGTTTATGAGACCTCATACTAGGCGATGCCCGTGATATATAGATGTCCTTGTAATACCTCTTTCTTATGTACAGTGAATAACGGACATAACTTGGCGTTGCCAGCTAGATCATCCTAATGCAATGGCGTTAACCAAACTAGAACGACGCCGCCGACCTTTATGAACTACCATCACACTGTAAATTAATTTCGCTATTTGCAACAAACATCGAGCCGCCCACGCCGTCGTAATTATTAAAAAAAGCCGCTCATGCCGTCCCCTTATTGATACTGGGCTATCATCCTCAAGTGCTGACTGACTGGGACATTTGGGCTTGCAAGCCAGGCAAAGAGCGGTTGGGATCCCCCGCTTAACTCGACGCGGCAAATGGCAACAAACTTAGGACGGCCTACGCGTCCACCAGGGACGCTAGTGTCTGATTCGGGCAATTTGCTAACGCCTTTGAACTCAGGCTTGTCTTTGAGGAGCTCTACAGGAGGCGTGTTCCCCTCTCGGGACTGCATTACTCTATCGAGACCGATGCCGCATCCGTCGTCGTCAGCGCAGGCGCAGCCCGCGCCGCAGCCGAATATTTTAGCATCAGAAGGCCAGACGCCGAGCTCATTTACGTCTGGAATCCATCTAGTTGCCATTGAGCACTCAAAATTGCCACCGGGCCCCAGTAAACCCCGGCGGCCGCGGGCTAGCATCAAAAACAACAAATCGTCATACATATCTCGCGGAGTAACACTCGACGGGTTCAGCAAACGCATCAGCCCTGCATCCGACGGGCTGTCGAGCTACCTGCTTGTGGCAAACTTCTCGCGGTCACTTGTGCTACTCGATCTCGACGGCAAAACCGAGCACCGCCACGAGCCGCTCAGCAAAGTGTTCTTGACCACAGCGTGGCCACTGTGCCATGCGCTTAACCACACTACAAAATCCAAAACTCAGCTTGACCTGGCAGTGGGTACATCAAGCGGCGATATTCTATGGATCGAGCTTGTGTCGAACCGTTACCACCGCCTAAACAAAACCGGCAGTATCACGTCTGCTCCTGTCGCCGCCGTCGCGTGGGTCCCTGGGTCTGCAAACCTGATTGCAGCCGCTCATGTTGATGGTTTTGTTGTAATCTACGATGTCAGCGCCACCGAAGAGGGCTCGCCTCCCCGCGTTCATACAGGTCCTATCAAGCCGCGATCATGCGTGATGCGAGTCGTGGTGTCGTCACAACCCTCGCAATCAAAAGGTATCGGGTCGAAGCCGTTGTGCGTTCATGCTGCATACAAATTGTCGGAGCTCAATCTCACTTCGCTTAAATTCCTGTCGTCGTCACTCTTAGCCGTCTCGTGTCGTGATGGTTACTTGAGACTGCTCGATTTGGAACAAGAAACAATCCCCGATATGCTGCCCAGCTTCTTCGCCGGTGTTCTGGATATCGCTTTGAGTTTCGACGGTCGCTATTATGCTATAGCTGCCGAGGACGACGAGATCACCATTCACGACGTCCCAACCCACAGCATTGTGACTCGGCTCCAAGGCCATCAGGCGTGGGTATCTGCAATTGCCTTCGATCCATACTTCGACGACCAGTCCGGTGGCACCTATTATCGCCTAGGATCTGTAGGCGAAGATTGTACCCTTATGCTATGGGAGTTCAGCCCATCGTCTCTTGCGGCTCCACGAGTGAGCCCCCAGCCTGGCTCTGAGGAACTGCATGATCACACTTCTGGTAACACGCGTTTACATGCTCACATATCCCGGGCGCGGATACCCGTCACGTTCCCAGTTGCGCAGTGCACGCCGGCCCTGCCTGAGTTTTCAGCAGCGCCGATGAGTAGCCTTGTGTTCACTGAGAGAAACATCACCGCCGCCAATCACGAAGGGCGTCTGTGGACATGGTCACGAGCATCTGTGAACAGATAAATTTAAATGTATTTTTAATTTTTGTTTTTATTGTTATTTCGAACCACTTCTTTTATCTTTTTTTGTAGAGTAGTTGATTCTGTGGCCCCTGTGCAGTTTTGGGGACATATAAAACCTCATCACCAATAATTAGTCGCCTGTAGTGGGTTTGTCGGAGTCGTATAGAGTCTCGCGCACCTTAGATGCGTGTCCGGTTCGAGTCCTAGGGTGACTGCTGAGCCCCGTGGTAGCATGGGAGCTTACGCGGTCTTGGGAGAGTTGTACAGGTCAGGTTAGCAATAACGCAGCTAGCTACTCTATCTAGGACGGCGGTCGGATGGCACGTTTCATGGTCGTAGATACTCGCTCATTACGCGACGATTTCTTTTTGGATTTTGTTCCATTGCCATGAAGCCTAATTGCGACTTGAGCCACACTGGCACTTTCTAAATATGTGCAAGTTCGCCTAAGTCTATGTGCACTAGTAAATCTTTTGGTCGCACTCAAGCTTCAATGGCACAATGCTGCGTAAGCAACTTCAGCGGGTATTAACACCTTTGTTCGGTATTATTTTGCATGGGGAAGAGGAAGAGGTTCCATGTGGAAATAGATAAATGTGACGATGTCTCAATCTTTCGTCACGGAGTTTCTACTCCTACCAGTGCGAAGCGTCAAAGTACCGAGCCAATGACACCTCTGGGGGTCCCTACGACCTCTGCGAGCCTTATATCTGCGCGAACCGCGAAGTCAGAACCATTGTCTAACCAGACATCTGTAGATTCACTCAAGCCAGTAATAGACGCGTCTAAGCTGTCACCGCAGCCGGCTTCCTCCCCAACCCCGATTCATGCTCAGGGTGCGTTCCCTACACCTGAGAGTCAGTCGCGGGGCCCCGAATTGTTGACCGAGCAAGACGAGAATAACAACCCAATACCCCACAAACATGCTACGAAGACTGCCACGGAAGTCGTTGTGTTGGACCAAGATGAATCCTATGTCGAGGTCGTCAACGCCTCGGGCACACCGCACACGTCGCGCTCACCAAGTGTTGCAGACGCCTCAACACTCGCGCCTCCAGCACTGGTACCAGTGAAAAAACCACCGCCAATAACGATCCGTTATAATTGTCTTATACCTGGCAAGGAAGGCTCAGGGGAAGAAGTAGTCCCGCGAGACACTCCTCTTTATGAATTTTACGAAGACATATTATCAATTGCCGACGACGACTTTGTCTCTTTCCACAAAGGTGCTCGAATTGCATCCTATCTGACTCCAGCTCAGATATTGGCACCAGAAATGACTATTTTGGAACTTGAAGTCATCAACAAGGAACAACTCGCGCAACGCGAAATAGAGGCGGAACAGAAATACGCGCTCGAGGCTGAGGCTGGGACTGAGACTGGCGCCCAGGCCGAGCCAGACTCCAAGCAAACGCTTGGGGATGCCGAAGTAAGCGTCAATGACCAGCCAACTGGAGACGAAGACTATTTCCTCATCTATATCAACTTCAAGGACAACAAGAATCTCAAGCTATTTGTCAAAGAGGATACCAATATGTCTAAAGTGGTGCAATTTATCAAAACCAAGAAACCAGACACTCAAACCACTGTCAAGGGCATCAAGCTGGTCTTCGATGACGAGGCAATGGATCTTGACAAGTCCATTGGTGATTACGATCTCGAGGCTGACGATTGCATAGACGCCTACTACTAAATGAACATAGATGTGAACAGATTCTTTTTTCAACCTCTTCAGTTATTTGGTGCGACGAGCCTGGCGTGGCTCTGCTATTGCGCTCATGCTCTGTGCCATGCTCTGTGCCAGTACACATTGTTAAATTAATAATTCCCTACCCCTAGAGACCGGAAATTTCAGCCCTACATAAAGAGAACTCCCAGGGTTAAAATTAACTACTGTAGTGCAGCTATCTCAGTGACACGCAGCTATTTATCTTGCCACCGCATCCAATAGAGCCAGGATGCTCAGTTGGATTTGGACGCTACTTTTGGCGTTATCTTTGGCACTTGCAGAACCTTATGAAGAAGATCCCCAGAAGCTTGAAGATGAGTATATAAGGGGTTATCCATTATTCTTTGGATCATTCGAGGACGTGGGCGATAGCATTATCGACCACACTGTGATTGAACTTGCGGAAGCCGACCGTCAAATCACTGAATGGCTCACCGGATGCAAAGCTGACGCGTTCCTCCTTGTAAGAGACGCGGCGCCATTTGATATTGGTGAAATGAGCCGCGTCAAGCGACTCGGAGAAAAGAGTCTGACCAAGGGCTCGTTTTTGACTGATTATCCCCTAAACCTCCGCGAGCTGTCTTTGGATCTCGAAGACTATTGTGGAGCTGAGCGAATTGACATTGATATCTATGACAAGGAACCCGTCAAACCGTATATGGATGTGCGTCCTCGCGTGTTTTATCTCGAGTTCCGGCCTGAAGACTCTGATCTTAACAAGGACGAGATCATCAAGGCGGTGTTAAGGCATGTGCCTACCCCCTACGTTACTGTTATATACGACAGTTCGTACGCACAACAAAAGCCCGTGCTTAGGTCCATTCACAACGACCAACGTCGTAAGAAGTGGAAGGGCGCCTACGATCAAAAACATAACCCAAACAAGGTGCAGCCTATAATTGCTCCCTTGTTCGATAAAATAGGGCCGAAAGACCGCGGCCACGCGGCTCCTGAGCCTAGCATTGACATCCCAGACCACTTTTTCATGGGTCTGCTTGTAGCATCAATTGGCGGAGTTGGGTTCATGATCCTTCGAAACCTTTTTAAACAGTAAAGTACATATATATATATCGCATTTACACCCTGCTAAACATTCAACTGCAGGACTCTCACCATGCCTTGGCCCTCCCTGGCCTGGCCAGGCCACAGTCCCAAAAGCTTGGGTGGCCAAGTAAGCACCCAAGGCCATCATCTCAGGGGCGATTTTAGGGACCAGAGCCAAGCGTGAACTTATCAACGCCATTGCGTCCTTCCCCCCTCCCACACCAATTTATTGTTCCACGACCCACCAACTTAACTTTGAAATATGGGACTCGTAAGTATCTCGGTTTGCATTTGTAGAATGTGCAGACGACTAACCTCTTAGTTTGGCAAACTTGCCCACTACTCTTTTGATGCTATGCTGCTCAGCGCAGTGATTGCTGGCGTGCGACGCAGCACAGGACTGACGCTAAAGTCCAATGCAATCGAGAACCGTGATGCACAGGGACTTATGGCCAAGTATCTTGAAATGGGCGAGTGGATGCTCGACACCAGCACAACGATTATGAGCGCGTCAGGATACTTTGAACGTCGCCTTCCTTGATTGTGCCCGATAGAAAGAGAACGCGCTCAAGAGTCAATATAATTATCATGCCGAGCAACCTGCTGTCAATTCTAGACCATTTTATTATTTAACTATTTGCCATCATATATTTTCAGTGTCACGCGACCAAAATTTGGCCTGTAGGGTTGTGTCTTCCTATCGATATCGAGCTCCCATAAAACAAGCGCAATGGTGTAGAATTACTATTAATTTGCTGTCTCACCGCATGAAAAGATATTAAGAAAAAGCCGAACCTCACGTCGTTTCCCCGGTCCACATGCTGATGTTCAGGCGGATGGCTTCCGTCGCGTGATTTGGAAATGGCAGAAACAGTGCTTCCTATCCAGCTGCTGGACTTAATATGGAAGGATTTCAATTAGCTCTTGCTATTACAACAGTGTTTCGTGTTTATGAGGGTACTTGTAGTACATTAACATTTACATGGTCTTTTTGGCCAAGCGATCGTTGCCAAGCTTCGTTATAATCAGGCTACATGTGAACCTTAAGTTTCAAGTCAATTGAAATAATTGACCCTAACTTAAAAAGGATCGCAACATAAAAAACTCTATAGAAATACTCAACAGAAACCCTTTAAAGAGAATAAAATTAGACCAGAGTTAGCACTCACGTAGTTTGCCTGACACTGGGGTATACAATTGAATGCGATCATATCATTTGCACTCGCAATCTACTCAGCAACAAGCACCTTCTTCTCCTCGAGCATATCGGCGAGCTCACCACTCTCTGACATACCCACAATGATGTCGTGGCCACCAATGAACTCCTTATTTATGTACAGTTGAGGAATGGTGGGCCACTCAGAATATTCCTTGATGCCCTGTCGAAGCTCAGCATCCTCAAGGACGTTATAAGCAGCGAACTTGGCAGGATCGACGCCCTGGTAACCCAAGATCTGGATCGTATTACGGCTGAAGCCACAAGCAGGAGCCTCTGGGGTACCCTTCATGAATAGGACCACAGGAGCAGAGGCAACTGCCTGGTCAATAGCCGAGCGCACTTCCTGGCTCAAGTTGCGGGTGGCAATCGAAGGGAAAGCGCCAGCACGGAGGCCTGCAAAGCCGGGGGAGGCGAATGTGGCCCGTGGGGTAAACGCAGCTGCTCTTGCTAGTCTGAACATGTGTGGAATGCTATTGATGCGTTCAAAAAGGTGACAGTAACCTGACCGTTGAAGTGAGCTTTAAATTCACCCGACCGCTAGGGCTAAAATCGTGATGAGGTGTGACACAGCGCCTGCTAATTGGGACCGTTATGATTCGCAAAGGCAGACTTACGCGTCTGGGAGTCTACTTAACTTTTTAGCTTTGTGCTTACCCTAGCTTAAAGTCCTGATGGGAAGTCCCAAGCTCAGTCGAGTCCTTGGGAGACGCGAGGCGTGCATGTGTGCGTGTTTGTCTGTTTGTGCCTGCTGCTTAGAATGTTGGGCCCAAAAATATAGCAGGCAGTACACTGTATCACCAGCCATTTCCTTCACTCCCTAATTCAGGCAGGGCGATAAATTATTATTAAAATCCGGGCGCAATAGCTCAGCAGCATCTGGTATCGTTTAACCACCATACGCTGTTTACGGGGCCATGGTCGATGATCCGGGAAATCGCAATGGTCGGGCACTGACGTCGCGGCCTCAGCACTCGATCAAACGACGACGGAACCAGTCATACCGCCAGAAACCCAAGCCTAATAACCAGCCGCACTCGTCGTCACCACCTCCCCCGGGTGGTCCCACACCGTCAACTTCTTCTGCTGCTGGCTCGGCAGTCGAGTCGGGCAGTGCAAATACAAACGGTAAAGCTTTGAATGGCCGTAACGATGTACGATTGCCAACGAAACCCAGAGATTCTGGTCCTAACGGGCGGTACACTCCCCAATCTGGGGCTAAGAAACGCAGGGCCCCACAAGGACCAGCAGGTTCTGGCCAACCACAGTCAGTCCAGGGAACAGCTCAGCTCCCATCACAGGCACAAGCATTCCAGAATAAGGGCCAAGGTCCTAGTAAAAAGCATCGACCACAGAAACGTCCAGAACCCAAAAACGGGAGACCTGACATTCCACGGGGACCTGCACCTGTGGACACGCCCGCAACGATGGCAACGGCAGCTGCGGCGACGGCAATGCACACTTCACAGCTACCCCTGGCACCTGCAGCTCAGCTTCATATGGTTCAACAACATACGCCCAAGAGCAAGGAGCCGTCACCTGCTGTGTCCACGAGCTCAGATCATCGGGCCACGGGTGTTGTATACTCCGCAGAGTCTGTATTTGAAACACTGGGCCAGGTGGGCGAGGGAACTTACGGAAAGGTATACAAGGCGTGTAATCGGACCACTGGACTGACGGTAGCCATGAAACGGTTGCGTCTCGAGAGTGAGCGGGACGGGTTCCCAATTACGGCCACTCGAGAGATAAAGTTGCTACAGAGCCTGCGACATCCAAATGTTGTCAAGTTGTACGAGATGGTGGTCGCGAACCGTAATGTGTACATGGCGTTTGAATATATTGACCATGATCTCAGTGGTTTGCTGCAAAACACTGAGCTCATTTTGTTGCCTGCACATGTCAAATCGATCACAAAACAACTGCTTGAGAGCCTTGCATACCTGCATCACAAGGCGGTGGTCCATCGAGACATCAAGGGCCCTAACATTCTTATCAGTAGCCAGGGGCAGCTCAAGCTAGCCGATTTCGGGCTTGCCCGCACGCTGGCCGTCGACAGCCCCGAGGTTCAGTACACAAACCGGGTTATCACCCGGTGGTACCGGCCTCCAGAGCTACTGCTTGGCGCGACGCAGTATGGCCCCGAGATTGACATGTGGGGCGTTGGCTGCTTGCTTGTGGAAATGGTATTGCGTCGCGCCCTGTTCCCAGGAAAGGACGAGATATCGCAGTTGCATGAGATTTGGAACGTCATGGGCACCCCGACCAGCTGGCCTGAAAGGGTGGACTTGCCATGGTATTATCTTGTGAAGGAGCCGCCATCAAAACCGAACGTTTTTGCCGATGTGTTCTGCGGCTTCGACATCTCACGAGACTGCTTTGCCCTTGCAGCCAAACTTTTGGATATGAACCCGCGAACGCGAATAAGCGCAGCGGAGGCGCTCAAGTCGAACTATTTCCGCGAACTCCCCAAGGAAGAGCCATTGAAGCTCGCAGGAATCCATGAATGGCATGACTTTGAAGCAAAGAAACGGCGCCGAGACAAACGCGAGGCAGAAAGGGCCGCTGCCGCAGCAGCATCCTCAGCTGCCGCAGCGAGCGTGGGTCCCGTCGTGGCGCCAGTGACAGTAGCTTTAAGGCCAGTCAAGGAGAATCCGGCTGAATCGTCTGACATTGCACCAAAAAAGTAAATAGTGCTTAAAACAAACAAGAATAAATAAATAAATACCTACAAATTGCCCCAGGGAGGGCAGGCCCTATTGCGGCTGGTTGAATTGTTGTGACGGGAACCCAGGCATTCCAGGCATCATCATTGGCGGCATCATTGGCGGCATCATAGGCATCATCGGCATACCCATCATTGCGTATACTCTTTGAGGAGTCAAGTGGGCCCGGAGCTGGTCCTGCTTCATGCAGTAGGCTGTCCACGTGAGCTCGTCAAACCCATAATTGAAATAATCAGCCACATTGGCTCCCGGTGCACGCCACGGTTTGTCCTCAAAGCTCGACAAAGGAAGCTTTGTGATCGGTTCGCCATTGTATTCGCCTACCTTGTCGATATCGATATGTGGGGGTGGCGCTTTTGGCTCAGCCGCCTCTGAGTCGCCATGCTTATCCTCTGGCTCAGCAGTAGCTTCCTGCGGCGCGACGCTAGCTTTCTGCTCGATTGATGTGGCCGTAGCTGCGGGAGGTGGTGCAACAGATGCAGATGCACTCGCAGAGGCGCCAGGGGCAGGGCCAAGCACGAACTCGATATCCGAGTCCGAATCAGAGCCAGAGTCTGCGTCTGTATCTGCGCTCGTGTCCTCGGGCTCCAAGAGCGGCCCCTGCTCCTCTTGTTCTATTCTGGCCCGTTTCGCCAGCGATTCCGACCCTGAATTCTCGGCAGCTCGCTCCACAGCCCGCTCAACAGCTCGTAAATCATCAATCGCAGACATGTTGGTGAGATGTGAGATGAGTAGTCATCGAAGAGGACCTACGAGCCAAGTTAAGCTTGTGGTGTGTGTTTGATTTCTTGCGCAAATGAACGGCGCTGGCGGCGGCATAACCGGATCATTTATCCGGGGTGGCGCATGGTCAAGAACAGAAGACCAGATCGTCACTGCTGCCGTTCAAAAGTATGGACTCACGCAATGGGCCCGGGTAGCTTCACTGCTTAATAGACGAAGTGCTGCGCAATGCAAAGCTCGCTGGTTCGAGTATTTGGACCCAGGACTCAAGAAACATAGCTGGAATGATAAGGATGATGCCCGGTTACTCGAATTGGCACGACGGCTACCCAATATGTGGCGGACCATTGCCCCAATGATGGGGAGGTCATCCCAAGCGTGTCTAGATAGATACAATTACTTGATAAGTGGTCGCAACGACGAGTTATCGGTAGCCACTGAAGAATCAAAGCCGGCTCGTGATGGGCCAAAAGAGGATGAAGAGGATGCACTTGGAAGCGACGAAGAGACTGAGATGCTTGCGGAAGCTCGGGCACGGTTGGCAAACTCACTAGGAAAGAAAGCCAAACGGAAACTTCGTGAAAAAATAGAGGCGCAGGAGAAACGGCTTAAGATGCTTGAAGACCATAGACGCGATAATACTGGTATCAAGTTCGTGCGCTCAAAGTTTGCTGTGGACTATAACGCTGAAGTGCCATTTGAGATCGAGGCAGGACCTGGTCCATTTGACACAACCGCCGAGGATGCGAGTGATGCAGCCAAAGTCCGTAATCGTGAGACGGCAATTGCCAAAGGAAAAAAGTTTAAATTTGGCCACGAGCCACTGCCAACGCCCAAACCGGTACGGTCTCGTCGTCGAGAGCTTGAGCTTCCGGTATTGGCTGAGCCTAACCAGGAACCAAAACGAAACCGTCCATCCAAATCCGAAATTAAACACGTTGCTGCACTACTTGCTCAACTTCCTGCTCCTTTATACCCTACCGCCCTCGAAGATCTACCTGCTACTCCCCCGGATTGGGGTGAATTTGCTGAAGAGGAGGATACTCGACCTAGTGCTGTGCGACAGGGTTTGTGTCGAGCTACGGTAGTGATTGATACTGATAATGACGAACTTGCTGAGGAAGTACAGCACATAATACACCACGGGCAACGCGTTTCGCAGGCCGAGCGCGATGCCGTCAACGAGCTTATAGATGCCGAACTAAAAAAAGGTCAGTTACACTCACAGCTCGAGCCAGAGCCACAACAACCAATAACAGTGGTGGTTCCTGGGACGGCGACCAATGTGGACATGTACATGCGAAGGCCCGAGCCGAGCGCGTATAACAAGCTACAACTTCGACATTTTGACGTAGCGAAAGTGGCTTTACGGGTTGACGAGTTCAAGAAACAGGCCAAGCAAGAAGAAGATGCGGTAAAGCGAGAAATCGCTGCACTGAGAGAACTTTGCGAGTAAAACAAAAAAAGTGTTAATTATATGGCAAATAGAAAATATAAAAAAAAGGGGGATTAGAATATGGATACTACAATAAATTGATCACCAAATTAGATGAGGAGGGCAGCAGCGCCGAGGACGGCGGCACCAGCACCGACAACCATGCCAGCAGCGTTGTTGGCAATAGGAGCGCTAGCGGTCTTGGTGCAGCCACCGGAGCAGCTAGTGATGGTCTCAACAAGAGTAGAGGTGGCAGTGAGGGTGCCGTTGGTGCTGTTGCCGAAGGGAGCAGAGGTGATGGTAGCAGCAGAAGAAGGAGCCTCCGACTTCTCGGTGGCAGCAGTGGTAGGAGCAGCAGAAGACTCCTCAGAAGGAGCAGCAGAGGTAGAAGCAGGAGCGCCGCCGGTAGGGACAGCGGGCCACGAAGCCTTGGCAATGCTGTAGGCATCGTCAGCGGCATCGAAGCCAGAGGTGTACGAGGACAGGGCAGGAAGAAGGGAGTTAACCTTGTCGGAGTCGGCAGACACGGCGGCGATGATGGAGCCGAGAATGTCAACAGCGGCGGGCTGGAGGGACTTGATGTCACCCTGGACAATCTGGAGAGCACCAACAGCGGTGAAGTCGCTGGCCTTGGCGGTCAAAGCAGAGAGAAGGCCAACAACGGCGCCAGAAAGGCTGTTGACAACGGAAACGTCAACGTCAGAGGTGAGGGAGCCAGCGTCGCCAGAAAGGGCGTCGACGGCATTGACAAGGCTGGGGAAACCGCCCTGGATGCCAAGAGCACCAGCAAGACCGGCGCCCTGGTCCCAAGCAGCAATCTGCGAAGAAAGGGAGTTGGCGTAAGACTCGACGGCAGACGCGTCAGAGCCAAAGTCGGCAGCAGCGAGGGCCACGAGGGCAGCGTAAACGAGAGACTTGGAGAAGGCCATTTGAAAAAACGATCGAAGACTTTGGGATAGTAAAGAAACTTTGAAGTGAGGGCGATTCGGGTTTATATATGCAAGCCAGCCATCATCATCATCAATCGCCGAAGCCTGCAGAACCCACCACTAAGGAAAAAAAAAAAGGGGGCTAATGCGTGTCTGCTAATCATAACAATACATGTATGAGGAATGAGGCAGCCCCTTGCGGACGTGCCTGCCCTATCTTGCTCAGCTTAGCCTTGCCAATGTATGCTTGTCAATGCGGGCTGGCCAATGTATGCTCGTCAATGCAGGCTGGCCATAACCCTTTTACTTGTTTGGCGTGTATCACCATACATTTTCCGTCACGTAATCGTTCCTAAATCGGTACCAAGGCTGTAGGTCGAATGCACGATTAGCACGTTTTGGGGCAGCCTCGTCGTGATCTAGATACACAATGGCTCGCGATCTCAGCCATTTTGCCTCACTGCGTCGTACCCCGCACAGGCTGTATACCTCAATGCAGATCGCTTACCTGGTTTGGGTAATATCATGGTAGCCGCCATGCAAGGATTACCCGCTGACTCACCCTGTCACTATGGGATATTCTTTCCATTCTTCAGCCATACACTTACATTCTAAATTACTGCTGTGTGTGGGCCCCCGGGGCACGACAGCTCCTCGCCTCATCGCCAAGGTAGTGGGTTATGCATTGCATTTTGCCCCTCCCCACGATTCCCCGCACTGGTGTAAGGCAAGGCACGAAATATTTCACCATGGTGAGGCAGACCGGCCCTTTAACCAACTAACCTAGCAGCCATTAGCCAGTAGTCTAGGGGCCAAAAACAAGGTGTGCAGGAGACATTTGTCCGCGGTAAAAATCAAGAATTTGTCCGATCTATTTTTGGTCAGGGGTAAGATTTTGATCAAAACAGATGCATAAACATTACGGTATATTTCCTTTTCTATGCTGCTGCATAAGCAAGGGTTACGCCGATCACTTAGTAAACTCGGGGATGGCACCTGCCATTTCTCCTTTGGCTGCATTTCGCACAATAAGAAAGTGAGGCTAGAGACTGTGGAGCAAAACCAGCAAAAAAGTTGGTTTTATAGTTGTGAATATGAGCCCTAGTCAAATCCCGTGAATTACAACTGTTAGTTTTGGTGATCAACTTATCGTTAAGTCGTTGTCTCTTGTGGAAACAAAAGTGTCAGGGGGGCCCATATATCCCGGCCCGGAGAGATATCTGCCCGCGCGCTTACAACCTTTGGGTTCTCTCGATGATGACTTTTGGGTGATTGGGTATCCTACCCTGTTTGGCATACAATGGGTAGTATCACCACAATCAAGAGGAATGTAACTAGCTCCTAGAGATTAAAAGTCAGCTTCAACGGTAAATACCATTCCGCCTCGCCGATCTCCTGCCTAAAGACGCGGTATCACATGAACTCTGGCCCACCTAAACAAAAAAAAAAAGGGACGAGAATGTAGCCAATGGTCGACGCGTCTTTTTGAGCATGCGACATATGACAACGCGACAAAGCTGCGACAACGCTGCGACAAACAAACTAAGTTGGTTTAAGCCGTTACAAGAACATCAAATCTTTTTTATTTTGTTTTAGTTTATTTGTTGCGGTCGCGTTCTCGTTATCGCGTGCTCAAAGTCGCGTGGCTATGGGTGAAAAATGTCCAGGGTAAGGGTCGCGTTGCTACGATATTGCGAATTGCGTAGCCACATGGCGGGCGGGCCGCTAATGAAATATTTAACCTAATAGATGAATTAAGATATGCTCAGAAAAAGTCTGGAATGGTACATATCAAACTTGAGGTTCTGGTGGTGGAGAGCGCTCGATCATGAGCACCTGGCGAGATCTAACTACGTAACGAATACGTGCGCTCTAACCTGGTGAACTATCAGCACTACAAAAAAAACTTTGTTTGCACTAGTATAAAATTTCTACGAAGATAAAATGTTAGACACACATTCATCAGGGCGTGGGCAATTGGTATGAGAGTTACTGTACTGCAACAGGATGGAACTCCTTCCAGTTCTTGGCCCCGACGCGTCTATCGACGCGTCTTTCCTGTGGTTACCAGAGTCTGATCGCAAAATTTTGGTAGCAAATTTTCTAGATATTTTGCTGTTAGAGCTTCAAATTAGAGCAATTATAACCTGGCGGTTTACCCAGCATCATTACTTTCCTCAGTCAACTTCGTGAGTCAACTTTCGCTGATCAGTAGAGATCTTCTACATGGATTGGGTCTCTCTGGCATCCATTATGACTATATAATCCTCGTTCGTGGCCTCGTTCGTGCACACTGCATTCAAGCAGTTAATGAGCGAACAAGAACCCAAAGTGGGCTATAAAAACGTAAAGTAATACAGGCACTGGTGGAACGCGCCTTAATTGATTATGATCAGGTCGCGTCGCCAAAATAAACAATAAGGTCTTTGGCCGCAAAATAAACATTCACGAATCTACGCTCCGAAACCATATCCATAAACACGAGGCCTGGCACTCCTTGTCGTATTTTGACGCACGCTCAGGAAGCAGTTGTAATTCAATCGATCCTGGATGCGGCCGAGCGCAATCTTCCCATGACGCTTGCTGATGTACGAGACGCGGCTACATATAGCCGGAGACAGAGAAATTCTGGCATATCCCATTCTTTAGGGGGCACCCAGGAATCACAACAAAGATATGCAGACCAGCCGACTATCGCAGACTCAAAAGAAACAGCGTGGCTGCGTTCGAGAATTAGTTTTCGTGCCTTAATGAAACTTTCAAGAAATACGTGGTTCTGCCGTGTAATACGTACAATGTGGATGAAATAAAACTAGGATTTGGAGACTTTGGGTCTAATGTAGTTGAAGGACAACCAGCAGCACCAACAGGGACCCAGCAGAACAACAGCATCGCTCTGACGTTGTTGTGTTGTATATGTGCTGATGGAACCGATATGCTTCCAACAACAATATTCAAAGGTCAACAGAGACTATCAACGTGGGACGAAGTGACCCCCAAAGATTGGGGGATCGATATGTCGCCCCACGGGCAAGTCTCCCCAAAGAGGTTTTCAAGGTGGGTGGAAAGGTTTGGCCACAACACAAAGCCAAAGCGAATGGGGACTACCGCTTGTTCGTACTAGAAGACCACACAGCACATCACACTGAAATTGTCACGAACTACTGTCGTGAACATAAGATCCTGCTTCATTATGTGCGTCCTTACTCCTTTCGTATGCAGCCATTGAGGTGTGGATTACATTCATCGCTCGTGGCCAGCCTTGATCGGCTTCTACAAGGTATACAACAACAATCTCAGGCGTGCTTATCGAAAGGTGATCTCCAGATGCTCATTGACACGGCATACAAGCAGTCAAAGGCTCCCAAAGTCATGCAGAGTTCCTGTGAGCTCTCAGGCATCTTTCCTTTTAGCCCGCAACTCGCGTATAGTTCCCTTGAAGTATCCACAACTCAGAGCTCCTTCCCACTGGAGGTGAAGGCATTATATGAAGCTGTCAAGAGAGCCAGGATTGAACCAATTGATAATGTTCAGTTTCGCAAAAACGACAGCGAACCCGATGATGTTCAAGGAGCTAAACTCCAGGACCGGCTGTCGCCAAATGCCCCTGCCAGGGGACAGCTTGAAACTCAGGGTGGCAGCGCTTCAGAACATGATGTAGACCATGAAGCTTCATCCCAACAATCGGACAGCTATGATTCACAAGAAAGTGAAACCAGCTCTCAGTCTCCTCATATTGGTGCGAGACTGTTCTCTTCACCACAGAATCAGCAAGCCGCCGATCGAGGCTTCAAGATACTCGCACAAGCACTGTTTGATCCATCGGTACCGCCTAGCTTGAGAGTATCTATGTTAAAAAACTTAGAAAGATACAGGGACAAGCAACGCATGAGACGCGAAAAGATGGTCAAAGAACTCCAAGTTCTAAACATGAGACGCGAAAAGATGGTTAAAGAGCTCCAAGTTCTCAACGCTGAAGGCATTAACGACAGTTTGAGCGACTGGCTCTCACATATTCTATCACCACTTGAAGATAATTCGGACGAAGACACATCAATAGCCTCATCACACTCGCAGGGATATACTGACCCATCGATACTTCTACTTACCTCAACCCTAAAGGCCAAACCACACAGTAACAGCTCAAATACTGATGGTCTCCAACACGCTAAGACCAGAGCAGAAGCCAATAGCAGCGACCTTGAGAACGATTCGAGCCTTCCTAGTAGTCCAACAAGGCCCTCGGGCGAACTGACGGAAGCCGTAATACGTCACTCTCAATTATGATCTTCACCACGGCGATCTGAGGAACAATCTAACGGCTTCATGCTGAACTTGACAACTGTTGAACGACTCTTGTACTAGCGTTACATTTAATTGTATGTTTGAGCATCTAAAGGCCACAAGATAGGATTCCAATTAAAAAAACAAACAATTATAGATTGGCCGCACGGCGCGGGTAAATGGCCCGATCTTTGGATATCAAGTTCATGAAATATGCGTTAATACTTATCCCAACCTATGCGGCACAGCTGCCAAAAGGATTATATCAGGGATTACGCTTTTTTGTTTCTTGGGATCCGTAAGTTTATCGCAAGGCACCACCGCCTGCAGTTGTGCAGAGGCCGGTTGTAGTAAAAAACCACAAGAAACCCGCGGGGTTCCAGTGCTTGTACGCGTCCCCGGCCTTACTTCTTACACTGGTATGGCTGGTAGCGTCCCAGATCTCCCGGGGGTCCATGCTCCTCCTCATGGTGCCCGCGATATCATGATGGACGTGATGAATCTCCTTCGTCGATCTAGTATCGGCTTCCCCGGTGCACAACCAGTGAGCTTCACTGTAAAGCATCTCCAAGAGCTATTTGACGAAGATTATTTTGTGTGCGAAAAAAGTGACGGTCTCAGATGTCTTATGTTCCTCAGCAGCGTCGAAGACGGTGCTGGGGGCCGTGAGGAACGCACATACCTCATCACCCGCAAAAGTGAGGTGTCGTGGATCCAGGGATTCCATATTCCCCGAAGCATGGCAGAGCTCGACAGATTCCACGACGGAACTCTTATTGACGGCGAACTGGTACGCACACAACCCAATGCGGCGAACCCAGGACATCCCTCCGAGGGCAAATTGAGGTACTTTATGTTCGATATGATCGCCGAAAACGGCCGCATCCTTGCCAATCGCGACCTCACAAAAAGACTGGGCCACTTGAATCAAAACGTCGCCATGCCGTTTGATCGCTTGGTTCGTAAATTCCCAGAGGACGTTAGGTCGTTCCCTTTCAAAATCTACATGAAACCCATGTCCGAGTCGTACCGCTTACCCCGTGTGCTCGAGACCCATCGTGACCATTTATCCGATGGTCTTATCTTTACCAGCGTCAAAGCTCCCTACAAGTTCGGCACCGACGACAAAATCTTAAAATGGAAGCCTGCCGAGGAGAACTCAGTCGACTTTGCTTTGCGCCTCGACTTTCCAATTGTCACTGGCGACGACGACGACCCCGATTCGTTCTGCGACTATGACGCCAAGCCTACAGTCGTGCTGTTGGCGTGGCACGGACGCACGGATCAACCTTTCGCTGAGCTACCGCTCTCTGACGCAGAGTGGGACGACCTAAAAGCGTTGGATGAACCCCTCAACTACCGGATAGGTGAATGTTCGCGTGATTCGAGTGGCCGCTGGCGGCTGCTGCGTTTCCGTGACGATAAGGAACATGGCAACAATATTGACGTTGCTCGCAGCGTCATTGAAAGTATCGAGGACGGCGTCACCGCTGAATTCCTCAGCTCACAGGCCCCAGAAATGGAGCGACGGTGGCTCGAGCGGCATCCAGAACTACGCAGAGCTAAGCGACCCGCACACGAAGAGGGTCAACCACCAAAAAGGCCCGCACCTGAGATGGGACATCGGTCGCCAACAGCACCGAATAAGGAAAGTTCAACATCCACAGCCCCTATCGCAGAGCCTCAGAGCGAGCAGGTTTAAATTATTCTGCTTGCGTGTACCATCATCATTCGACGACGACGACCACAGCGACGACGACGACGACGACAACCAAAAAAATTGTTAGGGCAGCGCCCGTAATCATAGCAAGACTAGAAAAAAAAAGACTGTATTGAAAATAATAACATTAAATTATACCAGCATATATTAGTTGAGTTGTACCAAATCATCTATCAGCCTGCTTGCCCGGCATGGTCGTCGAGGCCGTCCAGGTTGCTAGGTAGCCTACTCGTCATCCGGTAGCTCGCGCTTCTCCACTACTAGAGGCTTGCCCGCGAGCCGGAAGTAGATGTCCTTGACGTCGTCGGTCATGGACTCAAAGTGTGAGGACGAATCGTAGCTTCGCGAGATGAACACATTGTCCTTAGTGCCATCTTCCATTGGCTCGTACAAGTCTGCAATGCCCATGAGCGTGTCGAGGCGTGGTCCCAGAAGCTTGAATGCGGGCTCGAGCTCAACGTGCGGGTTGTCGGTCTCGATGACTGTGGACACAATTGCAAGATAGTAGCCTGCGGGGCACACGGCATGCACTGAGGACATGACAGCAACGTAGATGTCGTGTTTGCGTTTGACCTGGTGCTGCGGAATCACTATTTGCAGCGAGTCAATATCTGTCGTGCCCGGGATCGGGTGGTTGAGAATGCAAATGGCACGAATCACGCGCTTACCAGTGCGACGGACTCTATCCGGGAAGTATGTAGGATCGCCAATCACCATCTTTGCCTTGGCCGTTTCATCGCCACTGCGCACGCCGGTAACCTTGCCGTCAGCGTCGTAAACGATCTCGTCGACGGGCTTGTCGAGCATGTACGTACCACCGTACACAGCACTGAGACGGGCAAACACCTGTGGAAGCTCGCCGAGGCCGTACATGGGGTAAATGTAAGGGCTCTTGCCGTAGCGGCGGACACTGTGGGCATACAACTTAATACGGTCGACTGTCTCGCGTGCTGGTTCCTGTAGGTATGCGTCCGTGGGCCATAGCGCCATGGCGTGGCCGCAGAAGTCACGCGTGCCGGTCTCCAAGCCGAACTTGAGGTACACTTCGGTCATGGTGTTCTTGTCTAGATCGAGGCCCTGGTGCGTGGTGGTGTCCTTGTCGTCATAGGCGGCGACCCACTCCAAAAACCGCTTCATGCGACGCTTCTCAAAGAAACCCATAAGCGAACTCATCAACGCCTCCTTTTCGTTAGACGGCACCTTCGCAATGCGTCCATCGCGGTACACGTATGAGCCGGCAATCTGCTTGAACTCAAGACTGCGGGTCACGTTGGTGTGCACAAGAATATTCACCAGCTCGCCGCTTGCCATGAGGAACTTGGGGATAAGGTCCACGTTCCAGTCGCGATCACGGCCCATATCCTTGGGCACCTCCGCATCTGGCCTGAACTTGCGGAATAACTGGGTTAGCGTGAGGGACGCGGACTCGCCGCCGTAGTGGTCCTGGCGGTCAATGTGGAGCACCTTTTTGCCCTCCACGGAGAGCAGCCCGGACAGAATGCACTCGGTGATGCCTGTGCCAAGCACAATTACGTCGTATTCTTCATCCATGGTGGGTCAAGAGGCTGGAGCAGGTTGGGTGGTGAAGGGTGAGATAAATACACGCCTGGGCCTTTGCCTTGGGGCGCCAAATGCTGCTGCTGGGGATGGGTGGGCTGACATCAGGCACAGGGGACAGCAATCAGTGAGGTCAGCTTAGGCCTTCTCTGGTAGCTTAGCTCGCCCGGCTTAGCTTATGGCAGATGTCACATGCTACTACGTAGTTATCTATAGCAGATGCAAGCAGAATGCACCAGATTGAGTTCGAATCAAAGAAACTAATGGTCATTTTTATTTTTGTATGGTTTATAGTTGTTGACAAGTGAGATCAGGCTTGGCGATCACCCCTACATCTGTATACCTGCCGGGGTTATCACTGACTCATGCTGATCTTGGCCATTCACCTGACTGACAACGAGATTTAGATTGAGTCAATGTTCAGGGTGAAAAATGGCCGGTTTCCGGCGTTTGCATCACCAATATCGCTAGAAATAGGGATAAACGAACGTTGGGCAATCCTGGGGTCTCATAAACGCGAAGCTCTTGACATTGTAGCCGGAAAGCACGTTGCCGACCCGCCTACTGCACTTACATACCCCGCGTTTGGCAAGGACGTGTGGCCCTCGCAGGCCATTCAGCTTGTTCGCTTCGGGGCATCAGTTGCATCTGCCCGGGCTCCATACTTGAGTGCAAGATATGAATCTTTCCGGGATGAGTTTGATTTCACATTACGAGAAATGCTAGTGCAGCAGCAGCAGGCGCACCTGGCACCAGATGCAATTGACGCCGTTGCCGATAAGATGCACTTATCAGAATTGATGGACAGATGGATTGTGAGCTTGAGTAATGGCCAGAAACGTCGGGCGCAGCTCGCAATGGCTCTGCTCAAGGAGCCGCGACTGCTGTTGGTGGATGAGCCATTCTTGGGATTGGACGCTGGTAACCGCGAGCTCATGTCCCAAGTGCTCCACGGCCTTGAGATTCCTGTTGTTTTGGGTCTTCGTGGGGCGGGCGAGGTTCCATCATGGGTCTCGCATCTTGCCTTGGCTACCTCGACTGCTATTGAGTCTGGTCCTCGACACGCCATGGCTCATGCCGTCGCTGCATATGAAGAGCATGCCCGCTCTGCAAGACACGTCCAACCAAAGGCTCAGCGAACACTTGGAGAGCCTGTGATCGAACTCAAAGGCATTAATGTTGCCTACCGTGGAAATCATGTACTTAAAGATTTCCATTTGAGTGTACGCCGCGGCGAGCGTGTCCACATTGCTGGATCTAACGGCTCCGGAAAGACGACCCTGCTCGCAATGCTTACGGCCGATCACCCTCAAAGCTGGAATGATAAGGTTGTTTTGTTTGGCGAACCCCGCGAGGTTGGCAAGCACGACTATTTCGGTATTCAGGAACAAATTGGCCATTCCTCCCCCGAGATCCACGCAATCTTTCCGCGTCGCTTGACGGTCCAGCAGGCGATACTTACTGGGTTCACTGGTACGCGAGTGGGCCCTGAGAATCCCACGGCGGACCAAATTGCTGCTGCCGACAAGATGGCCGGTGAGCTTGGCTTGGATGCTCAACAGAAGTTTGGTGATTGCAGTCTCGCTGAACAGAAATTGGTTCTGTTTGGTCGTGCGCTTGTCCGCAACCCGCCTATTCTGATTCTTGACGAAGCGTTCTCGACGCTGCTACCAGATCAACTTGCAATGGCCATGGCAGTTCTCGATAGCTACGAGGGCACAGCATTGATTGTTGGCCACGTCCCCGAGGAAATCCCGCCGTGTGACCAGAAGGTCGACCTCGGTTCATCGGCTTAAGAGCTCGGCTCAGCAGGTCAGAGACTGAATTAATTCATGATGGCCGAGCTAGGCTGAACAAAACGACTACAATAGTCGACAAAGATGGTGCCAGAAGTGCATGTCTTATTTATTTTTCTACATATAATTTTTTATCACATTTGATCACATTTGATCACATTCCAAATGACTCCTTGACACCTTTACCGAAAAAAAAAACCAGGAGGCCTGCTGCCCTGCCGACATCTGCACTCCGGCCTAGGTTTAACCACCCACACACACTCAGCCTAGGCTAAATCAGCCCAGCTTATCCCCACCAGCCTAAGCCTCAGCCTAAGCAGAGAAAGTTTAGCCTGCCATCATGCCATCACTGCTAATCTTTCCCGACGGCTGCGGAGCAGTGACGTAATGGTATTCGCTAACGTCGTCGTTCGCCAGGCTAGGTGGAGGCGTGACCAACAAACGTAACAGCTGACACGCGTTTGTTAACCAACTCTCGCTCCTCAGATCGCAGGCTAGGAAAAAAAAGGCTCCTAACAGTAGACCGGACGGAATTCTGCTGCGAGTTGTGTAGACGTTTGAGACGCATTCTGGTTTGTACTGTTGATTCCTGCGGTAACAACTCGGCGAGATAGCACCGTGACAAACGCGTGACGGGCGAAGCGATCCTGTCTCCAGCCATTCTCCTGACCTCCCCCCTCTCCCCTCCTTGCCTCATTGTGCGCCTGTACAATTTCCAAAAGGGGGCAGTGTCACTTACCATCCACGTAAAAAAACGAGCACTTGTGCACGTTTAACTAGCGTGTTCGTTTCTGTTTTCTTCATAAAACATAATGGCACGGACGCGTAAAAGCGCAAAGGCCAGCGTTGGAGCGGCAACCCAAGGCCATTCCGCGCCGCCCTCCCCAGGGTCGCCGGAATCGTTGGACTCGAAGCATTCTCGCTTTGTTGATCTTGACGCCGACCTCGATACTTCCGCGGCAGCCACAATCGGCACCGAGCTCGACCCTCTCGAGTTCGCCCCATTAGAGTCATCCAAGCATTTGTATCGCCAGCAGTTCGTCGCTACGCACGACCTCGAGGGCGATAGCAGCGAAGAGCTGGTGCCCTACCGCGTGGTGATTCAAACTTACTTGCTTTATTTGGTGCTTATCATTATCGGTCATGGTCGCGATTATCTTGACAAGTGGTTCAGCCCATTGTACCGCTCAACCCTCATGGAGCGCGACGGTTACGCGCCTCTTCTCACGGACTTTGACTCCTTCTACACGCGCCGACTCAAGGCACGTTTGCAGGACTGCTTCGCGCGACCCACCACCGGCGTGCCTGGTCGTTATATCCACGTATTCAAGCGGCGATTCCGCAAGAACACCTTTTTCGAGCTCGAGGATAACGACGCCCAGATGGCGCAGTGCTTGAACTTGGCGAGCTACAACTACCTCGGCTTCGCTCAGAGCCGTGGCCAGTGCTCCGTTGAAGCGGTCAAGGCTCTTGAGGAAGTCGGCCTGGTCAGTGGTGGTTCGCGTGCTGCTGGCGCAAACTCCGTGATGCTCGAAGAGACAGAAAAGATTGTGGCTGACTTTGTTGGAAAGGAGTCGGCAATGATCTGGAGTATGGGCTACGGTACAAACGCAATGGTGTTCCGCACTTTGGTAGACAAGCGGTGCTTGGTGCTGAGTGACGAGTTGAACCACGCTTCGTTGCGTACTGGCCTGCGTATCTCTGGCGCCGTCATTAAGGTGTTCAAACACAATAACATGCGTGAGCTCGAGGAGATCATCCGCGAGCAGATCGCACAGGGCCAACCCCGAAGCCGACGGCCGTGGCGCAAGATCATGATCGTATTCGAAGGCTTGTACAGTATGGAGGGAACCATGTGCAACTTGCCTGCGCTCATTGAGCTGCGTCGCAAGTACGGCGTTTACCTGTATATGGATGAGGCCCACTCGATTGGTGCCATGGGACCTCATGGCAAGGGCGTGTGCGACTACTTTGGCGTGTCACCCACTGAGGTTGACATTTTGATGGGCACTTTCACGAAGAGTTTCGGTAGTGTTGGTGGTTACGTTGCTGGCGACCACGAACTCATTGATCGCTTGCGGGTGTCGTGTATGGGTAACGTCTACGGCGAGTGCCCTGCGCCGCCTACGCTCGCCCAGATCCAGGCATCCTTGCGCACCCTCACTGGTGAGATCCGACCCGGCGAGGCCCGTTTAAGATTGCAGCGTCTTGCATTCAACTCGCGCTACCTTCGTGTTGGTTTGCGCAAGATGGGCTTCATTATCACTGGTCACATTGACAGTCCCGTCATTAGCTTGTTGTTGTACCACCCGACCAAGATCGGTATGGCGTCGCGGATGCTTCTCGATCGTAACGTTGCCGTGGTCGTGGTCGGCTACCCCGCTACACCGCTGCACTCGTCCCGAATTCGATTCTGTATGAGTGCTGCCCTTACCAAGTCCGACCTCGACGATATCCTGCAGAAGATGGACGAGGTTGGCGACTTTATGCGTCTTAAGTATGTGACCCCTCCAGGTGGACAGCAGCACTATGATGATTTCAAGGATACTCTCGCCGACGAGGTGTTGGACCCTAAGCTACAATGATGAAATCCTCGCCAATGCCCGTGGCGGAGGGCTAATCACACGCCGATAGGCGTCTTCTCCGGGCGGGCTGGCTCAATGCATGGTGATTTATTGTACGTAGACTATCAACAGTGGATTCTGCTGCTGCCATCTAGCGCTAGAGCATTACATTGTATAGCAGACCCTTAAGACACGTTGTATCATCAGACGAACTTTCTTGACCGCTAGACCACTAGCTAAACTGAAGTAGACTAAACTAGAATGGACTAGACTGTCAATTATAAGAGAAAAAATCAAACAAATGAGATGAGAATAGACTAAAGAAAGCCACAAGAGGATTTACCCTACTAAATTTATCCTCCAACTTCTAATTATGGCCGTAATCGTGGCTAAGCCTAAGCCCCCCCTCGCGTACCTGCAGCGAGCATTAAAATCGCGTCCTTGGTCACCTTAGTCGAGTTATTTCTAACCTCATTTACACTCCAGTACGCATCTAAATGCAGATTGCGAGACTTATCCCCTGTAAGCTTTGCATTTCGCAGCTGGCCCGCTTTTGGTCTCGGTCCCACTGCCAGCCTTTGGCCTCCCCCCCCAAGCTTAAGCCTGAGCTTGGGAGGAAATGCGTGATGATGGAATTTACTAGACGCGCATGCTTCCGCATAGCACGCGCCCGCGGGTCAGGAATTCTTGGGCCATTGGAATTGGGTCACGTAAGTGGGGAGGGAGGGAGACACCAGCAGCAGTCGAGGATTCAGAGAGACGTCTAGAACTGTTTGCCATTGACACTTGAACTCACATAGACCTGGCTACCAGCATCGTGTCATGCATGAGCAGCAGTACGACCAGAGTCAATGGTTCAGTGAGCCGCGTGCTACAGATCATGGAGATGCACAAGTCCGTCGCGGGTCAAGCGGGTGGTGGCCCGCCCGCGCCTGCCCAGGCACGACAGCTGCTCGAGGAGGCGCGCCACATTTTGTATGAAACCATTCCGCAGGATCCCTCTTACGCACAGTTTATAGAGAAGCAGGGCCCCTTTTATGACGCGTACCAGCAGCTTCAAACCATGGTCGATGGTCTTGCCATGAAGGAGAATAGGGCTGGAAAAACACCCACTGGCCGGATCGCATCTTCCAGTGGACTCAATGGCCATGCCTCAAACATCATAAATGGCCACGCGGCCAGAATAAGGGCGGTTCGAACGCCATCGGGCGAGCCAGCCGCTGTCACGATCGCAACTGCCACGCCATCGCAAACCAGTGCCCCAGCACCTCCCCCACAAGTTGTCCCCGTTCGCAAACCAGTAGCTTCCTCACAATCACTCGAGGAACGCTTTGAGCATTTGCGGCGATCATCTGCGGAGTCTGGACAGCGCGGATTGCGGGCTAAAATGATCCAGAATCCCCAGCCGCCGAGCCAACACCAGCCAAGTCAACACCAGCAGATAATGCCAACTTTACAGCCGCAGTTGTCGCAACAATCACATTCGAATTACCATTCGCAGGCATTAGACGTGCTTCAACAGCCAATTCAACCAACACAGCCATTGCAGCCTAAACACCGCGAGGTTGAACACTACGAGGTGGCACCTCTCGTTCCCCATCATGCTGGCATTCCACGCCGTAATACTGGCTCGAGATCTGAAACCCCGCCTGAGCAGGATGGTGTAATTAGTCTCAGTGTCGCAACGGTTGCTTCACAGCTCGAGCGCTCGTTACTGCTTGACGTGCGTAAACGCGAGGATTTTGACGCGAAACAGATCCCGGCAACCTTCATTGCTTGCCTCGAACCAATTTCATTGCGACCGGGTATGTCCGTGCAACAACTCGAGGACACGCTCGTCATTGCTCCGCAGGCGGAGCAGGACGCGTTCTCTCGCCGCAGGGACATGGAGTATGTCGTGCTTTACGATGGCCTTTCGCAAGATGTTGGAGGATCGCCATATCTTTCTTACGTCGCTCAAGCACTCCTAGAATCGGGTCTGCGGCCATATGTGCTACGAGGTGGCCTCGAGGCCTGGTCGCGTGCGTATCCGACCGGCGATAATAGTTCACCACCAGCCAGGAGTGCCTCACCCCTGAGAATGCCTTCCCCACCTCCTCGTACAAATAATGTGCCGTCTCGTTACACTAGGGCAACCCCTCCTCATGCGACACCACCACCAGTCCCGAATCTCGCACCACCGCCAGTACCTAATAGTGTTTACGTCCCCGCAAAGCCTGCGGCTCGTCCACCCCCAGTACCTATAACAGCTCCAGCGGTTCCACCGAAGATTCCAGAGTACCCTCAGCTCCCGTACCACAACAACTATCCAGCTCATAATGGGCATTCGGCCTACTCCTCTCACTCGAGCCAGGCCAGCTTGTCGCAGACTCAGACTCAGACTCAGACGCAGACTCAGACTCAAACCCAAACTTTGTCTGCTCGTTCATCAAGCCGGCAACCATATTCTTCACGTTCTCCTACACCGAGCACGCCCAACGGAAATGGAACTCCAAGTCGCAGTAAAGGTATCTCGCACGGCGAATTGGTCGCGCTTTCGTCGACCACGGGATTGCGCAATCTTGGTAACACCTGCTATATGAACTGCATAGTTCAGTGTTTGCTTAGCGTTGCTCAGCTCGTTCTGCCGTTCCTTAATATGTCCTACCGCCAACGCATTAATGTTCGCAGCCGGATGGGTCACAAGGGCCAGTTGGCTGAGGAATTCGGCAAGCTCGTGCGTGCGGTTGCACAGCCAGGAGTTAATTATGTTGAGGCTAACGGGCTCAAGGGCCTCGCAGGTTATCTTGTTCCGGCGTTTGCAGGCTACGAGCAACAAGACTGTCAAGAGTTTTTGACGTTTGTGCTCGATGGCCTGCACGAGGATCTGAATGCAAATGGTCATATGCCACCCGCTGGCGACCTTGACGAGCGCGCTGAGCGCCAGCGCGAGCGTATGTCACCGCGGGCAGCATCGGCTATTGAGTGGGAGCGTTACCTTGCTAGCCATACGTCGCTAATTGTGGATATTTTCCTTGGCCAGGTCATGTCTCGGCTGCAGTGCTCAGTATGCGGGCAAACTAGTACGACGTATAATGCGTTCTCATCACTGAGCCTGCCCATACCTCAGCGGCGGTCCCGTAAATTCAGCCATAGCGCTGTGTCCTTGAAGGATTGCTTCGACGAATTTGTCCGCGACGAGATCTTAGAGGGTGAGAATGCCTGGAATTGCCCTACTTGCAAACGCAAGCAACGGACATTCAAGACTTTGAAAGTCTCTCACTTACCCGAGATTTTGGTTGTGCATCTCACACGGTTCCGCCGCACCTCCTCGGGCGCAGACAAGCTCGAGACGCCCGTGCACTACCCGCTCAAGGGTCTTGACCTCACGCAGTACTGGCCTAGTGCCAGTCCCGATGATATTGCGACCGAAAACGTGTTGGCGCAGCTGCCTGAGCGTGGGCAGCAGCCACCGTTTATTTACGATCTTTGTGCTGTGACTCTTCACTCTGGCACTCTCAAGGGAGGCCATTACACTGCGGTGGTGTACAAACCTATGCGTGGATGGTGCTATTATGACGATACCAATGTTACCCCCGTGAAAGAGACTGTTGCACTGTCCCCGTCGGCGTATGTTCTTTTCTACCGCCGCCGTCTCTAGTCTTGTATAGAAGTAGAGTAAAATATTTATTATCATTCACACAACGTAAGAAAAAAGAAAATAAAATAACAGTAACTACCGATAAAAGGAATCATCTGCAATTCCTTGTCTAACAAAATTATTCGGTAGTTGCTGCCTCCTTGGTCGCCTCCTTGGCTTCGTCTGCGGCGGCGTCGTCGTCACTAGAACCCCAGTCGTCGTCCTCGTCAACATTCTGCTGGGTAAGAAGCTCCTTACGCTTGCGATCTTGCTCCTCGAGCTCGCCGCGTACAGCAAAGTAGCGGAGCCAGAATTGGTCCTCGGTCAATCGCTTAGGCACGAGCTGGAACTTTAGCTTCTCAAGGTCTGCGTGGTCTTTGAGCAGCTGCTCAGCACGTTTGCGCTGGTCACTACTCAGTTTAGTTGAAGAATCAATCTCTGCATGGTCCATGATCATTGCCGGGGTGGTGTGTAGAGCCAGTAGTTGAGCGTCGAGTCGTGAGACAGGCATGCGATCAACCCCGGAATTGAAAATCACTCCGGAGTCTTCGCCAGAGGAGTTTTCAGGTGCATGAAGCTGCGCGGCGGCTTCCTCCTCTAATTCAGTATAAATATCTTTCGCCTTCGTAGCAAGTTCGCTGCCCTTGTCCTTGATGAACCCAAGAGCGTTGGTCTCCATATCCTCGAGACGACGATCTGCCTGATCAATGTATGCACCGGCGGCTCGGCCAAAGCCGGCCACAAGGTCGCGGACATGGGCGACCTTTTCTGAGGCCTCAGGGTTCTGTTCGGCAAAGCTCTGGACTTGAGTCTCAAGCTCCTGGCTCTTGGTTCGAATGTTCTCTGTCACGGTCTTTTGCAAAGTTTGAAGACTTCCCCACCAGCCCGAAAGTGTAGCATTAATATTTGCCGTGGCATCCTCTACTGTCAAGCCAGCAAGAGACGGTGTGCTCTCCTCTGGCTCCTTAGATGGCTCTTTGCTGGCCCCTGGTGTGGTACGGTCCTCGACGGGCTCTTTAACCGCCGCAGCGTCTGCATTCTTTGGTGCCTGTTCGGCCATTGTATCAGCCACAGGTTTCAAGATGCGTTTCAAATTCTATCAGATAGCTTTATGGTTGTACGGTTATAATGGCCTCGCGCGCCCTTTGTGGAGGAGATGAATAAACAGCGCTACGATGTGAACACGTGACACGAACAGCACTGCACTTTCCTTGAACCACCCGCTGTTGAATTTTGGTCTTTGGTCCTTGAGCAAGATGGCTCGCGAGGACGCGTTGCTCATGCCACCGATGCGTTACGCCTGTATTGATGGTCACATATATCGTGGCGGGTATCCACTGCCAGAGCACGCGCCGTTCCTCCAACGACTGGAACTCCGCACAATTATAAGTGTGACGCCTGAGCCGCTTCAACCATTACCAGGCCTAGATGGTGTTGATCTTGTGCATATTTCGAGTACAGAAACCAGTTCAAAGTCGAAGAAAAAACGAGGCGTGCCACTCTCGAAAGAAATCGTGTTCGAAGCTCTTAATATTGCTGTGGATCCTGCTCGTCAGCCTGTTTATGTGCATTGTTTGAACGGCCAGCAAGTAACCTCGCTGATTGCAGCAGTACTACGTGTGAGCCAGGGCTGGGCCCTGCCGTCGGTGCTTGAGGAGTTTATTCGATTCGACGAATATGACCGTAAAGATATTGCATTCATTGAACAGTGTGCGAATGCCTACTCAGAGCTGGATCAAGATATTGAGCAGTCCATCACTACCATATAGGAAGTGACTTAGAGACACACACATACCTAAATTATTTATGAGATAACATTTGAAGTTATTCTATGCGAAATAAGTGCACTACTACACTTTATGCCTGTACAATCTACAATGTATGGAGTGGTAATCGGTAATATCAGGTGCACGCACATGACTGTCGGCATCCCGGAGGTACGTACTTATCTATCAGGAACTAGCAACTGCCTGTTTATTTTGGCGAAAAACCAAAGAGTGAGCACTGCCTCCAGCTTTAAAACAAAATTCCGTTAAATTTGGACTAGCTATGGTGAATCGGCTAAACTTACTCGGCCACCTCGGATAATTCAACCGCATGAGGGAGCGTAATCGGCTGGGATTTTGTGGGGAAGCCCGCACACTAAGCACTAATCATCATCCAGCAGTTGGCTGTAGATTACCTGTTTAAAACTGCAGGTGACGCCTCTGTCCTTTGTTCATATCACCAAAATGTCGTTCATGGGCGGTAGTGCTTGTGCCACGGGGGCCAACCCTTTGGCTCAAATGGCCAAGCAGCAATCCGTCGACCGTACGCTTCAGCATGAGCACATGCGTGGCCAGTCTGCTGGGCCAGGAATGCGGGGTGGTGCCGACCGTCAGCTGTCGGCTCAAGATCAAAAAATGTATCAGGAAATGAATGGTGGCAGTGCAATGCATCCGAATGCATTCAATTATGCTGATATGCGCCGCGACTTGCCACGTAGCGCTCAGCAAGGTCCTAGTGCCGGACCGGGACCTAGCGCGTGGGCGGCCGAGTTCCAACAGCCGCAGGCCCGTGGAGCCACGCCTCCGGGCGCTTTTGCACACCCAAGCCAGTGGAGCGCCGAATTCGACCAACAGTCGCAACCACAACAGTCGCAGTTCCCACAGGCAGGGCCCAGCAGTGGCGTTCAAATGAATGCAGCGTTCGCCCCTCGCGCATTCGCACCAATGTCGATGATGCCCCAGTCCATGTCACAACAACCACAGCAGGTCGCACAGCCAGGCCAGATCAAGGAGCTCGATGCAGCAAAGTGGGAAGAGCAATTCAAGCAATTTGAAGGAAAACCCGTGGCTGCCGATGCGGCCGCTCAAACTACACAAGGCACCGAGACGGTTAATGCCGAACCACAGGTAACAGAGGCGCAGCCACAGGCAACCGTCGACGAGGTTCTTCTGGAAAAGGAAATTGGCGTGGAAGATATTGGCGACTACGACCAATCATGGCTCAACTCCGATCTCTATCCTCCGGGATGGGACGACCTGTGGGATCGTATCAAGGGCACCGTCAAAGATGATGCAGGCTTCCGTACACGGTCGAGCCCCGGTGACCAGGAATCCAATGTGTGGGAGCGTGATTTCTCCAACTTCGCCGCATCTAGACCAGAATATGCCGACTACGAGTTCACCAAGGATAATCCGTACCTCAACGAGGATGATCCCTATGCCATGGGTGTTGCACTCATGGACCAGGGCGCAAAGCTGAGCGTTGCCGCTCTTTGTTTTGAAGCTGCGCTGAAAAAGAACCCGACGCACGTGGAAGCGTGGGCACGACTCGGTGACGCGCAGGCGCAGAACGAAGTCGAGGACGTGGCGATCCGGGCCCTTGAGCGAGCAGTCAAGCTCGACCCAAGCAACCTCAAAGCGCTCATGAACTTGGCCATCTCTTACACCAACGAAGGCTATGAAAACGCCGCATCGGCAACTCTTGAGCGCTGGCTCGCGCAAAAGTACCCCCAGCTTGTGTCCCAGGCGCAAGAAACCAACCCAGCCCTAGCAAACGAAGACCGTCTTGGTCTCCATAAGCGTGTGACACAACTGTTTTTGCAGGCAGCACAGCTCTCACCCGACGGTGCTAGCATGGATGCTGATGTTCAAGTTGGCCTGGGTGTGCTCTTCTACCGCAACGAAGACTACTCCAAAGCAGTGGACTGCTTCAGTGCTGCCCTTAGCGTTCGCCCGGACGATGCGCTGTTGTGGAACCGACTTGGCGCAACGCTTGCCAACGCTGCCCAGCCCGAACGGGCCATAAACGCATACTATAAGGCACTTGAGTTGCGACCGTCGTTTGTTCGAGCACGCTGCAACCTCGGCGTGTCATGCATCAACATCGGATGCTACCGTGAAGCAGCCGAACATTTGCTTAGTGCCATCTCGTTGCATGAAACCGGCGACGATGGCAGCGGCCTAGAAAACAGTAAGAACCTCATGGAGACGCTTCGCCGGGTGTTCCTCGCAATGGACCGTCGTGACCTGTTGGTCAAGGTGAACTCCAAGATGCGCCTGGACGACTTCCGTTCCGAATTCAATTTCTGAATTCTCAGTTGCAAATAAATAACTTTTCAATTTTCTAAATTCAAAAAGTTTCTTAACTAACAAAGACTATAGATACTCTTCATTTTCTTGTTGCCAAAAACGCGTCTAAAATTCTGTCAGCTAATTGGGATGTCAACTCACTTCATAATAATTGCATGCACGAAGAACAGTGGACACTAGAGATCGAGGGCAGCCGACGCAAGGCAGTTGCTGTAGCAGCAGTTTCGCCAGAGGGTGAACGGTTTGTACCGGGAGATGTGGTTGCATTGGGCAAGGCACCGTGTGACTACGGCCTCATCGCTGGCTTCCGCGAAGAGCCGGCCTTCAGAAATCAAATTGTGAACGAGGTGCGTATACTCATTTTGTACGCGGTTGGATCGATAAAGACACCCAAAATTCGCTCAGAAGATCCTCCAGAGGCCCCAGCGATAATATCAACCTCCGTTCTTAGATATTTTCCCGTGTCAGTCCTGCTGCATAAAGTTACACTTGGATCGTCTCCAGAGCTGCCAAAGATAACAACGGCTATAGACGATCGTGGGCGGCTCTTGAGCCCAATTGAGTTTGATCCGGTTAATTATACCGCTGAAGAAATAGCGGCAGACATTGCATCGCGGTTCCGTGCCAAATTTAGGACCCCTCTTAAAGTAGGAGCTGGAGCTCCTGGCGGCCTCAGGCCGACTACTTTGTTTCCTCGTGACAAGGTGCATAGAAGCGCCCTCGCACGCCCGTCGTCATATGTTGCCCCTGAAGTCGAAGAAATGCCAGACGAAGAGACAGACGACGCACTTGATAGCATGGACGAGTCAGATGCTCCACCACAGAAGAAGCTCAAAGTTACTGCGGCTAAAAGTGCATTCTCTACACCCAAAAAAAAGAAAAAGAAATTAGATCTTGACGATGTGCCTGCGCTTTCAACACCCAGGAAGTCGTCAAGGTCTCCAACAAAATCACCACGAACTTCTCCGCTTAAAGTAGAAGAGGAAGAACTCGAGCCAAAGACACTTCCCCTGAGTCCACGAAAGCCCCGCAAAACCGATCTGCATTATAGTGCTCGTGACCGCTTGCATTCTTCAGCACTACCCGAGTCGCTGCCGTGCCGCGAGAATGAGTTCAGTCAGGTATTCATGGCCCTCCACGATGCCGTAGCTGCCGGAACCGGTACCTGCGTCTATGTGAGCGGCACCCCAGGCGTGGGTAAAACTGCAACAGTGCTCGAGGCAGTTGCGCAGTTGCAGGTCCGTCAAGAAGATGGCGAACTGCCGCCGTTTACGTTCCTCGAGATTAATGGCATGCGACTCGCTCATCCCAACGCCGCATACGAAATGCTTTTTACAGAAATCACGGGGGCCAAGCAAGGCTCATTAAATCCTGCAGCATGCATGGCCGCGATGGAAGCGACATTTAGGTCGGCCGAACAAGCGTCTCAACGACAGACGACTGTTGTCCTACTCGATGAATTGGATCAGATGGCAACCAAAGACCAGAAGGTCATTTATAACTTTTTCAACTGGCCTTCGCTGCCGTACTCAAAGCTGATTGTCATTGCTGTTGCTAATATGATGGATTTGCCAGAACAAATGGCGAATAAGATTAACAGTCGTCTCGGACTGACTCGTATCAGTTTCCGGGGCTACTCGTACGTCGAGCTCCGTCAAATCGTCATGAGCCGTCTTGATGGACTGGATATTGTCGATGCCGATGCTGTCGAATACGTTGCACGTAAGATTGCCGGTGTGTCTGGCGATGCTCGGCGTGCGCTTGACATTTGTCGTCGTGCAGTCGAGCTAGGTGGAGGTGGTCAGATTCGCATTGAACAGGTTCGTGCTGCCGTGGCAGAGTCTCTAGATGCTTCCTCCAGCGGAAGAGACTATTTGTCGAGTCTTTGTCCGGCATCTAAAGTATTGTTGTGTGCTGTTCTTGTGCGAGTCCGCCGTATGAAGACACTGGACACCCCTCTAAAGTCCGTGCTTCATCAGGCCGAGCAACTTGTCCAGATGGGCCCGAACCAACGCTTCCGACCGTACCTCTACCCTCCAGGGGTTGTGCGTATGAGCGGTTTCCAGTACGCAATTTCTGAGCTTGTTGATGCCGGCATTTTGACCCAGCAGGCTCTAAGCGGTGAGACTACGCGAAAGGTACGCCTTAATATGGCCGAAGCAACCGTCAAGAGACTGCTTGAGACGGATCCTGAGGTTGCAGGTATGTTGTGATAAAAGTCATTTCTAGGTCGCGATTTTCGATCACGTATGCTTTGGTTATAGAATTTATAAATATTTGACGCCTCCATATAAGTCCCTTCACCACTGATTGTATATCACTAGAGGCTCGCCAGTCTGTGTGAGCTCGGGCATCTTGAGCCCAAGGCCGAACGTCTTCGAGATGATTACCTTGAAAATCTTTGCAATGTTGATTCCCTCCGCTGTCGAGCAGAACACCAGGGGTGCATGCATAGCCCGTGCATACTTCTTTGCCTGCTCTGTGATTTCGAGCTGCTCCTCATCGCTCATTTCATAGAACACATCGAATTTAGTGCCAACTAAAAGAGGTACTGCTGTTTTGTTGAACCCTCGCGCCTGTCGATACCAGTTCCTCACAGAGTTGAGCGTACCCTTGCGCGTCAGGTCGAACATGAATATTATCGCTGCGGCTTCATTGCACACGATTGGGAGCATGTTGATGAATTCACGCTGGCCGCCAAGATCCCAGATCGAGAATGTGAGCTGTGTATTGCGGATCTGAATCGTCTTCTCCAGGAAGTTGATTCCGAGTGTCTGAATGTAGTCCTCGTCAAAGGTGCCATCACAGTACCGCACCATGAGCGAGGTCTTGCCTATCTGTGCATCTCCAATGAGCCCAACCTTGACCTGAACCTTCTCAGTCTGGTTCTCGGGCGACAAGTCTACGGGCGTAGCCTTCGCGCTCATGGTCAAAACACGATCGAGGGGGCTGTCGATGCTGGCTCTGTGTACAAATGTAAATAAACTGAGTAATCATCGACCAAATTAGCCTACGCTCTATGGATGGCAGACACTCTCTACGCTAGCTATTATAGACTTAACAATTAATTTTTATGATAAATTCTCTCTTTGTTTTGTCCTAAGGATATAATTCATGTGTGATAGATGAGTGCGTTCAGTGGCTTCGCGACAACTTTCCTCTCGGCTGGTCGTGAACGCGTAGTAAGACCAGAGCTTTGAAGGCGTGGGCACGGGCTTGTGTAGTTAGATTGAGCAATAATTTAGATGGTTTCCAATTCTGCAGAAATCGTAATGTGAGCAAATCTGAATTGTGGATCAAGCGGTTTGCCTTGAGGTAAGAGGCAATAGGCGGCACAGATATAGCTTCTATGTGTGCCTATGGGCTTTTTCCCAGAATATGAGCGGAATTTCTCATTTAGACCGGGATTTCTCATTTAAGACGAAGTAGTTTATTTTGTCCTCTCTATGAATGGATCTTAGACATGCTACTTGCGAACGGATGCAACGGTCCTATACTGCTCCTACTAAGTAAAATGTAGGCTCTAGGGTCTGTGCTCTGGAGTAGAACCCCGAAGCTGATTTTCTGAAAACTACTCTACTTTCCCTGTATTTCCTGAAACGAAATGATAGCCTTTATGGTCCTGTTAGTGTGGTTCTTTAATTCGTCCGGGTTAGGGTTGTGATAAGATGATCTGCCCGTGGTGAATGAGCATCTTCGTGACATTAGAACAGTGAATAAACGGCTGATATGCTCTGCTCGATCCGAAGTGTAATCCTGTCTCCGGTGCTTGATCGATGTCTCTGAATGATCATTAACTTCAGTGATATGCGGGAGCTATACGCTCACCAATTAAGCATTTATAAATCTCGACACTGTGAAAGCACAGAAAGAAAAGAGATATTTGGTCGTGCGTGAACTGGGCAAGATTTAGTTTCCAAAGCTAGATGTTTGTGCGCATACAGCACAAATACACTTTTGAGTCACTATTAAGCATATCGAGCTGTCGAAACTCGATCGCCCGGTAACGGACTAATGGATATATTCTCCGCAGTCACGACAGATGCACACATCTCTCGCATAAAATCTATTTACGTCCCAACCACCGTTCCTACTTTGATCCGGTAAATTTCAGTCTGGTATATGCTCATTACATACCGGGTTGTAGGTCTATATAAATGATGATGCAAGTAACCAAAAAAGTTTTAGAAACCAACATTTTTGCAAAAAACCCGAAACCCACCTGGCCGATCGAGATTTTCTGTATCTCGCCAATAGTTAACACCACGATTATGCCACCACTTCAGCGTGATGATGTCAACAGCACAGAATTCAACCAGAATGTCAGAGAAAGCGAGCACGTGAGAATATTGTGAAAAATTGTCGCAGTCTTCGTATTCACCTGACGCCAACGCTTGCTCTACTTGAATATACCATAGCCAAAAATCTTTTCGTCTTTATTGATTGGACTCTTTGATTCTAGGACTCGCTACGTGCCTTCCAGCCCGTATGCGGCCTAGCCTATATGCGGGGCTGCTTGGCAACGCTTAGTCGATAAGAGTGCATAATTTTTCATTCTGGATCGACACAGCCCTGGTGTCGCCTGGTTGCCTAGTTGCCCCGCTTGATAGTGGCTCGATGGCTGACGACATCCCGCTTGAAGGCTTCAATGTGGAGCAAAGATGAGCCTATAGCGGGAGCGATCACGGGCCGGTATCGGTTAGATAAGCTCGCATCGCTCACGTTCTCCACGATGACTCATTAGACCCTAGCCCTCGATGCTGACCCATTGCGAGGGTACATAAGAGCTACCGAAGTACTTAAAAGACGCTTTCGAATTTTTCAAGCCTCCCACATACGTTTCGAAGAGACCTCAAGAATTATAATGTCTTCCCGTATGATCATCAGCCGTGCTAACCGCGCTTTCCTCGGCCGAGCCGCCAGGACTGCTGCCTCCACCTCCGAGAAGCGTGCTTTCTCCGTGCTTGCTCGCTCTCCTGCGACTGCTCTCCGTCGCCCTGCCGTCGCCGGTGCTTCTGCTCCCACCATGGTGCGTGGTGTTAAGCAGATCAAGTTCGCTGACAGCCCCGAGACTGTCTACGAGCGTTCTGACTGGCCCCGTGAGAAGCTTCACGACTACTTCAAGAACGACACCTTCGCTCTTATCGGATACGGCTCCCAGGGTCACGGCCAGGGTCTTAACCTCCGTGACAACGGCCTCAACGTCATCATCGGTGTGCGTAAGGGTGGTGCCTCTTGGAAGGCTGCCCAGGAGGACGGATGGGTCCCCGGCAAGAACCTCTTCGACATCGACGAGGCCATCAACAAGGGTACCATCGTCATGAACCTTCTCTCCGACGCTGCCCAGAGCGAGACCTGGTCTCACATCAAGCCTTTGCTCACCAAGGGTAAGACTCTCTACTTCTCTCACGGTTTCAGCCCCGTGTTCAAGGACCTCACCCACGTTGACGTTCCCAAGGACATTGATGTGATCCTCGTGGCTCCTAAGGGCTCTGGCCGTACCGTGCGCTCCCTGTTCAAGGAGGGCCGTGGTATCAACTCTTCCTACGCCGTCTGGCAGGATGTGACTGGCAAGGCCCAGGAGAAGGCTATTGCCGCCGCCATTGCCGTTGGCTCTGGTTACGTCTACGAGACCACCTTCGAGAAGGAGGTTCACTCTGACCTTTACGGTGAGCGTGGTGCCCTTATGGGTGGTATCCACGGTATGTTCCTTGCTCAGTACGAGGTTCTCCGTGAGCGTGGCCACTCCCCCTCTGAGGCTTTCAACGAGACTGTTGAGGAGGCCACCCAGTCTCTTTACCCCCTTATCGGCAAGAACGGTATGGACTACATGTACGACGCCTGCTCGACCACCGCCCGCCGTGGTGCCCTCGACTGGTCTCCTCGTTTCAAGGACGCCCTCAAGCCTGTGTTCAACCAGCTCTATGACGCTGTTGTTGACGGCAGCGAGACTAAGCGCTCCCTCGAGTTCAACTCCCAGAAGGACTACCGCGACAAGTTCGAGGAGGAGCTCAAGGAGATCCGCGACCTCGAGATCTGGCGTGTCGGTAAGGAGGTGCGCAAGCTCCGTCCCGAGAACAACTAAGTTCCTGGCAATTGCCTAAACGCTCTGCATAGAAGGTTGCCTACATGGCTTCCTGACCAAAAAAACAACTACACCCCTAAAAAAGATTATAGGCCGCCCTGAAGGGTGCGCCAGCTCCAGCAGCAGTATATAATTACAACCCCCCCTTATTTATCTTATTTTCACTTTTACTTTATTTCGTTTCGATTGTTTGTATTCCCATATGGGTTAGGGCTTCAGGGATCGACGTCAGTCTGGTTTATGCTGCTTGAAATTCAGGCATGGTTTATGGAAGAGCATAAAACCTGATGAAATATAAAAAGCCCAGCCCACAACTCAAAACTTTTTGTTTTCACAAAACACAACCTATTTAAAATGGAGACGACCACACTCGCCATTGCCAGCGCTGCCACCAATGTTCTATTCTCACTGCTTCCTAGTGGGTTCCTCACCAACACGAAGGCAACATTCACTCAATTGACCGATACTCCGTCGGGGTATTACCTCCGTGCTGATCCTGGTGAGCCCGCCACGACAGTCAATGTGTTCCACGGCGGCGCCAAGGTCTACTCGTTCGAGAGACTGAACCGCTACTCGACCCAGTGGGTCATGTACGCACTTCCAGACCGTCGCAATGTTGCCGTGGTGACAATTGGCTTGTTAAATCGTCATATCTCTTTCATTGGCAAGCCAGGCACTCAGCACCGCGACCTCACTGGTCTGTGGGCTCGTCGATTCACTCTCAGCGATGGTGCTACCTACACCTGGACGCGTCGCACTCAACTTCTGGAGCGTCTGGTGAACTTCGGTGCCGGAGCTGAGGAGCGCCACGAGAGACTTGGTAGCGCCCGCCTTCTTCGTAATTTCCGCTACGAGTGGGAGATTCTCGTTGACCCCGAATTCGATGCTGAAATCGCTCTTGCTACTGCGTTCGTGTCTACGCAAACCCAATGGTCAATCTGCACGCCCTCGGTATCACCTGGTGTTCCCACCGTGCCTGATCTACCTCCTAGTGTTCCCGGCCTGCCCAAATTGCCCAAGTTGACCGCGGCCGCACCTCTCACTATTGACCAGCTGCCGTCACACTTGACAGTCTACACACCTCCCGAGGCCGATCCTGAGTTCTTCGCCCCGAAGATTTAAGGTCTTTCGGCCTTGATGAACGTATGGAATGTGCTCTTTTAATCTACCATCATCGTTAACTATCTATGTATCTATATTACTCGGTCAAACCGCTCTTGGCCCACATACTGGCCATGCATGGACATTATTACTTCATGAGCGAACCTCTGTGGGTCTGTGTGCAGCACATGAGCCGCATCTCTGTTAAGAGGGTCATTCTGGTTTGGTTCAAGGAACAAGAATTGAATTCCAACAACCACAGCATTGAGGGATAAAACTGGCTTCCAATCTTCTCTCAAGATATTGAGGCAAACGTTTCCATCGAGATCGATATTAGGATGGTAGATTTTTTGCTCACAGTGCACTCGCGGAGGTTCAATGGGATAGTCGACAGGTATCGTAAATAAGAAACTGAACTGACCATTTCGATAGTAGCCCTCGTCTGGTACCAGAAACAATCTGAAAGACATGAGGTTATTTGGATCCGGGAATACAACTTTCATATTTGGAGGCAGGGCAAGCTCGGTCACGTCTTTTTGGATGCGAAGCTGAGCACCAGTAACTTTTTTGCCCAGACCCGCATTGCCCTCGGCCTTGGCCTTGTCAGCCTGGTTCTTCATTTCCCATATTTTAAGCATCTTTTCTCGTGAAAGCCCGACTGCTTCAGATCAGAATTAACCGTGTTGAACGGAGGCAACTCTTGAAATCAAGACGGCCGTACGAGTGTAATGGCTGTGGCGACGCGATGGTTTACTTTGTCATCGGTCTATAAAGTGACCAGTCCACCCCCCCTGCTCATACATTATTTTTTTTGGGGGGGGGTTTAAATGTGGAAGCGTCTTGACGCTAAAGAACCGTCTTCAAAGAGTACAGAAACAAATAAAGATTTACAAAAGGTAAGCAGCACAAGTACCGAGACTCATACGAAACACCCGACCGAAGGTGCGTCGGTTCTCGAGCCAAATTCTGATGGAAAAGTCAATGCCGTCGTTGGCAAGAAGCTAGGCGAATTAAAGTCTACAATCAAGAAGAAGCCCTATGATAGACCCCAAACCAAAAAGTCGACCGATACAGAGTGGGACCCTCGACACTTTAGACTGTTTGTAGGTAATCTCGGGCCTGCAGTGACCACAGAGGTGTTGGCCGAAGCATTTGCAAAGTTTCCGTCGTTGTCTAAATCAAGAGTCGTGTTTGACAAGCGTACCCAGAAAAGTAAAGGCTATGGATTTGTAGCATTTGCAGACTCGAAAGACTACCTCGCTGCCTTCCAAACCATGCAGAACAAGTATATAGGGAGTCAGCCAGTGATGCTCAAGCGAGCGCGCCCAATGGACAAGTAAATCCAATTAATTGTTGGTGGGATATGACCACTTTGAGAAACTAAAACTCCTCGAAAACTTTAATTTTCTCCACGTATGGCACGAGAGGGTCTGGCGTACCGGTCACTGATTTAATGAACTCATGGCACGAGGCGTGTGGATCGTTCTGACGCAACATGAGCTCTTTCCGCATGGCCTGACGGAGCTGGCTCCATCGTAATAGTTTGAGATTTGCGAGCACAATGGCCTGACGGTCAATAGCGTCTAATTTTGAAAGGTCAATCGCCATTTATATCCAACAGCTTTCTGCGAAGGTGAGGAAGATATCCACATGTCCCAAAGCTATGGGGCATACATATGTCACTCGAGGTTAGGGGTTTGTTTCCATTTAACTTAAATTATATAGGGGGAAGGAGGCCCCGCCAAAAGCTTGGCACGTGATGAAATTGGTGCTGCCTTGAGTGGGGCGCCTGGAGCGGGCTGATCTGGAATATGAATTAATTCTGCAGAAAATATGATGGATGCAGTTCGGTGAAAAGAATGGTAGAAGGTGCTGGCCGACTTTGTGATGCATAGGCTCACGCTTTATCTAGCTTGCGGTGGCTCGATGACCCTGACGGCAAGAACCGGTTTAATTCGGAGGTGAAAGGAGCAAACTCAAGTTGCTATAGAAATTCCGACTGGAGGGCGCACAATTGCATGCCTTATAACTGCGAACTGGTCGCCGAGGTTACTGATCCTGCGGTCGTTTGGAGTTACAAGCAACAATCTTGATCTTATCGGCATTCACGGTGTCACCGTCGTCCATCTTGAACGTCACGTCCTTCACAATGAATGTCCACACATCGTCACAGCACCGGTAGGTCTGCAAGTGGCCCTTGAGATTCATACGAGCCCGCACGACCTCCCGTAGCTCGTCGGCCATGACACGGTCAAAGTGGCCAAGGATACGGTGAGCCAGCTGGGGCTCAATGTACGACTCGCTGATCAGCTGGTCGAGCGCCTCCGTGAGCGCCCAGCCGATGCTACTCCGCTGGTATAGCTCGTAGTACGGTGTGCTCATGAACCGCTGTGTACCAAAAGTGGATGTTCGATCGCCACGCTGACAAACTATTATCCGAGGAGGCTTTTTGACTCGGGTGTGTATGCATACAGTGTACTATAATGACAATGAATGTGTGATGCTTTTTCTAATTTAGCTTTTTTGGTTAATTATCAGTAAAATCTGTTTAAGGGAGGTCTAGGTGGCGCCCATAGGCGCGATCTTCGTTGACGGCTGGGGTTCGCATTGGCTGCGTGGGCGTCTCCTCCCTCGCGTTCTCGTTCCGGGCTAGTAACCGCTCATTGGATGCACTCTCTGACTCCAACGAGTCTCTTCGTGAACCGTGAGAGCCATCAATCTCGGCTTTGGCGTCGGTGAACCACCAATACATAACCACAAGAGCGAAAATGACCGCAGACATGAGGCCCAGGACTATACCCAGCAGCAAAACTGTATGGGTATGGAGTCTGAAAGGTGGTGGTATCAGCGGGTTTTGGATCCAGTGAGGATTCATAAATCGATCAATAAATATCACTGTAGATCCCCTGGAAACCTCGCCATTGGTATGACTCCAAGCCGTGACCATTGCTCGCTGCCCACTGCCAGAGGTAAGCGATAAAGAGTACACGCCAGGTGATACTTCTTCGAGGGCAATGTCTTCATTTCCAACTGTGGTGGCAATCATACCGTCACTCCAAGGAGCAGCAAACGGATTTCCCTCAATTACGTGAAGACCAACTAGACGCTGCAGGTCAGCCAATGGAGAGTCAACTGTATAATTGTGCGAAGCCAGGCTCTCTGGGTCGGGGACGATAAGGGTGAGATTGGCTGCATCGTTCATAACGTCCTCCATTTGTGCCGCTTTGACAATATCAAGGAACTGTTCGCGCCCACCCGCAGTGATGAGATCGGCGCAGCCAATCTCAAGATCCAACGGAAGGTCGAAATTCGACACAATATGGGCGACACCATTGTCGAAGAGCACATCTGTGATTTCAGCTTCGACAGTCGATGTGCCATTTATGTCAAAGATGAAGTGGTCCTTGGTTGGCTCTTGAATAGTCACAGAAGTGTTGTAGCCCTTAAATTGACGGGTTTGAATCTCGTGCGTATCACTTGTGTATAGCGGCGTGCTCACGATAAAGTTATCGAAAACGCGGCTCAATGCATCAACATTGGTGGCAAGGTACTGACGAATAAGCGTTTTGGCTTCCCATGCTTCGCGGGTAGGAAGGAACAGCGTCCAACTCTCTCTTGTTGGTAGCGTCAAGCGGTCCAATTGGTCCAAGAATGTTAGGGAGTGGGACGACATGAACAGAGGACCCAAAGCCATGGAAAGCCTTGGCGGTACATTCAGTAAACCATCAACTGTATAGATCGACGTATTGCCAAGTTTGTATTCGGGAGAGAGAACATTCTGCCAATTAAGCGTCACTGAGCCCGTCTTGCGGTGCTCATAGTGAACCTTCTGGGGGAACTTTCCCGAACGGAGCAACATGCGTGAGTTCAGTAGCTTTCGGTCGCTATGGTCAGAGTCCTCAGTAGAATTAACCGATAACTGCTCGTCCAAGAACTGGTATAAAGTGACATCATCTGGACGAGCTATCCTGAAGTCATCTTCTTGTTCACCCGAGGACCCCGGAATGACTTCTTGACTACGCTTCTTCAAGACCTGCTCGTCGTCGCTAGCCGCTACAGGCACAACAATGGTTTGGTGGCCTGCGTACTCACCGTTAATCAGGTTGTCATGTCCATATACAGAAATCAAATGGGCGAACTTGGACCCTCCAAGGGCCTGGATATATTTCTCAGGGGTGAACTTTATTTCAGCACCTAAATATCCATCCACGGCGGCAAAGATCCCGTCAGAAGCCACCTTCCATGCCCCGCCAGCGACAGCATCGATGCCATCGATAGACATGTTGCGTTCTACATTAAGAACAGTCCCGTCGAGCACGCCCACCTTGGCAGGAAGGTCCTGAGGCCTGAGGATTTTCGGGACTACATGACTCTTGACGAGGTTTTGTCGATCGTCAGCTCCAAACTGAGATTGGAGGTAGCGCAGCTGAATCTCCTCAAAGTGCATTTCCAATGCCTCATCAACTGGTGCGAATAAAGTCACACCATCCCTAAACGAACGGCATATACCGCTTGCAGTGTTCACAAGATCACCGAAAATGCGCAGCTCGGGGTCTAGCACCAGCAGCTCTTCACAAAGTGGTCGTGGGATATCCAGCAGATCCGATATTGCGTGAACAACACCTCGCTGAGCGCTGGCCATAAGATCATACTCCAAAATATCCGCTTCGCCATTGTTGATTTCGCCAAGCCTAATTCGAACTGGTGCATAGTGGCCCTCATCGTCGTCATCATTATCTGGTGGGCCACGGGAGCCTAGTGTGTAGTAGGTAGGCAATATTAATCCGTTATCGTCGCCCTTGAAGTCTGCATGCACAACTGCAGCCCTTATAAAATGATAGAGAAGCTGCGAGTCCGTGACAGATTCAGGGTCAATGCCAGCAAACGCCGAGTTGACCGGTGCGAGGAAGGTCGAGTTGAAACTGGTGTTTACCAGTGGCACCAATCGGCGCTTTTTTAAAAGATGCACAAGCGTCGAGAACTGTGGTGAAGAAGACAAGACGTCTATTATTGTCCGCGTCGGGATTTCGCCATCGTCATCTTTACTACCAGGTGCCGTTGCTGCTATGCTATTGGAAGCAGCTGGCGGAAGTGGTGAGGCATAGGCCAACCATAGTAGTGCGAATTGAAGCCCAGCTCGGAGCAAAAGCATACAAGAAAACTTTGGTGTGCAGTGACAACTGAAGGATCAAGTCAAACGTGAAGTCAGAAGAAACCCTGGGTTCTGGGTTGGAATCAAAGAGTGTATTATAAGAGAGATGCCTTTGCACCTTTGTGACGACGATAGGGAAGGGGGGGGGGAAAGGGGAGGAAGAGGTTAGATGAGGCGTGGGAGCCTACTTGTCACGTGCGTGCGGGTACACTTTAATTGCGGTGATAGGAAGCATGCTTAGGAACCCCCTGCCCCTGTTCGCTAAAGCACTAATATTGCCCGAGATAGTGACTAACATCCGTTGGTTAAGCATACCAATCATGCAGGTATATGCACGTGTTGTATCAATAGTGATGCTCGTAGACTGTCCGGAAAAGAACTATGATCAACAAGTAACACTGGAAATAGTAGGTCGAGCCGAAAGAGCATAGGACTGTTTTGGTGGTTGTCACGTGAGGGTATCTAACATGTGAATGGCTCATTGCCCAAAGTTGTGTTGGCTAATTGTCTAGCACAAGTCTATAAAGTGAGTGGAGATAAAAGCGTAAAATCTAGAATGGGCTATTTAAGTAGAACTACTTAAGGGCAAGCTGAATATCAGCGGAAACATCAAGTTTATTCCAGGTAAGGTCCTCAGGACGTGGAGCGTAGCTCTCCTTAGTCTCCTGAGCCGACACCGGTTCCTCGCGCTTCTTGATTCCCAAGGGCAGTTCTCCAACGACGGCAGAAGCGATTGTGGACAACCCTAAGAAGATGTTCTCCGCCACAAATGCAATAGCCAGTGTGGAGATGGGGGAAGCATCAACAAAGCTCTGGGTAAGGCTGTATGTGCTTGAAGTCTTGCCGTACATGTGAATCAACGTAGGGGCGGTGATGGCACCGACACCAGCCAAGAAGTGCAAATCTGAGTTCCACTTACCGATTGTGTGGCCAAGCTCGACATTTGGCTGGCGATTCACGTAGCCGAGTAGCACAAGACTCGCCCTTGTGTGAACCCAGACGCCAATCATGGCAGCAACTGGAGCTAAGGGCCATACAGGGGTCACGATCATCACATAGCCAAACAGAGACACGAGCTCAGCAACGCGAGTATCGGCATCGAATGGTGCGAGCAATTGGAGCTTGTTCGCACGGCCCTTGACACTTGAGCGTTTCTGCTTGAACAGTCCAATGGCTAGCGGGAGGATGAGTCCAGTGACGAAAGCGATGATCTGGTTCGTGACAGAGTAGAAGAACGCTTGCTTCGCGAGGCGACCAGTGTCAAGCGTGAACTCAGGAACAAGGGCGAAGTAGTCGCCCACATTGTTCTGGCGGAGTTGGGCAAGCACACCAATAATCAGGTTACCAAACGGTAAGTAGACATAGGCAGTCAAAAGCAGAGGAGTGTAGTTGAGAAGCAAGGTTAAGTAGAACCGGCGCTGGGTTCTAGTGGAGCGGTAGTCCTCTTCCACAGCATAGTCCTCCCAGTTTAGCCACTTCTTCACAATTGTACCGTAGACAAGGGCGTAGATCTGAGAGGCAACCACATTCGCACCAATGGGGGTCAAACGAACAATCGACTGGTACGGTCCGTCATAGATTTGGGTAGCAAAGACTTCGAGGCCTAGAATCGCTAGCAAGCCAGCGGCGTAAACCACGAGTAGTGTCAACAGCAGCGGCCAGAATAGAACGCGTCGGAATTGACGGCGTCCCGGGGAAAGACCCTTGTAGCTGGGACGAGGAGTCTTCACGCCCTCTCCAAACGCAGGCTTGTCACCTAGAGACGGGTATTGGGCAGCGAGGAGAGCCTCCTTGCGACGCCAGCCGTAAACGTGAGTGAGAGCCCAAAACAACAGAACTGGCACAAGCCCAGCAGCGTAGGGGCCCTTTGTGTAGTAGATACTCAGTCCAGCAATGGCAGGACCCAAAAGGCTATGCTGAGAGAATTGAGCGAATGAAAAGTACGTGGCGAGCTGATCACCGTACTGAGTCTGCACGTGTGCGATAGAGATCTTGCCAAGAGGTCGCTTCAGGTAGGTGTTCGCGAAACTGGCGTTAAAGTTGCCATCATCGCCAACGATGAAGCCCTCTGAAGGCTCAATGCCACTCTTAGCGACGGCTTGCTGGACAACCACTGCACGCTTGGATGGCGTGACCGTCTGGCCACCAAGGACTTGAACAAGTTCAGGACGAGCTCTAGCAACAACAAGGACGGTATCTGGCTTAGAACCAGCTTTAGCAGTAGCATAAAAGCCATTTCCAACCAGGGCTTCAATAGTCTTGTTCACCCTTGCAGCGTTCTTGGGCACCACAATAGCAAAGTCTGGCGACATTGCGGACGCATCTGCTCCGAGATGTAGAGTTGAAGAAGAAGCCCGTTGGGCATCCTCGGCACGGTTGCGTAGTTCACTCATAGGCTACCAAGATCAATCTAAACAATAGGTCGAGAGCGATGCGATGCCTACTGGGGATTTTGGGCCCGGATCACGCGCCACGTATTAGGCATTCCGCGAAAGAAGCACGTGATGCATTGCATATGCAGGCCACGACGGGTGTGGTCAACGGGGTCAGTAACGGGCGTGCAACGGTGAAGTACAAGGAAACTAAATATTCGGCTACTATTAAATCTCAAGTTCTGTGTTGTCAAAGGTGGTTCAGGCTTATCAGAGCTCCATAAGATGCTGGGAGATCCTTGAACATCAACATGCAGGCCCCTATTGCTTCTTGTAGAGACTAACCTGATCAAAGCCACCATTATAAAAATAAGGAGAATAAAAAGTTAAAATCAGAATGCTTTTTGGTTCTCAAGCAGTGCCAGGAGGGTTTGATGAGCTTTGTCGATGCCATCTAGAATGGCTTGACACTTCTATCTCGCTTCGTCAGTCATTCGATTCCCCAAGCACCACTATCACCAATGAGTCGCAAGGCCCAGCTCGAGCTCGCGTACAAAGGCGTCGTGGACGAAATTGCCAAGTATTGCAAAGCCAACAATCGGCCAGTGCCCACTCTTGTAGCTGTGAGCAAATACAAGCCCGCAGAGGACATTGAGGTGCTTTACCAACTTGGCCAGCGTCACTTTGGCGAGAACTATGTCCAGGAGCTCACTGAGAAGGCTAAAGTGCTTCCCAAAGATATCCACTGGCACTTCATTGGCAACTTACAGTCCGGAAAGGCTAAAATCGCCCGCGAGATCCCCAATCTGTCTGACGTCGAGACGCTTGATAGTGCTTCCAAGGCAACAAAGTTGAGTAACCAACGTGGCCAGGTTGCGGACGCTGCCCCATTGAATGTCTGGATCCAGGTGAACACCAGTGGAGAAGAACAAAAGGCTGGAATTCCTGCAGATGTCAAGGAAGTAGCGGCTTTGGCCAAGCACATCATTGATGAATGCCCCCATCTTAAATTGACGGGACTTATGACTATTGGCTCGCTCAGTAACTCCAAATCTGATGCTCCTAACACTGACTTTGAGACTCTGGGAGACCTCAAAGAGAAATTGGATGCCAAGCTTGGTGTCAAACTCGGCCTAAGCATGGGAATGAGCTCAGACTTCTTGGAAGCTATCCGCCAGGGTTCTACAAACGTCCGCGTGGGCTCTAACATTTTCGGTGGCCGTGTCACCAAGGAAGAGCACAAAAGTGAGACAAAGGCATAAATAGCATCTAACTGACTTGCGAATGCATGTTTGGCTTGTATGTACATACAGTATAGAAGACCATCACCAAAAAATGTAAATGTTTAAAGCGTGTATGCGGCTGCGAGATCGTTCGCAAGAATCACAGCTACAAGCCTGTTTGTTGCTCGCACTGATACGCTGTAGTTTTGTCGGTCATCATCGAGTTCACATTTGAGCAAACAGCCGTGGCTCTCTGCTGTCGTATGCAGAATAGCCGCCGCAAGAATTACTCTTGTCGACGGTGTTCCCTGGACAATGCCCCAGTTGAGACCGCTTACAACGGCAGTGTCGTTGTGAACCTCTGTTTGGGCTTTTGATCCGGACCAGTTGCGGAACTTCTTTTGGAACTGGTTTTCGCCAAGCTGTGACCACCTCTGGACAAACTCTGGTGCAGTCACAGTCATTGGTACCAAAAATCTGTCAAGAACTATCGGCAGACGAAGAGTGATGTTGCTCAAAGCACCGGCCATGTACGAAATACGCACAGTGGGGCTCACGGCGAAGGGATGGAGAGCCTCACACCTCACAACAAAAGATGTCGAGCGATCGGGGCCCAATTGCATCGAAGGCGCACCCTCTGTCTCGAGGTCAAGCACCGAATTCGACAAAGTGCTGTTCACTTGTGCAGATAAACTGGTGAGAGGATAGGCGCTCATATTACGAATGTGAAGAGTGAGTTTACCGCGACTGTTCTCAAATTCGTACTGGCATCCAAATTGGAGGATCGAATCCTGGAAAAGCACTGCTGAGGAGTGTGTCAACATACGGCGGAAACCATGTTCCCAGTTCGAGGTTAAAAGGCTGTGCAAGTTGGCTGTAGAGCTCTTGGCACTAGCATTCGCCGATCCATTGCTATTAGGAAGCGTAGCCAGCTGCTGTTGGGCACTATGCACAGCACCTGCCGGGGCAAGCTTGGCAAACAGTGGCAACGAGCTGTTAGCGGAGAATGCCGGCATTTCTTCACACACGGCTTTAAGAGTGGGTATGTTCGAAGGGTGGAGAAGAACCACAAACTCACAGGCACGTTGTTGTGTCTCCTTATCAGCAGAGCGTGTGCGTTGCTGCATGACATCTAGAACAGCTTGAGTGAGTTCGGCAGAACTGCTAGCTCGGGCAGCGAGCTTTGCATAAGTAATGAGGAGCATCCGCCGTGCTGGTAGTGATGCATCATCAATATGATCTTGGAGCGCGAGGAAAATATCCATGGCCAGGCTTGGTGGGCCGTATTCACCAAGGATGTAGGCAGCTGCCTTTAGAATGTTATCTGCAAGGCCCGTTGACGTCTGGGGAGCGTCTTTCACGGCGCTGAATATAGCCTCACACGCATAAGGGCGGATCGAGCGGTTGTTGACGACAATCTGGACAAAGCGTTGCCAAGTCTCTTCGCCAACGTACGAACCTCCCAGAGTCAACAGCGAGAGCGTAGTGTCAATATACCAGCGCTCGCTTGTGGCGAATCGCTCAATTATACCTGCGAGTCGTGCGACCATCTGAGGCATTACCATGAGCTCGCTGGTCACAAGCAGGTCAAGGAGCTCTGCTGCCATATGCTCAACAGTCTCCGAGTTGCAGCAGTTGTACAGCGCATCAAGGGCCTGTCGTTTAAGAGTAGTGTCACGGTCACGTACCAGCGCCAGGGCAGAGTTTACTGATGAAAGGGTTCCTAAGCGGGGATAGACCTCGAGTGCTTGTAATGCAAAGTATCTTGTGTTGGCATCCTTTGACTTGAACAGCAGCAGCATGGGCCGAGCCATCTGTTCAGTCACGTCGCAATCTAGACGAGCAGCTAACCACAAAGCTTGATAAAGAATAGCGTTGCGGGCGTTGACATGTTGCGAAATGGCTGCACCTTCTTCCTCGATTTCAGTAGCCCAGATTTTGATGATGTTGATCACCACGAGCCGCAGCGCCTGACCTTCGGTTGAGTCTGGAGCTGGTAGTGGTTGCCAGAGTTTAAGGAGCTGCAAAAGCTTTACACTGAGCCAGGGAGCAGGGATGTTATAGTAAAGGTAGTCCAGGGGAACTTCTTCACCCGAGGAGAGCCCTCGTAGACGTCGTACTGCCCTACTGAACGCGCCACTGACGCGATCAGGGTGTTTCTGGGCAATGCAAGTCACAAGATCAGCAATAGAAGTCTCGAGACCTAAATGAGAGGTGTCCATCAATGCCACAATACGCTCGTACCACTCGTCGCGAAGGATGGTAGGGTCCTGGCGGTAAAATGCTGTTACACAGAGAGCTGCTTTTCTAGCCACAGCGAGTGCGCTTGTTGGCGACATGAGCAACCTGAACACTTCCTCAACAAGAGACACGTCGGGCTTGTTTAGATTCGACACGTAGTTTAGAGCAAGGGCAGTGTTAAGTTCCTTTGGAGATCGGAGATCTTCAATTACAATGGCCATTGAGTCTTCAACTACCATGTCACTTTCATTAAGAATCAGTTCCAAGCACAAATATCCTATTTGTTTCTCGCTGTACTTTGACGACTTTAGCAACGCAACCATTTCGCGAGAGCCAAAGTCAACGTTATACCCAAGAATGTACACGTACAACAGCTTCGCCGCGTTCTTTTTAAGTTCATAACCAGCTTTTGTCTTCGAGCCCCCACTGTTCATTTTCTGGCGAAGCCTCGCAATCTCGGCGAGAATACGGGTTCGCTCGGCCTCGTGCGATTGGGTGGCTCGTACATCGGCAATGAATTGGGACAAGCCTTTTATTTGACTGCTCATTGGTGCCACGCTTCACTGATTCACCACCGAATCCAGAATTAATATAGGTATTTGAGGCGCAAGTCGCGTAGCAGGAAAAGCGCTCACCACACCTCCCCTCGGCGTTTTGATCTCCAACGGTCTTTGAAGGCGCGTAGAGGTGGACAGTCAAGTGGGTTAGCTAAGTTGTCCCGACGAAGTGGAAATGGCTCCTCATTAATTTTCAGCTAAGGGTGCGAGAGGGGTCACTAGGTAAGGTGGTGACTGGGCTAGCTTTAACTAATGATGGATTCATGTTGTTCCCAACTAGCCCAAAAGGTAGGAAAGTGTTGGGCCTGTAGTAACCTCCCTATATGTCAGTGACATAATCTGCAAAGGCTCAAGCATAGCTGAAGGCACGGCTGAAGGAATATTGACTTGTTGGGAGCCCCGCCTTGTGGCCTCGGTTGCATTCTCAAATTTGTGCCTTTTATAGTTTATGGGACTGCTAGAATCATGTGCAAGCAATATATTTTGGTAGTTATAGCAGTACTTAATGAACTTGAGTAAAGAAATAGCTATTCTTCGTCAAAAACTAAGTTGACTCAGGTACTCTTGGGTTCTCTTCATCGCTTAGTGCCTTGTAACGAGGGACTCCCCTAGTCAGCCGCGCATGACAATAATATGTATTTTCACGTGTGCCAGGAGGACAAGCCTAGTCAATCATAGAAAAATCTTTCTGTAGATCTTCCGATTGCTGAGTTCTTCATGTAGCTAAGACCAAGCTTAGAAGTTACTATTCTCCAAGATACTTTCTGTTGGCATTTCTGCCCATATAACTTTACAACACAACAAGCTGGGTAGGCACAAGTCACTGTTGACCCCTCCCCGCCCCTTACCCCAGTTTATTACTACCGTGTCCGCAGATCACAAGTCAAATTTGGACCAAAACTCATCATCCTAATAAAGTCGTTTCGTCACCTTTCTCTTTGTCAAGACTTTGGACGCCAACTGTGAGTCGATAATTCTCTACAAACTTGGAGGTGGTTGAAGAAAAGAAATTTTTTATTAGACGTTGCATTAGGACGACGCTAATATTGTTTGACCGTTGAGTCTCCCCATTTTCACGGCTGCCAATTTTTTTTTTCCGGGGTCGTTTTTGAATACGCGTGCCTTTCGGAACCAAAGCCGATCGAGCCGAGACAAACGTACGATCGCTGCTAGTTTATTATTTCCGACAGAAACACACAGTTAGCAATGCCGCCAGACTTAGAAAAGGCGAGCTCGCGCGATTTTAGCGCTCACCCTCCCCATTCAAAGGATAAGGCACAGAAACAGGCAGAGGTCGATTCTGCCGGATCTATCGCAGGAATGCATAGCCTTCGTCATTCTAGTAGCCACTCGGGCAGTGTGGAGGAACCGCGCTTCTTGTTTGGCGATGATATGGTCCCCACCAGGCGTACAATGACGAATAGCTCTGTCGTGAGCGACGCCGATTATGCGAGTGAGATGGACTCAGAAATCATTCGTGTTTTATCACGAAGTGCAAAGAAATCATATACAGATCCTCTGCCATTGATGGGCGAGGATAAAGATTACCCTCCACCGCTACCCCATCGCGAAGCATACAAGGTTGAGTACACAGGTCCCCAAGACCCATTCAGCCCTTTGAACTGGCCCATCCGCCATAAGATACTGCAAGGCGCATCTCTTTCACTTTCCACCATGTCAGTAGCCTTCGGGTCAAGTGTATTTGGCCCCGCAGTGCCAAATGTTATGAAAGAATTTCACATCGGCCAGGTGCCGGCGTTGTTAGGTGTATCTCTCTATGTGCTTGGGTTCGCTGCCGGGCCCATTATCTGGGGTCCTTTGTCCGAGGTTTATGGCCGCTCGATCCCCCTGTTGATTGGCACTTTTGGCTTTGTTTTGTTCGCATTCGCGTGCGCCACGGCCAAGGATGTGCAAACGATCATGCTTTCGCGGTTTTTTATTGGTGTACTAGGCGCATCGACCATTGCCTTGGTCCCAGCCTGCTTTGCTGATATGTTCACCACAAAGACCCGCGGGTATGCTATGATTGGATACATGTGTGTGACTATGGGCGGTCCGTTACTGGGCCCGGTTGTAGGTGGCTTTATTTCTACTTCCTATCTTGGATGGCGCTGGACGTCATACATTACGGGAATCTTTGGAGCTCTTGGACTTGTGCTCCAGATATTCCTGGTTAAGGAAAGCTACCGCCCCAAACTACTTGTTGATAAGGCCCGAGAGCTCAGAGCTAGAACGGGCAATTGGGGTATTTATGCCGAGTTCGAGACGATGGAGTTGGACTTAATGGAGATCGCTCGCAAATCCATTCTCAGACCTCTGCACATGCTCTGCGTGGAACCTGTTTTGTTATCTCTTGGTATCTACGTCGGCTTTATCTATGGCATTCTCTATCTTTGTATTGAGGCCGTGCCCCACGTTTATCTAAAGGGATACCACTTCAAGCGCGCTATGAGCAACGTGCCGTACGTTTCACTTTTTGTTGGTGTTCAAATTGCGGCCGTTGTTACCGCAGTGTTCTTCGAAAGGCGTTTCCACCGCCAACTTGACGAGTCAGGAAGGCTTGTGCTTCCCGAAGCTCGCCTCCCTCCGATGATTGTTGGCGCAATTATCTTTCCTATTGGCATTTTTTGGTTCTTCTGGACAGGTGCATATCCTGAACATGTCCATTGGATTGTGCCAGTAATTGGGTCAGCTTTCATTGGTGCTGGCCTCGCATTAATTTTCTTGCCCGCTCAAAATTTCATTGTCGATACATATCTTCCGTTCGCAGCGTCTGCTGTTGCGGCTAATGTTTTCCTTCGCTCCGCAATGGCAACGGCATTCCCATTATTTGCCAACGCAATGTTCGACACAATGGGTACTCAGTGGGCTGGAACTCTTCTGGGATGTGTATCGTGCGCCCTTCTCCCATGCCCTATTCTTTTCAAGTTTTATGGTCCGTGGTTGCGCAGGAGGTCCAGATTCGCCTACAAGGAGGATCTTTCCTAATCCCATTAGATAGATTATTATTTTAATTTTACTTCATACCGATCAAACTTGAGTTATACGGGGACAATGTCGATGCGAGTCTGTCTGAGAATTGCATTTCCGCCAGGGAGTATGTGAACTTTGGCCCAGGTCTTTGTACCCGATCCACAGGTACCCGGGTTTATACACAGCACATTATCGACAATTGAGGCGCTTATTTGTGGCCCAGGCACAACAAGGATGTTGGGCGGGGCATCTTCTGCTAGAGAGGCGAGCTCAATGTGGGATACGTCAATAGAGACATCTTTGGATGTTGGGGGGAAGACGGGATAAGGTCGTCGTTGCCTCAAAATGTGCTTGAACGCAAGTCTTTGTCCAATGTCGCCAGAGCTCTGTGATGAGATATCTCTCGTGGCGGGAAGGGAAGTCGTCACGAACCGGACCTTCTCGTCAATCAAGAATGCATTGGGGTTGGGCAGCGAGATAACGTCGGCGATGGATAGCGCCATTGGAGGCTGAGGGTACACTGCATGAGAATTAGTTGCATCGTGGATGCTTGGCACATAGACTATTTTGGTCTGCGACTGTTCGAGGATAGGCTTGACATGGGTGTCAAAGATTTGTTCTGGAGTGCCATTTGTTCCTTCTGCAACGGCCGGGTTCTCATCGTCAACGAGAGGGCCGACTAGTAAGAGTAAGGACGCGTCACTCGACTGTTCAACAAGCCTTTTCAAAGGCGAGTAATCCAACTGCCCTTCTCCAGTAAAAGGGCCGGCACCAATAGCAACAAAAATGTGCTTGTTGAGGGCCGGTGGCTCGGTTTCAACTTTGGGGAACTTTGGCAGATCGATTAGCTCACGGGCAATGAACTCCTGACCTGTGGGGTTACTTCCGCGCATGGCTGCAATTTGGCCCTTGAAGAAAGCTGGTGACTTGAGAGCTGAAACGTTAAGCTTTACTCTCATGCCAGCACCAATCCGTCGCGAGGTTTCGAGGGCCAATGCCCTGTTGTCTAGGGGGGTGTCCCATTCCATATCCTCCAAAGTTTGTGTATCTCCTCCAGAGGTAACTTCATTTTTGTCAGGAATATCGGCACACACTCTTCCGATTATAAGTTCATCGCCCTGTGACATGTGAACGGGATTCGCGATATCAGACCTGGTGATCCCCATACCAGCCACTACGCGATCGATAGTTGATTCAAGTTGACGGTCCAGGGCACGCGACGATGCACTGAGCTTTTGAAACATGGGTCGATACTCGAAAGCGTCGATATCGCTCTCGATTTCTATTACAACATTCTTCTCTGGCAAGTCATCGCCAAGTTTGAGATTACCATTCAGGGAGCGAATATTGAGCCCAGGGGTTGATGGGGTTCCGTATTCCCCTCCGTACCTCGAGGAGGCAGACGACGGAGTTGATGGAGTGCTGGGGGTGCTTGGTGTCGAGGGGGTAGCTGGACTCTTTGCGCTGTAGGCGCTTCCGGTGCTAGTATTAGGCGACTCGATGCTAGCACGAGGCAAGCGTGCCGGGGTCGCTGATGTCTTTTGTCGCTTTCTAGGCTGTGCTTCTTGTTTTTGTTTGAGCCATAGACGGAACTGCTCCAGGTGCGTGGCGATACTAAGTTCTTCATCGCCCTGATCATGGCCGATAGCGTATGCCTCCCATTTGAAGTGGAGCTCTGACGTCGTGAGTCCATAGATCTCGATCAAATCATTGAGCTCTTTCTTTAAGTTATCCGTCGCTTGGGGAAACAGCTTTGAAATTTCGTCGTCAACCGCCATTGTAGCTCGCGCACGAAGAAGCAGAAAGCTACGTGTTTTGGATGCGGGCTAATAAAGACGCGTCTATTAAAATTTGGAATCTAGCGCGTTTCCAGCTGAGCTGATTTAGCAGCTGTCAAATTAGGAATACGTATCACGTGATACATACTCTCAGCGGAGCCATAGTCTTCAAGTCACATGCAGCAGCAGAAGCAGCAGAGGCAGAGAGGCAGTCTATTTTACAGCCTATGGTTGTGGTTTCGCAAAAAAAAGGTAGTTACATGTATTATGTTCAGTTGCAGTTAAAAATTAGGAAGAATATAAAGCAAGTGGTCATGATAGGCATATCTATTGCGCCTTCTCTTCAGTGGCTGTCTCAGCCTCGGGAGCGGCCTCAGCAGCAGCTTCAGGGGCAGGCTCAGTAGCAGCGGGAGCTTCAGTAGCAGCAGCAGGCTCAGAAGTGTTCTCCTCAGGCTTTTTAGCCTCTTCACTAGCAGGCTTGGCCTCAGAGTCAGTCTTGGCTTCAGGCTCAGCTGTGCTCTGAGTTGGTTCCTCAGAGGGCTCAGAATCGCCGACAGCACGCTTCTTGTTGCTGCCTTCGCTGTGATCATTACGGGAACGCTTGTTGTTGTTTTGGGACTTGTGAGAGCCCTGGTGGTGGGAATGGAATGCGTTGAAAGGGCGACGACGCTTGCCAGCAGCAGTATCAGCAAAGTTCTGCTGAGCAGCCTTCATCTCCACGTAGGCCTGCTTGGACATAGTCAAAAGCTCCTTGTCCTGGTACTTGGGCTTGGCCTCAACGTACTTGTTAGCGTCCTCAAGGTTCGTGAACTCCACAAACACGGATTCCTTGAATGTGCCGTCCTCAGTTCTGCGAAGACGCACCTGCTTCACGGGGCCGTACTGGCCGAACCACTTCTCGAGGTCAAACTGTGAGGTCTCAGTCTCAGGGCCGAATCCTTTGGAGTAGACGGTACGGCCGAATGCGTCCTTCTTGGCGGACGATGGGGGTTCCTTGAGAGCCACGCGACGACGGACATTCTTGCCATCCTCGCTCACCTCGAGAAGCTCGGGCGACTCTTTGAGGGCCGCAACAACCTCATCGAGGGGCTGGAAACGGCGCATGCGCTTGAACTGGTGAATTGTGTCGATAGAGACCCAACCGTCGTTCTTCTGAGTGGCCTGCCACAAGAACTTGTCAGTGGGGAGGTTGGTGTCGGAGAAGTAGAACTCGACCTGCTTCAAGATCTCAGCGTGGTCATTGCTCTCAGGGAGCTTGGACGCATCAGAGACAACTTTTCTGACAGTGGCCATGGTTGCAATATAAAATAAAAGTATCTATTGAAGAAAACCCTGTTAGTTTTACTATGCTTGCAGTTTCTAATCTTTTTGGGAGTTCCAATTTTTTTTTCCACTGCCATTTCTACTATGTAGCTACACAGCGAAATGCTCTCTCAGCTTTCGTCTAGTGCTAAAATTTCTTACACTCCCAAAGGCTGTACGCGTGGGAAGCACACATCTAGGCAGATGCCAGCCATTATCCACACAAATGTATAAACTTTGGGTGCTCAATATAAAATCATAGTTTAGCCGGACGCTTAGAGACTTTAGGCGGTCTGACTTTCATGACGCCGTCTTGCATAAAGCTTGCGACTAGCTCTGTATTAGCATCGTAAATACGACCATTGTATAACGCTCTTCCATCAGTAGCCCTGTCGGTCCACGTTTCCATAAGTAGGTGCTTGCCTGATGTTTTTATAGGTTTCGTCACATGGAAGATTATTGTGTGATTGATTGACGCGATCTGCAAAATAGGCAGCTTGGGATTGAAGACCTCAGTAATTGTGAATAGCGAGTTCCTATCAGAGACATAAGCCACTAGCGCAGCATTGAGATTGGCACCTTCAAGTTCAAACAGGCTCTTGAAGTGGTGAATGATGCGTCTATTGGTGATGTCCCGTTGTTTATGGTTGTAAGCCGAGGTGTCCATCTTGCGGACGTCAAGAGGGTGCCATTGCGGCTCCTGGCCCATCTTCTTGGCCAATTTGTTGAAGAAAGGTGTACCTCCATCGAATGCAAGCGGGAGCTTCTTGATCTGCCTCTCTGACAAGCGGAACTTCTTGGGATAAGACTTCTGGTAGTTGAGCTCTTCATCATTAGTTTCAGGACGCTTGAAAGACATTGTGGCCACAAACACAACATACTCGTCGTCTTCGACCACCGGAACCGGCTCCTCACCGTCATCAGGACGAGGGTATTGATAAACGGTCACAAGCCGTTGGCAATACTTGTGCGATGTACGCAGATTCTTGACAAAGTAGACAAACGGGACCTGATAGTTGCCTGATCGAATAAAGTAATTGGAGGAGCCAACACACACAAAATTATCATTGACGGTCTGAGCGCCTACAATAATGGATTGGGCGAGCACGTGTCCTCCAAACACTCCTGAATGACCAGGCATGGGCGTAAACGGCACGCTGGTTGACTGCCAGATATGTGTATCGACCTGTTTGATGGCCATGAGCTCTGCGAAACTCTTACGCTCCTCCGAAGTGTTGCGCAGTTCATAGTCTAGAGAAACCATCTTGACAAGTTTGCAACGGACTATGTTTCCAGCTCAATCGTGAGAAAATGTTCTATTACTACTGAGAACTATGGGATGCCCCGCCATATTAATAGGAGTCTTACCAGTGGTGCCTGCACATAAAATGCGGGGATATACACACAGCTCAACCGCATATGCCAGAGAAGAGAGAGGGGTTTAGCCGTAGAGATTTTGTCACATGATAGCGGGTTAATAATAATCTCGGCTAAACCTGCTTCTGACAGTAGAGTCACGTTACTCAGTATCACGTTACCTTTACTATACCCAAAGGTCACGAGATCTCCGATCCCAATTTGGTTCACAGCTCGCAGACAGGATTTGCGCTTTCGGAGTGCAGCTCGACGTTGGCAGCAAGCCGTTGAGAGTTTAAAAAATTGCTTGCTGGCCTTAAAAACAACTAAACTAATCAAAATTTTGGTTGAATCAAAATGCCGAAGCTTTACAAAAATCTAAAACATACCCTGGCAATTCAACCCACCTCCCCCTAGATCATACCAAATAAAAAAAATCTCTTTATCCCATGACAGTTACCGAGCCGCGAGCCTAACTAGCTAGGGTTTGGCTTATTATTCATGTCCCAGACATGCATTTTCGAGATCCAAAAAAGGTGGGAGGCTTCCTAAACCATGCTCTAAACTAACTTAGCCAGCACTAAACCAAGCTGTTTAGCTGCACCATCAGCAGATTGGATGTGCATAGTCAGTCATCAGCCGTAGACTAACCCAACTCCCAAGGACCCAAAATGGCCATTCAAGGTTTCTAATCATATCCCACCACACACCTTTCCGCACGTGCAAGCCAGTCAAGGCTACATATCCCAGCAGCAGCAGCAGGAGCAGCAGCTCTGCCAGCCATGGGCTAGCTAGCATCAGCGAAAATAAGCCAAGCATACATAAACAATCATCACCATATATCCTCAGTGTAAAAACCCTAACGGATCAGTGCTACTATTCACCGTGCCAAACCGCTACACCTCGCATCGCTGTATCTAATTGTCTCTTTCAACAAAGGAATTTGAAACCTGGCAGCGATGGATCGTCGTAGTGGCCAAAGACGGGAAGAGAACACTACCGGGTCGCGCCAAAAAAGCCCTACTGCGTCACCCCACCAACAGAGAAATGGCTTCTCCCGGCCAACCTGGAGCTTGGGAGGCACGGATGATGATGATCCGGCAGGAAGTCCTGCTCCAGACGAGTCTCCTATGCCGTTGCGTGAAAGGCAATTGAGGGATTCGCGAAGAGGCTCAACCGCAAACGTCCCCGCCCAGGCACAAACCCCTGCTGCGGAAGGGCCCAGCGCACAGCCTAGCGCGCATCCCGGCCCGCCCAAACGCACCTCTAGTGCAATGAAGCTATTTCGATTGGGATCGAGCCACAGATTGTCGGAAATGATGAACCCAGATCACAACAAAGAGCCTAAAAAGACAAAGCCATCGACTAACGGCGGCCACAATGCCCATCACCATGGTCACTATGGAAGTATGCACTTGCCTATGAGTGGCGGCGGGTCTCGCTGGAAGGCAATGGTTCAGCGCGGAAAGCACAATCTACGTGGACTTTACGTGCGAAAACCCTGGAAGAAGCGATCTGAGCTCGACCGTCTTCAAGAGGTTCAGCGATCTCAACTATTGTTCAACGAGCTGTTCATGGCCACGCCAGTGGTGATGCTTATGAGTGCTCAGTTGCAATCGGAAGACGAAAATGATAAGCGTGTACCCATTCTTGTCCAGCAGCTTAGCCTTAAAGTCACTCGTGACGACGACGAGATTGGATACCGTCACTTTGTGCGCATTAATTTGGCCTATGGTAATGGCCCGGCCATGATTCAATGGTCAATTGTTAGGGGTCACCGTGACTTCTTGTGGCTCAAGAGCAGACTCGGAAGTGACCGGATGGGCTCTGCGGCTTTGAAGGAGCTCAAGCATCCACATCTACCTAAACCGAAACAGCTCAACGATGACGAGGAGCTTGACCCCGCGGACGACGACGATGATGACGATGATGACGAGGAAATTGGTAGTCGTCCCGTCAGTCGCGCCGCAAGCCGTAACAGGCGTCCTTCGTTAGATGAACGCGACGAGGATCGCCAAAGGACCGGCCAGAATCCAGATGACGAGGATAAAACCTTCGAGCAGGCAATTGAAGATTACTTGAAACAGCTTCTGCAGATTTATCAATTCCGGCCTGATTGTAACAAGATTCTACAATTTCTCGAGCTTTCCAATATGTCTCTTCGGCTCGCCCCAGAGGGAGGCTTTCACGGTAAAGAGGGCTCCCTTGTCCTGCGTTCTCGTGCGTCTGATATGGGCTGGCGTGTCAGCCATCTCCACCCCAAGGATCTCGCTGGAATGATCACACGACACACGCCAAAGTGGTTTGTTGTGCGTGAGTCCTATATCGTTGCTGTGGACTCCATCCACAGCACCGGTGTCCGTGAGGTGTTCCTGATTGATCCACACTTTGAGCTAGTCCATATCACTGAAGACGACCCGAAGGTGTTTGAGCAGAAAGAAGCCTTGGCAAAACCCCATGGCGTGAGGAAGACTACAAGAGCAAAAATTTTGTTCCTTCATCTTAAAAACAATGGTGGAACTATGAAGCTGGCTGCTTACAGTGATCGCGATTTGCGCAGATGGCAAGCGTCTTTGTTGCAAATGAAGCAACTCACCCCGTGGAGCAAGAAGAATCGCTTCGATTCTTTTGCCCCTGTGCGTAAGAACGTGTTTGGACAATGGTTTGTTGATGGTCGTGATTACATGTGGGTCCTCTCGGAAGCCTTAGAGAATGCCCGCGATACAATCTATATTTTGGATTGGTGGCTGAGCCCTGAGCTTTACCTTCGACGCCCTCCGGAGGGCAACCAACAATGGCGTCTAGATCGCATCCTTAAACGCAAGGCCGAACAGGGCGTGAAGATCTTTGTTGTTGTTTACCGCAATGTGGAGTTCACAATCCATATCGACTCGTCATGGACCAAGCATTCCTTACTTGATTTGCATCCTAATATTCATGTCATACGCTCGCCGCATCAACTTAATCAACGTGATGCCCTATTCTGGGCTCATCATGAGAAACTTTGCGTCATCGACACCACTGTCGCTTTCAATGGTGGTATCGACCTGTGCTATGGACGTTGGGATACCTACCATCATAAACTCACCGATGATAACCCTGCAGCGTTCTCAAACGATCCCAATGTACCCACTCAGACTTGGGTTGGAAAGGATTATACCAACGAGCGTATCACAGACTACCATGACTTGAACAAGTACTGGGAAGATCTTCTCGATCGTAACAATACCCCTCGCATGCCCTGGCACGATGTTCATCAAATGGTCGTCGGACAGCCTGCTCGAGATATGGCACGACACTTTGTCCAGCGTTGGAACTACGTTATTCGCCAGCATCTACCTTCCCGCCGCACACCGCTTCTGATTCCTCCTCCTGATTTCACTCAAACAGAACTGGACCGCCTCGGCCTTACCGGCACGTGCGAATATCAGGTCCTTCGCTCTTCTAGTGATTGGAGCTTGGGCCTGAAGGATCATGAACAGAGTATTCAGAATGCCTACCTTAAACTCATCCAGGAGTCTGAGCACCTTGTATACATCGAGAATCAGTTCTTTATCACCTCTACTGAGGTGGATGGTATCATTGTCCAGAATCAGATTGGCAACGCCCTGGTTGACCGCATTGTTAGAGCCCATGAAAACGGCGAGGCTTGGAAGTGCTTCGTACTGTTACCTCTGTTACCTGGATTCCCTGCTGAGGTCGATACCAACGAGGCCGCCTCGGTGAGAGTGATCTCGCAGTGCCAATTCAACTCGATCAGTCGTGGTCCTAACTCTCTCTTCTACCGTCTCGAGTCGCTGGGTATCCGGCCTGACCAGTATATCCACTTCATGTCATTGCGAAAGTGGGACAAATACGGTAAGGAGAACGGCGATCGCCTTGTAACAGAGATCCTCTATATTCACGGCAAGACGATGGTCGTTGATGACCGTGCCGCAATTATTGGCAGTGCAAATATCAACGAGCGGTCTATGCGTGGTGTCCGTGACTCTGAGATCGCTGTGTGCGTCCGAGACACAAAGGTAGTTGAGTCTCGTATGGCTGGTAAACCCTGGAAAGCTGCCAAATTTGCCTACACGCTGCGTATGCGTTTGATGCGTGAGCACCTCGGTGTTGATATCGATAAATTGGACACAGTAGAGCGACTCTGTGAACTTCTAGAGGCCTCTGCCCAATCACGCCCTACTCACCAGCCTCAGCCGTCGTCGTCGCACATGCAACAGGGCTCGAACCAACTTCAAGTTCGTCGCTCTGTCCCTAATAGCTTCACTGCTAGCCCTGACCCCTCGGAACCGGCGTCTCCAAATGCGTCGAAGATATTCTCTCAAACGTCGTCTGCGCACCAGCAGAATGGCTCTCAGTCGAACGGTTACGTTGATGGCCACGCTGATCATGACCAGATTCACGCAATGGCTGCCAACCTTGGATTTGATAACGTTGAAGATCTTCCACCTTGGCTCTACCCCGAGCTGCATACATTCAATTGGTATGCAGGCACCTCCGTCAACAAGGGTGTACGTGAGCACAAGAAGGTATCAACAGACTCGCGTGTTCAGGGTAACGCCGAGCACCACGCAGATGTCGCAGGAGATGGCTATGATCAGTACAGTGCTCGTCTCAACTCCGGCAAGGTCAAACTCGGCGAGGCTCTGCTGCAGTCAGTCCCACCGAATGAAGCTGAGGAAACGAAGGCTCGCGAGCTTATGAAGCGTCTTCTCAGAGACCACACTATCAAGAACCTTGCTGAATTTAAGCTAAGATTCTACAGTGAGCTTGCTGATCGGCCCGACTGCATGCATGCGTCGACACCGAACGGCATATCGTCGTCGTTGCCGTACCTCGATGATGAAGCTAAGCGTGTGCTTGATGCGTACCGAATCCCCATTAATCCCTGGGAGTTTGATGATCCTCTTGATAAAGACTTCTTGGAGAACAAATGGTTTGCTGCGGCTGAACGTAATACATTTATCTACAGGCAAGTATTCAGGTGCCAGCCAGACGATGAAGTCGAGACATGGAAAGACTACAAGAAGTTCCAGGCGCACCAAGAACGCTTCTATGCCAAGCAACGGGAAGACGGCGGCCCTGATGTGCTGAGAAAGACCGGTCACCACGAACCGGAACGCGTCGACAAGCACGTTCTCAGTGGAACTATACCGAAAACAAACAAGGAGGGCCTAAGATCACCTGGTGCAACACCCGGTGTTACTCCTGGCGTTACCCCTGGCCCATCACCAGGTACATCACCAATGCACAGCCCTGTACTCGGAGCGCGCCAAACCACACCATTAGCCTCGCCTCTTGCATCTGCCAATGGAACCCCGGCAGTTTCCCCGCGTGGCAGCCCGCGCGGGTCATTCTCACATGGCACTGGGACGCCGTCACATGCCAACGGCTCCATCAACGGCCGATTGGATCCTTCTCGTCGTTTGAACGCCTCTACAGCTCCAAAGCTTCAACCAGTGGAGAGTGTGAACGACGGTGAGGATTACTTTACGACAAGACCGCCCAGCGGCTCGAGGGCTGCGGGCTCTCAACCTAGTATCCCTTCAGTGACGGTAAATGGCAGTAGCCAAATGAATGGAAACGCTAATGGAACGATGAATGGACATAGTAAGAATCACGATCCCCTAGCATCAAGGCGCCTGATCGAAGATCAACATCTTGAAGATGACCTTGCGGAGATTGACGAGCGTCGCTCGAGCCATCTTGAGGCTCAGAGAGAGTTCCGTGAGAACGAGAACGATAACGAGAGCCCGACCTCAACTGATGTTTCATCTACCCTCAATGGTCAGAAGCGTGGCCCACCGATAACTACCCACGCCGCGCGAAAATGGGGTCATTTCGACCACGTCTTAGATGCCCAAGTTGCCGAGGACTTACTTCAGGGTGTCACTGGACATCTTGTCGTCTACCCCACCGAGTGGCTAAATCGTGAACTTGATTCTGGCAACTGGAACTTCCAGAAGGACCGCATGACTCCTCTTGAAATTTATGATTAGAGCGTCTTTAATGCCTAGATGGTTCTAATAATAATAATGAAAATAATAATAATCTTATAATAATTTACAGTGACTTCTAGGCAGTTATGATCTGCAGAAAGGCATATTCATTTTAGCTTTTAAGGGAGTACCTTCATACAGCACAGAGGAAGAGTGTGTACAGAGGCACGGCCAAGTTGTCGTTGAAGCTACATACTGCCTCGAAGAGAGCCGAGAAGACTCCCACGAACGCCGCCCTCGACCATCTGTACTCCATAAAGTAGTGGAGCACCGCCATCACAGAGACTGCGAATGCAATCGTACCTTCAAGTGTCTTCTCTCCACTAATGCGCACGCGTCCAAAGCGTTTGCCAACCTGCGAAGCAAAAGTATCACCCACTCCTAATCCCAATACACCAGCCGGACTCGCAGAGGCAAAAATGGGTCCGGCAATACCGATCAGAAGATATATGTGACTGACCACCACGGGTCCGCAGGTATCGCGCGGGTCGACGAAATTTTGTAACATAGAATGAATGTGCAAGCCTAAGGGAGGTAATGCGGTAGCGCGAGCGGTTTCAAGCACGGCAAAAATGACAAGCGCAACTGCCAAAGCTGTTGCCGTGAATGGACGCTGCGCCGATGGCAGGAACAATATGACCGACGTGACATGCCAGAGCTTACGGCGTGTATCGAGGGTTATTTTGTTTCCGAGGCACCAGGCCACACCACCAGCAACGGCAAGCACCGAGGCCCAATATGCAATCAGGTCCAGGTTTTCCTGAAGTAAACCAAGGATCCAGCTTGGCGATTGTCCGAAATATCCAAAGTAAAGTGCGCCCGCGGTTGCAAAATACTGAATATACGTTAGTGCGACTAAAAAGACGCGTATTGAACGCCCGCGGGATTTTCGGAATTCACGAGCATGTAGAGAAAGAAGTGGATAGCAAGGAAGAATGGCGACCACACCGCAGAATAGTAGTTTCGGCCAGTCTGCAGGGGTATCGAGCGAAAGTAGCGTCACGTTCAGGATTCCAATACTTAGCAGGGCCGCCTCGCTTACCGGGAAACTTTCGGGCGCTACGTACAAAATTGTGTTCATCACCAAGAACAGTGCCAATGGCGCTAGAACATAGGTGCGATCAACGTACCAAGTCCACGCGAGTGCTGCCAAAGCACCCGGGGTCGATGTCGACAGTGCCAACGCGAGGTTCAGAATCACCGTACTATGATGGGTAGTGGCCAGCACTCCTGCAAGTAATGGTGGCAAAAGAATCGATTCTAGTGACACTGTTTTGGTGATATACATTAGCCCGAGCCATGTGCCATAGGCCAGCGGTCTATATGCAGCTCGAGGGAGAAGCACCCATAATGAAGGTGCTATAAGCAGAAACGCGTTCAAAATACCATTCCCGTCGGGTTTTGGTAGAAGTTTCTTTGCCTTAGCTGCCGATATTCTTTTATGAGAATTTCGCGCCAGTCTCGCCATGTATAGAGAAGCCACCTGGAGAATTCCCAAGTTGACTATTGATCAACTAAGGTAAACTCGGTGGAAAATGGCTTGGAAATTGAAATGAGAGCTCACAGACTGTACGTAATTTAGCCGACTCGTGACTTTTGACGTCGAGACCATGTGATCCTGCCTATAGGTTGCAGCTACATCAATATCATGAATCAATAGTTAAGAAAAACTAATCAACATGTTATATATGAACTCTATGCAGGTGTCGCCACAGCGTCATTAATGCTGTTTTTCGAGCAGCGACACTTTGGATCCGTAATGCTACCATTCTGTTGGGCTGGCGCTGCCAATTCACTGGTGACTGCGGAGAAGCCTCCAAGCATGGACTTTCCGAGCGTATCCCATTTCTCACCAGCAGATAATTGGGTTATGGCTACAAGCAGATCGTGCTGAACTTTCTCAGGGAGCACGCTGTCATGCTTATAGTCGGGATGGGTGTCGACAAAGTCGCGCATCCATCTTGCGGCGGAGCGGGTTTTACCACTGGCTCGCTCGGAGACCAACTTTATGTACTGGTCGAAGCGAGGACTTGAGATATTCTGCCAGGCCAAGTACTCCTTGACAAGGGGAACCAGTCCCTTAATGTCATGGGCGCCATTGAAAATCTCATTGGTGGTTGCCTCGCGGAATTTACCCTCTGTGGTCCGCCAATAGAACTTCTCGGTCACGACTGCATCGCGCTTGTGGGCACGACGCAAGTTTTCGTCGACTTGCGATAACGGCTGGTATAACAGTAAATCGCAGTGGATGATGACACGTGACACGAGGTTGATGAAGACGCAAAGGGCAGCATTCTCAAAGTCGGTGATCTGTACATCCAAAGAGCGGAATTCAACGCGCCAACCGAAGCTGTCAGACGCTGTTGGCGGCGGCTTGAATCGCATAGTCTGCCAATTTGTCGACTGAATGTTCTCAAAGTGGTCCATGCTCTCGGAGTCGTTCTGCTTCAATTTCTCCTCGAAAATAACCAATGGATCACGAATGAACAAATGGGCAAAGTGTTGAACGAGCATTTCATCCATGTCATCGAGACCAGCAGCGCGAAGCTGTTCGGCTATCTTTTCGTTCTGCTCCAGAGGCACATCATTGTAGAACTGGGCGTTTTTCGTCAGTTCGGGATGGGTGCCGATGTAGCTGGAGATGCTGTCGTAGCGAGACTTCTGGATATCCTTACGCTCTTGGGGTGTACGGTCATCGACGCTGGCACTGACAATGTTCCAACGCATGTCTTGGTCGCTGATCATACCACGATGAAACGGCGACGAGGCCGAGATTGCCGACATGATAGGCGTCAGCGGCGCCAGCTGGTCGTAAAGATGGCGGGCTTGGGTGATATCTGCGGCCTGCTGGGTCATTTGCAAACAGCAGCATCCCATACCAAATCCCATGGCGTCCATATAGATGTGGTTATCCTTTGCAGCACCCTCGCGAGCGTTCGCATCCTCTGGCCAGAGGTTGCGGTCCCACTCTATGGTTGGGTCGTGGAATGGCCAGGGAGTGTTTTCATCGTGGAATAATGGGATGTTGATAGCCACCTTGGAGCCGCGGCGCTCTCTGATATTCGCTGTGAGCGTTGGGAACCGAACATGGGTGTTTATGATACTATCAGGAAGGAACAAGGACCTTGCAGCAGGCCCGCCGGGAGTGTTGGCAGTATGAGATTCTTGGGAGGATGCTTCATTGATAAACCCAGGAACACCAAGTCGGGGAAAGCTGGTGATCGTCAATGGATACTCGCTAGGCTGCATGTTATCCTTTGCAACTCTTCTTCGCGCTAGCATATTATCCTCGACTGTAAGCAAATCTGAGAGCTCCGGGCCGTAAGGTCCGGATGGTGTTGCCTCGAGCATGAACCTACCGTATTCCTGGTGGTACGAGACGCCGTCTTTATCGAGCTCGCCCCTCTCCTTGGCAGCAATGAGCGTATCTAAAATTTCATTCTGCCGGAGACTCAAAGTGGCCCGATCCTGTGATAAGTTGACGACCATATACTCGAGCTCGTCGCCCCAAAGTGGAGGGTCATTACGACGACCTGCGTGTCGCTCAAGACTCGCAATGAGTTGCTTGATGCCATGTGTGCGTATATAGTCGGCGTGCTTTTTAGTGTCTTGCCAGTCCAGCGGCGTACCCAACGACAAAAGACCCATTCAGGCTATTTTTTTTTGTCTCCTTTGTTATCACCTTAGTTTCTACTGCCGAGTAAAAAATGCCTGAGGACAATCTCACAGGATCCGCCCTAATAAATCAATAGTGGCGACGAATGAGAGATAACAACAAAAAGATGATCTCAGCTCAGCTTAAACCCTTGACAGAGAGGCCCACTTGTATAAAAAGTTCCCGTGAATACCGTAGATGACGACGGCTCTCAGAGTAACTCGGGCAGCATCGCCTAATAATCAAACCCCCAGTATAAGCGAGCATATCCCAGGGCTCGAGTTGATAATAATCGACTCGCATCATCACACGTGATCCCTAATTTCCAGTTCGTGGGCTTTGCTAAGGTCGCACGTAGTGGCATACTGACGAGGAAACTCGGGCCCTGAGGATTCATAACATGGACCAGGCACATAAATAAGAAAGTTTAGTTATTATATTCGCCCCGCGGTAGCACAGCTTTTCGAATTGACAGTTGAACTGACGACCCTTATCATAAGTCCCAACGGGTTTTCTCCAATTCCATAGATTGTAAAAAGAGTCACCTGCCTTTTACGACGGTTTACTATTTCGGGTACTGTAGCTTGGGAAATAAGCTGAGAGACCCTTTGAGAATCGTATTCAGCGCAAAGACTAAGAGTTAGGCTTAGCTACACTAATGTTGTTATTCAATTGATTTCAGCTTGATGGAGTGCGCACTCTCAAGTTCAATTGGTATAAACGTGAAGAAGCAATTGTGCCACACTAGTTATGCAGGAGTAGACTTTTAAACGCATCAGATAATGACATGTTTCCGCTGACCCCCTGCGTTGCTTCGAGGCGCTCGGTCATGCATCACACTTCAAGAAAGCTAGCTGCGGTCCGCATGACAGATGAAAATTATTATTGAAGCTAAATAGAAACACAATTGGTGGTGATAGCTATTTACAATGAATGCAGTGATAGTTCCGATTGAGATGCTGTTGCTGACTTTTTAGGACTTTTGCTCTTACGCAAGACCCAAATTAGGTTCTAACGGCGTGGGTACAGTTTAAATTCAGTTTCAACCACCGAACGAATAACAGCAACCCCCCTAAAAGGGGATGGACGAAGCTCCTCACATTTATTTAAGGTGCTGGTGTCAAGAGGATCTGCGGAAACGAAATTCACGCTGCGTTTTCTTAGCAGATGTCTCAAGTGGTCCCTTTCGCGACACCGACAGGCCCCGGAGAAAGGCCGGATAAGTAAGCACCACCTGCGTACAATAGCTAAAAAAGATATTAAACCCTAACCACTGATCCCAATAGCAATGTTAGGCCAAAAGCCTTTTTCTGCTCGTGATGGTAGCAACCCCACAAAACAACCAGCCAGCCCCGGGAGCATTGTCTCGAGCGAGGTATAAATGTGTCTAATCAGCCCATGCGCAAGATATACAGTTGAAGTTCTTTTTCTGTCACTTTTTTTTTATCGTAGTTCACTCTCACCAGCACCCCGCGGGACATAATAGACTACTACTAGTACAATGGGTGCCCCGAACAAAGGTGACTATAACGGCTACGCACCACCTTCATCTTCGCAACCTCGTCAGAATAACGGCGCTGGATGCCGGTGTGACGGATGTGGCCCCGGAAGTAACAGCTGGAACTGGTTCTATGGTTTCCTTAACTGTGCAATCTGTGTTGAGATGATCCCGAACTTGGTGGGATTCTTCTCCAATTGTTAACCAGTCATTCAGTGTGCACAGGGCCTACTGGAGTTATAGACAATTGGTTTTAATTTTGGGCTACACTAAAATAATCCTCCAGTTGTACTACAAGGGGTTTTGCAACGGCGGCATTAAACTGGGGGCTCGTTTGTAAACTGTATTATTCTTAGCTTTGAACATTGCCATTTACTTTCTGTAGCAGCAAAATGGGCTATCAGCGTGCTTTATTTTGTTCCTTTGACAAGCCGAAAAATTTCCCGTGCGGCAATGCACGACATGCGTCAGGCTGCGCTATAGTTAGGACGTGTACCTGACCCGTTGCTGCTACAATGGTACTGCTTGGTCGGCGATGGGTACACTAAGCGGAAGTACGGAACGTTGGCCAACGACGTCAGCGGATCTACAGAAGTTCTTGGCTTTTTGGTTCTCACTGTTACCGACTTTACAGAAGAGATTGCCATGTCGAAACAGGACTACTACGCTCCATCGTCGGAGGCTCCTGGTCGTGGCCAGCAGCCGCCTCCAAGCTACGCTCAGCAGGGTTACTCCAACGACTTCAACAACGGTCCTCCTCAGCAGAACTACCAGGGCTACGCACCACCACCGAGCCAGTACAACCAAGGCGGTGGAGGTGGTTACCAGCAACAGCAGCAGCACCAACAACATCAGAACAATGGCCGTGGATGCCAATGTGATGGATGGGGCCCTGGCTCTAACTGCTGGAGCTGGTTCTATGGTATGATTAACCTTGCCATCTGCCTTGAGTTCCTTGGTGGTGCTATCAGCTTGTGTGTCTAAAGCATTTGCACACGTTATACTTTTCTATGGTAGTGACAGTGTCTGGGTCAGATGTTCACCTACGAGCAGGCAATGGCAAGCATTGGCAAGCATTGGCAAGCATCATTAGTGCGCTATGCGTTGGCAAATAAGCAGGCAATCACAAAGGATATTTCGTGGTTTTGTAATTGTGGTATCTACAAAACGGGGTCATTTTGGCTATTTGTTTTTTTTGGGATCCAGACAAACCAATTCAGCCTTAGTTTCCCTATCCCCCGTTGTGCTGAAAAAAATGTTAACCTGCTGCAGCGTTGCTGTCCCAGCTGATCGGCGCTGCTTGTAGAGATGATTAAGCGCGTCCTCTACGCATAGACAAACCCTATGTCAATGAAGGTCCTCGGAACAAAGTCCGATAATGTGCGACCTAGATCGCGGGGTGCGGTTCTCTCTATTATTATTATTATTCTTATTAGCAGGCCTGAAATATGGGTCCTTATATTCAGTTTATCATTGTTTCGTATGAACGACTCGTATGAACGACTATGCGATATGGTTCATAGAGGATCATGATGTAGAGTTTATGCTGTCCTAGTGATCTGTATAGCGTGCACATTCTACTAAATCACATAAATCATCCCCAGACCATCAATGCTCCTCGGGACCCTTAACCGGGGCTACCCTTTTTACAAGGCAGGCTATTGTCAGGGCACCCAGGGCAGGGCGAGGATGACTTTTCATGTAGGCTCGCGAGCTAATCCTTTTTTATTGGCACTCCACGATCGCCGGCAAGAAATGAAAATAAAGTTTGAAGAGGTTTGTTTTGGAGAAATACAACAATCTATTTATTTACTCTTTCCAAAAGAAATTAAAGCGATTATATGAATGGGTCCTCCTCCTCCCAGGCATTCTCACCAGTACAGATAGTCTGTGCTCATCGAAGGCCTCGATCTAGTGGGCTGCCATTTTTTTTTTTTTTAGCTCTGTAGAAAGCGTCGATCCCCCTCGAAGTGAGGCTAGATGTACTAACGATGCCTCAACAGCGTACGTTGGGGTAAATCTAACCGAACTGCGATCGTGTGGGGAAAAAAATTTTGGAAAACCATCTATCGAATGATTTGGGCACATAGGAAAAAACGATCGAGTGATCTGTGCAATTAGAAAAAAAAAAACTAGCTGAGAATACAACGAAAGAGAATCAAAAACTGTAAAAGCTGAACAATGTTATGGACAATGTGACCTTAACAGAAGTATATATAAAAGAGTGATGTTTTGGTTTTGTTTTTCTTTTGGTGATTGTTTTTATTTTGGGTTTGTATTTCGAATACCAAACCAGCGAATGGCCAGCAAAGCCCTCAAAAGTATGGCATACGGCCATTGTCATGCCGTGGACCTTGATTTAGGTCGTGTGCATGCATGGCTTGTTGACGGGCCCGAACATCTTCGTGTTTGATCTGCTCTGCGGCGGCGTGGTCGTACACGGAGGCATATGTGAAACTAGAGAGCAGCTGGAAGAGCTCTGACCGCGAGAAAGGACGAACCAGGACCGCAGATGCACCTCGCAACATGTAAAGCTCAACGTTAGGAGTAGGATGCTGTTCGGCAAGCACAATAATGGGCGACTTTGTATTAGTCTGGCGAATGACCTCTGCAGCACTGATGCCGTCGAGGGCGCTCAGGATGACGTCGCACACGATAAAGTCGTACCTGGGGCCAGTCTCTGCGCGCTGTACGAGATCGACCCCATTGGCCACAGCATAAACATAGCATCCATACTCTTGGAGGAACCGCATTATTGTGAGGCGGTCGCCCTCATCGTCAATTGCAAGCAGGGCAGTAAGGGAGTTGGGCGAGTGTACCGCCGGGGTGGTACCATGGGGTAGGTCGCCCAGCCGAGCGGTGGGATGGCGCAATGCGGTAGCATCAGGATCGAAATGGTGGTGGCTCGGTGCAGGGGCAGGAGCAGTGGCCATCTTTTTTTCATTGCCATTGAGGGGCTGGTTCATGTAGGGAATGGATGCATTCAATTGTCCGAGTTCATCCCGCATATCCGACATGTTGAGGCTGCTGTACAAACGCTCGACGAGGCTTTGTTGCATCTTCAGGGCCTTGAGAAGCTGGTGATTCGACTGCTCCAGGTGACTGACGCGCTCCTCGAGGTCAGAGACTTCGTAACTGATTTGGCCACTGACCTCGCGAGCGATTTCAGCCGCAGCATTGACTGGACCATCAAGGTTATTGTCGTTGGCTGCAGCCCGTTTGGACTGCGTAGGAGGCTTTCGCCGGATAATAGACGGCTTGTTACTATTTTCAGGACGGAAGTCAGGGTGCTGGAACTCCCAGATTTGGGATTGAGGGTCCTTAAACCGGACCTTGTGGAAATCATACTTGTTCAGCTGGCGAACAAAGCTGGAAAAGTTCGAATGGTTGAACACCTGAGGAATGACAAGACATTGAAAGCGTTGCGTATCTATAATCACAAAACTCTCGCCGCTATCACTCCAACGAACTACTTCTTGGTATTCTGGATTCACCAGCATAGCATAAAGCTTCGATACAAAGTCTGCGGGAGGTGGCACGGCCCCCCCGCCATCCTTCTCCACGTCGGCCATGATGAGGAGTCTAGAAAGAGGGCGATGCGAGATAGATATAGGAACGATAGCAAGTCGGTTTCAACTCTGGTAGTGAATCGGGAAAGGATAATGTATTCCTTTGATCGTCGCAGCCTACATACATCACCTTTCTCTCCCCTACCCAAATTCGCCGTCTAGATTCAATCGAAATGACGGCATTAGTCAACGGAGGAGCGCAAGTCTATGACCGTCTAACCTACCCCCCTAGCCGCACTGGTAACGGCGGGTTTGGTGACAATAATATGCTTAATTCAATACAAACTACAAACTACTAATTTAGTTGACTTGATAGTCTGCACTGTGGCAACGGCTCCACCACAATGTTGGCGATTTGGTCGTTTCCCTGGGCCTTGATCCCATGTCGACGTGCGTCTTAGATAGAAGCTGCCATGCCCACTATGTACCCAACAAGGCTCATCTGCAACCAGCACCCTTGCCCCAAGGCGGGCCACCTGGAAATGCGGCAAATAGCCAATGCGGTGGTGGTGGTGGTGGTGTGGGTGGTTGTAGTGGTGGTGTGGCGCGCCTGAGGTTGCAAGCCGCGAGAAGTCGAGAAATTCACGCTTCTCTAGCTGCAGCTACATGCATTTTGTTTTTTCTTTGGGCTTGCAAAGCTTGCAAAGCTTTTTGGGTGGTGCTGTTTTAACACGCATCGCTGGAAAATTAGATCATCCCACTGCGTTGGATCCCTTGGTGCCCCTCGCTCTCCGCTTTCTCCGTCGATGGATGCCAATGGTAAAGGTCGGGTGCGTCGATTTGCAGAGAGGGTGGACGCATTGAATGCATTTTTCTTTTGGAGTTAGGACTCAATTTCTCCTCATCCACCACTACGAACCCTTTTGAACGTGCGGGATAAATTCCTCCTTGTAACTAGTGGCTAAAGCTAAAAAAGAGGTGTATATAGCCAAGCTTGGGCTATGCCCATATGGATGTATGTATAGAGCTTTGCTCCACAGGATTATAAGCCATACAGGATTTTAAACTTTTCAGTTATTGCACACTGCCTGATGATACCCTGGATCCGATTTTCGAATCGAGCAATCGAAATTATAGCCAGTGTAACGTATTTTCGCGTCTTCTTTTTATAGTCCCAAAAGCACTCGGCATCATCATCTACCAACAACACACCCTTTAGTTCTAAGCACTAAGCACTAAGCACTTAGCATCAAGCACGGGAGGCTTCGAGGGAAGGGCACATGATGCAAACCGTAGGGAAACGGGGAGGGGAAAATAAGACGTCAAGGGGGGGTTAATGCGTCCGACCAAAACGCCCGCACTTAAACTTGATTGGCGACCAGTTCCACCAGTTCCACGCTCTAGTGCGGCGAGGGTTCCGAGGGTTAAGCCACACCGTTGCCTACTCGCGCCTTCGAAAGTGGCTCGTTACTACCCTAACAATGCTGGCTTGGCACACCTCTGCATAGTAAATCAATCCACCCCCCTCCCCCCGTGAGCATCATCGACATAAACCGTAGTCATCACCTGACGCACGCATACCATGCCTCGAAGGGCTCTGGACCTGCTCAAGCGCGCACCATGACATCACCATATTGAAACCAGTCTAGGTGCTGGGCCTGCATAAGGGAGTCATGTCAAACGCTGATCTGCGAAATCAGTGTATGCGGCGATTCTAATTGAGGACTGGAGCTTGTTGTTTGAGCTCTTGGTTTTGATCCCGATATCGGTTTCGATTTAGATCAATAGCCTCGGTCGCTCTCGGATTATCTACAGATCGGAATTCTCCGGTCTGCTTACCTCCTCCGTGCTTAATTTTAGCGAGATGTGCCCCGATCTACGAGCGGGCGGGCCCTTTTTGTTTTTTGGAGAACAATTGCATTGTGTGCGGCACCACGCCGTGGCCATTATTCGCGTTTGCGTCTACATGATGTGTATGTTCGCGCCGTTTAATGGAAATGCACCCCTCCAACTGTGACCTTCCTCTTCGTTCTCAATCAACTGTCAGGCCAAAAACCATACCGCGATGCTTCTTCCCACACTACCACCACCACCACTAACCACCCATGTAATTACACTACGTAGCCAAAAAGAAAAGCCAAAAAAAAAAAAAAAAAAAAATAGACCCATGTAAAAAAAATTATGTCAAGGCAAAAATTAAAGGACCAGTCCAGAAACTTTGGTTTGAACAACAAAAAAAGACTCAATGGAGCTTCGTGTTTTAAGCAGGCGCAGTCACGCGGCCCACGCGACCAACACGGCTATGCTCATAGGCTTGAAACTCGGCAAGCGCCCCCATACGACTTAGGCAGAAGCCACATGGCAACCCAATTAAACAAATGCCGTACCACGAAATACTCGAGTAAATTTATTTTAATTATGGTTTCGTTTAAGCTCATTGAAAGAAATAAAGAAAAAGAACCAATATCAACGCTTTGCAAGCTTGAAACTCAATTATACACTTGCTAACGGCCTTCCGATCAAGACAGCTAAATCCTGCACGGGTCCGGGGCCAGACGAGGGAAGGGGTATGATTATACAGTTTTAGCGTCGCGAACGTATGGTTGTACCTGGGTGCTAATCTATATTCCTTGGGTCTGCGTAGCTGTGCGTAGCTGTGCGTAGTTGTGCGTAGTTGTGCGTAGTTGCGCCTAGCTGTGCATAGGTGTGCGTGGTTGCGCAGTGCCGTTGTTAGTGAGAAGGGTGGTGGGTGGGTCCGCAGGTGGTGCTACATCTACACCACATTACATGGCTTGACTTGATGTAATATGCCGTACAGACGGAATCTGCAGGGCTTGCGAGCCAAGCGGAATATAATCACAAAAGTACAGTACACTACACTAGGTTTAAGTAGCTACAGAATTGCTTCGCGAGCACTTATATGCTCTGCATCTAAGAAAGAGGGAATGCACCGGCGCCTTCTGAGATGGCAACCATGAGCCGTTGTTTCATGATCTCCTTTGTTGAGTACGATGGCAGCTTAAGGTAACTTGCACAAGTCATTACTGACGGCAAGTACACGTCCGGGTTGCCCCCCTCGGTCTCGGGGTGCTTGAGCACAACCGTAAATGAAGGCTGTAGCGCCCGGAATCCGCCAAACGGGAGATTGGGTGATCCAGTAAGGAATCGCAAAAATGCCCGACGCTCCTCGCTGTTCATGTCGCTCAAGATCTCAATCAACAGTTTCACCGGTTCAGACTCGTCAGTGTAGCCGTGGTCCGCCCGAATCACGTCCCGCAGCGTTGCTGAGCTCCAATCTTCTTCTTTACCAGCACCGCCGCACATTATCGACAATTCCTCAGGCAAAAAGGCATGTAGCGCCGCAACTGGAATACTATCTCGGAAGCCCTGCCTAAATGCCTCAACTTGACGGCTGACCCCGCTACCCACAATCTTGTCCCGCACGAGCGCAGCGTACTCCTTTTGATTGTGTTTTGTAACTGCAATATCGGCCCCGTGCGGAATCAGTTCCTGCTCAGGATCTCCAGGCAACGTAAAGTCAAGGTACAGGTCGTCGACGTTCTTGGACTCCTCGATCGTCTTGAGTGATCGCGCAAGGCTAGGATCAACAATCTTCAGCAGATCGCCCGGAGATAACGGCAGATCCAGCACCAAAACAAAAAAGCCTCGGTTTATGCGCAGGTCCAGAATACGCCGATCAAGGAGAGAACGTGCCACAAGCCGTCCAAGTCCTTCAAACAACTGAATAGTAGCTGCAGGAGGATCAGAGGTCGGATATAACCCTTCTTGGCTCGAAGTACTAACCGTCCGCCACATAGATTTCTCAAGGGCAAACTCTTTAGATGCCAAGGCGAAAAATTCTTGCGTAGGACCAAGTCCAGTGCCAGCTTCCTCAAAGAATTCAACCTCCACCACAGCAGGATTAGACTTGCTTAGTTCCAATAGTTTAATAGAGCCCTGCAACAAACGATCACGACTTATTCGATACTTTTGCGTCGTGAGCCGGCCCAGCGCACCAGGCATCGCATCCTCCATCTCAAATTGGCTCTGCCAACGGTTAAAGCTGCGTGCATAGCCCAATGACGTTGATTGCACAAACTGCCGCCGCGTCCTCAATGGGTATAGGAACGGCAGCTCCCGCACACTATCGAAAGTCCATTGCGGGAGTACACTACCAACCACAATTAGCGGATCCTCAAGTTGTCTACTCAGTTTTGCTGAGAGCTTCGCGTTGGTGAACGCCGACCACTGCACTATATTGCCGATTTCATTGGCTTCGGCCAGGCGCCTGAGAAGCTGCGCGCCGCGCAGTTGTAGAATCTCTTTTTCGTGCTCATCCTCGCTTTCGCTATCATCCTCCGTAGTACCTAGCGCCGGTTCGCCCAATGATTCGGGTTCCTCAGACTGCTCAAGAGGCTCAATGGGGGGTGATTGCTGGCTAGTTTCGCCAATATCGCCGGTGTCATCGTCGTGTTCCGTATCTTGTTCTCTCTCTTGTGAATCATGCATGGTGGACTCTTCCGCAGCTGGATAGATGCGACCACCCAAAACAGAGGGTCGTTTTTCATCGTACTCTATATCAAACGTTTCGGTCCACAGCGTGCGAGGGAGCACAAACTCTCCACGTTGCCGCCGATAAACAGCGCCGAGCACACTCATGTCAGAATGCAGCTGCTTGCCGTCGATGTACAAATTGACCTTGACATCCTGCGCCGGTTGCAACGCACCAAGGGCATGTGCAAGTGCGTCTCCGCCCAGGAACCCGCCAGAAAGCCGATGCCGAACAAAGTTCGCCAGCACCTCTACGGTGGCAACGGCCTGGACACTGACTGACCAACTAGGAGAGCTAGACACTTCCGTAAGGCTTGTCTCGCTACCTCCATTCCGAACCAACCTCTTTGGTCGCAGTCTCAAATGAATAGTGCGAGTCAACGCTTGCTGTAGTGTTGGCACCGTGCTTGACGCCGACGATGCCGTCACTGGCAAACGTTCGGCACGAGCCAAAGCGCCATTGGCAGCACCTACCAGTGCCAAAAAGTCTGACGAATGGAGCTTGGCAAGTACGTGAGGGTCGAGAGTCGCTAGCGCGTCTATCAGGCCAGACTGAACCAACTCTGTTGGGTTATAATTTGAGAGAACCTTGGCAATGCGATCAAGAACGTGCTCATCGACGGCAGTAGGGTCACTCTGAATAGTTTTCACCAACTCAAACAACGCTTCCGAGTCTTGGAGAATGGTCTCCGTCGGCATGAGTAACGACCCGACCTGGTGAGCCATATATGAAATCACCGGCTCAAGGTTGTCAGTCATGAGCACAAGGCCACGCGGCGCAGCATTTTGAGACTCATCTTTCGGATCGAGAGCAGGTAGCTCGCGACTTAGCTCGCTGGTTAAAGCCGGGACCAGCTTTGGCACGCGGCGAGCGAGATCGTAGGCCACGTCCAGGGCCCCGAGCACCAGCAACGGTCCATCGTACTGGGCAATAACACCGCCGAGGAACCCAATCAATTCTGGGACGCTAGCAAGAGATTCTGGAGGTGAGAACCACGCGAGCTTGATCACCAAGAGCAGAGCCAGCTGTCTCAGCGATGAATCTGCGCTTGCCCCGTATATTCTCAGAGCGGTGCGCAGGGCCGGTGGGGCAAATACTGTGAGCTCATCGCTTGAAAAGCGGGGCTCCTGTGTCGCCGGCCTTCTGTAAGGACCTGAGAAAGTGAATGTTGTGCCAGGTTGTGGAAGTAGAGCAACAAATAGTTTGAGGGCCCCAGACAACGCCTCCTTAGGACAGTGCAGTAACGCATTGAGAACCTGCTCAGGCGTTGATGCCGTGTCCACCAGTGCGTCTGAAACGAGTCCACTGAGCTCGCAAAGGCTCTTGGTATCTTCTCGGCTGTGGGGGGCAAGGTGGGCGAGGGCGCGAAGTGTTTTAGCCAGCAGTGGGCTGCGGGGCCGGATCTGAAGAATGAGCGCAGGCCAGGCCGTCATGCACTCCTCGAGGTCTTCAGCAGGATGTGGTGACCGCCGTGACAAGGCACTAATCAGCACGCATACCGCTGCAAGCGCTAGCTCCGCCAAAGCGTGATTGGGGCTAGCAGCGTATTGAACCAGCAATGGTGCAAGCGCCCGCGCCTTGGGAACATCTTCACCACGAGTTATGGCTTGGCATACATGGGTCACAGCCCCAAGAATCGCCTTTTGAATGTGCCAATTGAAGAACTCGAGGTACTGAAGACAGGGCTCAAGAACGCGCCCATCAAGCACAGCACGTGGGGCCTCGGCAACTACGCGTTGGAGAATAGATACCGCTTGCTCGGCGACATCGATGTATCCGAGATCAGCAAAGCGGACACTGAGGGTCGGAACTATGCCGGCATCGACAAGCATCCGAACAGCAACGGGGAGGCCAGAATCGGCCAATTGAGAGCACGCGCGCGTGGCAGCAAGCAAAACTTCTGGGCTGGTTGTAGGAGATTCGAGCAATGACACGAGTGCAGTGACAACTGCTCGTGAGATTCCCGAAAGTGGCGCCCCCGACAGGAACAGTGAACTCAGCTGTGACAAGGCGTCAAGCTGCACACTCTCGATTGGGGTTTGCAGTTGCTCTGCCAGACGATTCAAACGAGTATCGGCACCAAGGCGTGCTCGCAATACGTTAAGGATGTCTTCGTGCGCATACTCGAAATTGTCCTCATCATCGTCATCTTCATCGTCCTCGTCCTCTTCTCCAAGTACATCTTCATCAAGGTCATCGAGGTTATCATCGTCGTCGTCTTCTTCAATCTCCACCTCCATGCTTCCTTCGACAAGCGCGTGAATATCCTCTTCGCCATCGCTGTGAGTATGAGGACCGCTCGGGTATTCGTACTCGTCGTCATAGTCGTCGAGAGGATCATTGCGCTGGCCTACTTCGTCCTCAGCAGTGGCATACACAGCGCTACGGTTCCAGCTCTCGTCCGCACTACCATCGCTCATGGTTATCGCCAAAGAATGCGCTGCTTTTTCACGGTCGGTTGAGGTGGGTATATGTGACACAGAGAGGGTGCGTTTTTGGGGTGGGAGTAGTCAAGCCTGCTTGTACGATAATCTAACCAAACCCCAGCACAAGAGACCATGCTGTGATCCCACGCCTTTAATCGTAGGTGATGAAATGGCCTGGCACAGCAGTCCAGATGACAGCAGATGACAAACTACTCCCAGCCAAAAACGTAGTAGAATCGCGCCTTTGGCAGTAAGAAACTCCACAAGAATTATTTCGCCGAGACATCCGTAGCGTTATTTTCACTCACGGGCAGCAAGAAGGGGGAAGGGGGGTCCTTTCCACCGATGATTATCGCTCAATGGTTCATAAATAAGAAAATTAATATCTATAGTCTGACTCGTCAAGATTAATTGCTCAACCGCCTGAAACATATTCTAAATTGTTACCTAGTAGCGCCCCTCTTGTTCTCCGGGCCCACGCTTCGTCAAGCTGCCTCCCGACTAGCTGGCATTATCAGAGTCGGAGATGTCCCATTCATCGTCTTCTTCCGCCTGAGAAGCACGGTAGAAATCGAGGGCATGCGGGAAGATTTCATCGCTTATCAGCCGGCTTATTTCGCTATTATCATTATCACTTGCGTCGGTATATGCAAACCAATCAAAGAAAGATTCGTTGCCGTCTGACGCAAGCGCTTTACCAGGCAGCCATTTGAATTCAGCTGGCTCGGCACCATAGTTTTCTTTTTCGGCGTCCCATTTTATTTTTTTGCGAATTGTTTGTCCAGGAAAGTATGCCGATTGTCCAAAGCGCATCTCAACTGTGAAGTCTTTACGGTTCGCCGCGTCCCATTCAACAAATAAGTCCAGCAATGAATCAAGAGCTTCTTGGTCCTGATAATCAGTGTATCCGTCGAGCTGTTCGCAGCTGTCTATGGCAATTGGCCAAAACCGCTCTATTGAAGCAATTTCTTCGCGACGCTTAACATAAAATGGCTGCAGTTGCGTCAGGCTGTATTCCCAGATTTTATCCTCAATCGCAGCCTGCTCTTTTTCGAGCAATTCGAGCGCCATTACTCCAAACCAGAATGAAAGCGAGTGAACAAGCCAAGCTTTACGCGGCTCATTACCTTAATTAATACAAATTGGACCGTGTGTGTCTATGGAGGTCTCACCTCTCTAAGCTCTAACACCCCTAAATGGGTTGAAATTAGTATAACGTAAGGAACGCGTGGGTCAAGAAAGACAAGCACACCAAAAGACACACACACTTTTGAAAGTAAACATCTCCACAAGATGTCGTCGAGTCGGGCGCCGGGAATATTGCGGTTGCGTCTTCACAACTTCAAATCTTATCCTGGCCACTTCGATGTGGAGCTGGCAGAAAGTGCGGGCGCGAACCCCTTCGTTTCTGTAGTGGGGCCCAATGGCAGTGGCAAATCGAATTTACTCGATGCTGTTGCGTTTGTTATCGGATTACCCACGGAAACGCTACGATGTGAGTCTCTTGACGATCTAGTTCATTCAATGTCTGATGCTACCGCTGCTAGCGTTGAGGCAGTGTTGGTCGATCGCTCATTCAAGCGCACGACGCGTGATGAGTTCTACATCGGCAATCAACGCGTCTCAAAGGACCAATACTTGGAGGAATGGCGGCGTCTCAGTGTTTTCGGGTCCCTGTGTATTGTGCAGCAGGGAGCTATCGAGCGGGTTGCGTCGCAGTCTGCAGTTGATTTGGGCCGTCTAATCGAGGAGTTGGTGCCTGATCGCGAGCTAATCTCTGAGCACGAAGACCTCGCCAAGCAAGCCAAGGAGGTTCATAATGCTGCCAAAAAAGCACAATTGACAAAACGCAAGGCCCAAACTAAACTTTTGCACTATTCTGAAGTAGCCGAAGCTCGGGAACGCTATGAGAGTCTCAAGGGAGAGCTTCAAGCTGCTGAGGACGAACGCAAGAGCCTTGCCAAACGTTTGCGGGCTTCTCAAAAGGCAGAACTTGAGGAAATCCGGGCTCGTAAAGTTGCCGAATTCGAAGCAGCAAAGGCCGCCTACGAAGAGTCGTCCTCAACGCACAAATCGGGTGTGCGCTTGCTCACCAAGGAAAATCGCCGAGCTCATGCCGCCAAACAGGCTGAGATGCGCGTGTCTGCAGCACTGGCTGATCTTCAGGCACAAACATCGCCCTTGGAGGAGAAGGCCCTCGCAATTGAGCAAGAAATCAGGCAACTCCAACCACAATTGAGGGCCGCCGAAACTGATCTCTCTGCTCTTACTCAGGAACGCGACAGTGTTGAGCGCAAAATGGCTGCCTTGACCGCTGCTACTCCCTCCGCCTCATCTACTTCAAAGAGCTCCAACTCTAATTTGTCCGCCCACAGGGTAGAGATTGCTGAGAGTGAGGCTGCGTGGGTAATTGAAACCTCTTCAGAACGTGACGAGTTGCAAAAGCTCCAACGTGCCTTTTCTGCCGCCGTCAGCCGTGTCCAAACTGCTGAGAAGATTGTTGATGATGCCCGTGCGCGACTCAACATGCTGAATAGCTCGCTTGCTGAGCATGTTAGTCGGAAAGACCAGCTAGAAACTTCGTTGGCCGACCATGAATCGACATTATCGCATACGCGGACTGAGCTCAGTGATATTGAGGGTGAGCAAATTGATCTCCAAGCTCAGCTCACGGAACTCAAAAGCAAACTTCGCGATGCCTCTTCCGAGCTCAAGCGCTCTGAGGGAAATCGTCGTGCTGAGCAACGCCGAGCACGAGTGCTTGATGCTGTATCTAGACTCCGTCGCGAATTTAATGGCGTCGTGGATATTCTCCCTGCCATTGTGGATGCCAAGTCAGAGGGTGATCGCGTCGCTTTAGACCGCGTCCTGTCGTCGAACTCCGAGTCGGTTGTGGTGGATACGCAGGCCACTGCTATCGCTTGCATTGAACGCCTGCGAACCGAGCAATTGTCTCTGACGTTCCTGCCTTTGGCGAGCCTCCAGGTGCGTCCAATTAGCTCGCAACTCCGCAGTCTTCCTCAAGGCGCAGCGCTTCTGCTTGACGCTGTTGAGTTCGCACCAAGCGTACGGCCCGCCGTTGCGTATGCTCTTCAAGACACGGTCGTCTGCGAGAGCATGCAACAAGCCCTCGATCTCCGCTCATCTTCGCACATCAAGTCGACTATTGTCGTTCGTAATGGCGCTTTACTGTCCTCCTCGGGCCTTATGAGTGGTGCAGTCTCGCAGAGTAGTTCCCGTGAGCGAGCAGCCGCGGCCATTCAACGTCGCGCACGCTCCCTTGCGGATAAGTACAAGGCTGCTCTAGATCGAAATCGAGAACTCCAGGCTCTGGAGGAGACCGGTAGCGGGAAGATTATTCGCGAGCAAAAGATTATTGAGGTACAGACGAGACAGCTTGAGGAAGAGCGCGAGCGTTTGCGTAGCTTGGAGCTTGAGAAGGAACATCTAATGACTGCCCTTGAGGCTGCTGAGCCCAAACTTGATGATGCATTGGGCCGTAAGGATGCCGCGGAATCATCTATGCAAGCGCTTGCCACTAAGCTCAATAAATCGAAGCGGGCACACTTAAAACCATTAGCAAGACGACTCAAGGTTAGCCTCGACGCCGTCATCGCTGAATGTGCAGATGTCAATTCGCTGTCCTTGAGCTCAGAAGCAGGCAATGCTTCCACGGAGTTTGCTAGACAGCGCTCACGTGTTGCAGAACAGCTTGAGTATGTCGAAGAACGAATCGCTCTCATGAGTAACCTAGCCGCAGAAATACGTGCCCGCAGAAACGCGCTTGAGGATGCTCATCAATCTGTTGAGTCTGATTTGGAAAGGGTCAGGTCAGAAATTGGGGACGCGACTGTGCGACGAGACCAGCTTGATTCTGAGCGATCTGAAATAGGCTCAGTAGTGGCAGAACAAGCAGAAGCAATTGGAGCTGCAGAAGAAGCTACTGAAACTGCTCTTAGCGCTGTGAACGAATGCGAGAGGCAGCTCAACCTCGCAGAGGAGCGCCTAGCTGCGCTAGTAGATAATGATCAGTCGGTCGATGAGCCTCGAGTTTCACGATCTCAGCGCAGGAGCAGGTCGCAATCTCCTGATGATACTGGACATGCCGCTCTGGAAGTGGAACTGGATGCATTGGACGAGCGCATCGCTGGCCTTCGAGATGAGCTTGCCGATACTATTGTTAGCCGGCATGCAGAAGATGAACATCAAAGGGCCGAAACTGCGCTCGAGGAAGCATCTGCGAATGCCAGCTCTCAAAGAGATACTACTGCTGAATTACATGTGCGCCTAAATGAGCTCGCAAAGCGCCGCAATGAGCAGCTAGAAGCCGTCCTCGGCGATCTCCAGACGGCGGTCAACGAAGTGTATTCCGAAATTAGTGGCGGTGGTCAGGCTCAATTGAGTCCGCTCGATGACGACGCCATTTTCGATGGCGGTATCCTCTTTTCAGCAATGCCCATTGGAAAGTTCTACTGCCCTATCGGTCAATTGAGCGGAGGCGAGCGATCAATGGCAGCCCTCGCTCTTTTGCTTGCAGTGCAGAAAGTTCGACCATCACCATTCGTGGTTCTGGACGAGGTAGATGCCGCACTTGACGCCCGTAATGTTGGTTTCCTGGCGGCATATCTGCGCGAGAACTGTGCTCAAACACAGTATGTTGTAGTGTCTTTGAAACCCAGGCTATATCAACGCGCATCCCATCTGGTTGGAATATACAAAGGCCCGCAAGGCTCTGCAGCCCTCACTCTCGCGCTGGAGAGTTCATAAATTTAATACTTTTATTGCTCATTCTATTTTTTATTCGTACTTCGCCCCTTGCCTTTGCCTCCACGGGTTCGCTGAGTGTTGTTTCGTCGACGCTGTGTCGCTTCATCAGGAAGCTTGATTCGAGCGGCCAAAACACCCTTCGTCTTCGCGCGGTCAGTTGTGGTCCCTGAATTCGCTCGGTTCGACATAATTGCCCTTTGGTGTGCGCTGTTCAGTATTTTGTATAATAGTTGAAGCATGTGGTGGACACTTGAGGATGAATCTTCTCCCAGCGCTCTGATATTGTCACTCACATCCTTTTCGGTAAAAACCTCTTTGAAGTTGCGTCTATAACCACTTAGCCAACGAAGGAACACAACATAGTAGAGAAACCGCTTGTCAGCCAAGAAGTCGGCAGGGAAGACATTTCGGAAGTAGATATTAAGCCTTCTATTGTAAGACTTAAGTGGTTCTTGGTCCAAACACGGACCAAGCTGCCTTGTATCTATGCAGGTTGCAATCACGGACCTGACAAGCATATGGTTCTCAAGTGTTTTGTAAAGCTCAGACAAGTCCTGAAAGTCGTACTGAAACCACGTAGAAGTCTCCAAGTAAGAGTGCCTTCCGCGGAAAACGGTCATCTCTAGAGACTTCATGTCATTAAGCGTCCTACTCGAGCCAGGAATGACCCACTCGGTACTTACTTCCGTAGCATCGGCCTGTGAGAGCTCATCAATCGCCTCGGGTTGGCCCGGTGGACAATGTCCTACCTTTTGGAGCTCCTCCAAAAACATTCGGGGTGAAGAAATACGAAGGAAAGAGAACCCTCGCGTACAAGCTTCTAGGCCATAAAAGCGTAATATTGCATCAAGACCGAGGATCCACTCCGCCACCGCCTGACTCTCAGTGCTAGCTAGAGGCTTAAGGCTCCGGCATTTGACTCTCGCTTCCTCGAGTATTTTCTCCATCAAATTTGGTTATTTTGTTAAGGATCTGATCGCCAGCGATTGTGCGACTCTAACAACAACCCTCTTAGGGCTGTGGTCGATTTATTTCGGGTGGAATGTCAATTAGTCCCCCCACTTCGGTGAGGAGCCAAATTAACTGGCCAGATCGGAAATCGGCAAGGCTAGTCGGGCCGTGACTGGTGTTGAAATATCGCGGATTGCACTGACAAAGGTTAAGCTGCAGTTGAGTTGATTAGCGCCTGGTAACCCATGGCTGGCCGATCAACGGTGTCTGACCGGGGCGGTACCCTCATATATGTCATGAGCACATGTATATCTTCCCTGCATATGCATATGCATAGGCCTTCGGATGATCGCATGTCGCAGCCCTGTCGTCTTAGCGTGGTCTAGAGGCACCTTTGAAAACGTTGATGGCAGATTGATGCTAGTCGAAATCTTGATTTATCGACAAACTCTACGTTGAGAGCGCGTCGATAGCAGCAGTGTCTTAAGGCACGGGTCCCTAGATCTGTGCGAATCTCTGTGCGAATCTCTGGAACTCGAGACTTTGCGAGATTTTACATTGGATTCAAGCCATTTCGAGACAGGTTATGATAGCTGATTTCGTACAGGTCACTTCATCTCACCTTGAAAACCACCTTTCTCTATCTTTTTCAAGGCGTCTGAGCTGAAGCCCGGGTTCTTACAAAGCTCAGCAGAGGTCGTTGAAATTTGGCTGCCAAAAAAAAAAATTAGGAGATTGGTCACGGGTTAGAAAATTCATCTTGTGTGTGCCATACTACTGAATCGTCTTGAACCATTGATAGCGCTCAGTGCGATCACAGATAGTCTACAATGAAGCTCGACACTTCGCATATGCGCTATCTTTCAAAAAATGACTTCCGAGTACTCACTGCTGTGGAGATGGGCTCGAAGAATCACGAAATTGTGCCCACAACACTGATACTGAGCATCTCAGGATTGCGAAACAATGCCATCCTCCAGAAATCGATCTCTATTTTGGCCAAGATCAAGCTCATTCAAAAAGTCCGAAACGCAAAGTATGACGGTTACAGATTGACTTACAGCGGCTACGACTACCTAGCTCTGAAGGCTATGGTGAGCCGCGACTCAATTGCGGGCTTGGGTCAGAAAATTGGCGTTGGAAAGGAGTCCGATATTTATGCTGTTGCTACCGGAAGTGGAGAGCAGCTTTGCCTTAAAATCCACCGATTGGGCCGTATCTCGTTCCGCACAGTTAAGAATCAACGCGACTATTTAAGGCACGGCCAAAGCGCTTCGTGGATGTACTTATCGCGCCTAAGCGCACAAAGAGAATGGGCCTTCATGACCACTTTACACAAGGCTGGCTTCGAAGTTCCGACCCCAATTGACAACAGTCGACATCAAGTGGTGATGGAGCTGATTGACGGCCTCTGTCTTCGCAAGGTGCACGAATTGGATGACCCGGAGCGTGTATATGGCCTCTTGATGGATTTCATTCTGCGTCTGGCTAATAATGGCCTCATTCACTGTGACTTCAATGAGTTTAATATTATGATTCGTGAGTACGACCCCGAGAACCCCGAGAAGGAGATCGTCATCATTGATTTCCCCCAGTGTGTATCAATTGATCATCCTAACGCCAAACAATTCTTTGATCGCGATGTGGAAGGCGTGAGACACTTCTTCAAGGCACGCTTTGATGTTGAAGGAAAGTATCCGAAATGGACGGACGTCCAACGCGTGGGCAAGTTAGATTTGGAAGCACAAGCATCAGGAGCCATCAAGGATCGCAAGCAGCAGAAACAGCTTGAGGCATACCTTGATCAGCTTAGACTCGAGGGGCCGCAAACAGACGACATTGACTCTGATCTCGATTCTGATGCAGAATCTGACGATGGCGCTGGGCACGATCTCCAGGGCGAATCCGACGAGGAAGTACCAGAGCTCCAAGAGGTGAGCGAATCGGTCGAGACAGAAGTCGACATTGAAGTAGCAGTTAATTGAGCATTCCAATGTAACTATATAAAATTCTGGCTAAATTGGCTGGCAGCGCTTGGCCTTACTCATAACTCATACACACGCGTACCAACGACGGTTGTACAATAGAATGATTGAGTTCATCGACGCGTTGCAGCTCCAGAATGTGCACATTGCGTTCATAGGAAGCGAGTCAGAATTTCTCAGCAAGATACAGGCATTGCCAAAAGTCCCGCGCTCGTCAACCAATGCAGAAGTGTCGTTCTTTGAATCGCCTCAGGCGCTCTTGACGTTTTTGTACTCCCTGGACTTGGATCGCCAACCGAAAATCTTGGTGTGGGGATTTTGGTCCCACGTAGACCTGGCAGAAACCTTGCGTTGTGTGATTGCGATCAAGAATAGTGGTATTAACAGTATCGAGTTTGGCGAAGACGCGCCGTTGTCTAGTGAAAAGGGAGCTCTGCTGGCAGAAGTCGACATTCACATATAAATTATTGTCCATAGTCATACTCTTCCTCTTCATCGCTGAGTGAAGGAGGTAGATCTAAGGCGCTCGATGCCTGAACAGTTTTGAACTCCTCGGGCCAGTAGGGCATTTTCTGCCATTGGCGTTGATCAGCAACAATATTGGTGATTTCGCCAGTCACTTTGCCCTTTTCTCTTTCTTCCAGTGGAAGCAAAGAAACAATAACGTATCCACCCCGGCGCACAAAGAACTTGCGCTGCAGAACAGGGGATAGCTGGACCAAGAGGTCTGCAGAGCCTAGGGCATGTTTTTCGACATGCGCCTGAGCTGCCTTGACATCCCATAGAGCACCCCGGCTGGAAATTACTTTTGCAAGGAGCTCATTAGGTTCTAGATCATAGGGAGGCTCGCCAATCTCAGTTTTCATTGAAATGACTTTTGGAACCTGGGGGTGATTTTTCACCTGCTGACAATCTATATACATGTAGGCCTACACTGCTAACGGGGCATGTGATACCAAATTAACTAGCCCACCACCTACACCATGCCAAGTCTAACAAGGATGAATTTTAGGACAACAGAAAATAAGTTAAGGAAATAAAAGTATACACATTATCGTTGCATCTCTGAGCATCGCTCATTGCTCAATTTTGAATGAGAGCAGAGTTCTTCTTAGAGTATCCCCCACGAAGGTTAACCTTGAACTCTGAGCAAGCGACGCCGAATTGTTTCAACAGGCGCGTCTGCTTGCTGTCAAGAGTCTGGCCAACGCGGCAGATTGTGTAGGGCTCGTTCAACATAACCTTTCCTGCCATGAGTCTGGTGGGCATACCGAGTTGACGGATAGCGGATTCGAGCGAGTGGGCGAGGGGAACATCGTCCTCTGCTCTCTGCTGGCCACCCGTGGAGTAGACGATACCCTCAGGAACAACGAACTCAATTGGTGCCTTTTGTCCAGCACGGGCAAAGTCAATTTTGGTGAAACTCTCGAACCAGTCGCGGACGACCTGGGGCTCTTCGTTGGTCAATAACAGACCAACCTCGCCAGTAACCACTTCTGAAAGCTCGTGGAGGTTCTCTAGGTACTCATCCTCAGCGTTACGGCCAAGGACTTTTTGAATCAGCTTGGTACGGCCGAAAAGGATTCGTGATCCCTGCCATGCCTGGCGAATCTCTTTCAGGAATGTGTTACGCATGTTGTCTACATCGAGCACCCAGACGTAGTTGTAGGTGTCGAGTGCAGATCTCAATTCATCGGCTATGCGCTCCTTATTCTCACGTCCCTTTTTATCAGTGCGCGTCAACGACACGACCTTGTTTCTTGCACTCTTCGGCATTATCGAATATTAATGTCAACAACTTTGAAAAATTCACCACCTTACCTTAGTCTTTGTGCATGCAGGCTTCCTCCCGCCTAAATTTTTCTCTGGGCGATTAGATAATTTTTTTTGGTTCTCCCTGCTAGATTGATTCCCTTATAGCTGAATTTAAGCTGCCTTTAAAATGATATCGATAACGACCCAAATAATTGAATTGACGTAGGATTCGGATTCAGAGGTTAATATTATTTTGGTTTAAGTAAATATAAACAGAGTTCAAGTGCAGTAATAGCGATCTCCGAAATCGCCAAGTCCAGGAACAATGTACGAGTTCTCGTCAAGACCCTCATCTATACATCCTGTGACAATTCTGACCTCAGGATGGGTCTTGGCGAACTTATCGAGACCCTCAGGTGAGGCAACAAGATTCAAGAAGATAATGCGAGATGCAGGTACGCCCTTGCGAATAAGAACGTCCACAGCCATCAATGCACTTCCGCCTGTGGCCAGCATAGGGTCAAGAAGAAGCACATAACGCTCAGAAATGTCACTAGGTAATTTGTCGTAGAACAATTTCGGCTGGGCAGTCTCTTCGTCACGCTGGATAAGAATCTTTCCAATACGAACGCTACGGCAGCAGTCACGAAGACCCTGCTCCATAGATTCGCCAGCTCTCATGATTGAGACGCCACAGATTTTACCCTGGAACTTGACGCCCTCATAGAGGGTGCCTGGTGGGGTTGTCACAGTGTGGGGTTCGACAGGAAGTAGGTCGAGGCCTTTCTCCACTAAGAGACGGATAATGCGGTCGGCAAAGAATATAAACTCATTGCGAGGAGTTGAAACATCTCTGATAACTGTATACAGGCCCTTGATTTGGTTAGTCTGCTTCAGGACTTGAACAGTGTCAGGATACTTCCGCTCCATTTTATGTGTGGAGTTGGTCGCTATCTATCACGAGATTACGTTGGGTTACTAAGATCTCGGCTCCGAGGAGGGTCGATCTCTAGATAACGGTATTGTAAGTAACTCCATAGAAATAAATTCATAAAAATAAAGAAACATAATCGTAAAGCGAATAAATAGGACTTTGTTTTTGTTTTTTTTTTGTGTTTTGTATTTTTGTTGAATCGCGTCTGCCACGCCGCTAGGCGTCAGAGTTCACGAGCGACCGCGAGAGCTTGTTTATAAGGTTGGCCGCTCCAGGCGTCGGCATGCTCTGAACTGGCATCAGCGCCGGGCTGTTATTGCTTGACGATGGTGCAAGTCGCGGGTTGCCCAGCGTGGCCCTGGCTTGGGTGCTGGTGGTCCGGCCAATTGAAGGCCGAACGTTCGGAAGCGCCCAGTTGTTACCTTCGGGACCACGCAACGTACCATCAACATGGCGTAACGTTGGGCTGGGTAGAGCAGCTTGGATAGGCGACAATGCCGGACTGAAAGTCATATGCGCAACCTCTTCAAAGGACGGCAAGTTGCCCACTGCTCCCGTGCTGTAAGTTGGCGGTGACAAGGGAACATCAGCATAGGAAGGGGGCACTTCATCATCCCAAGAGATACCCAGGCCAGGACGATCCATGACAGGGATATTGAATTGCATTCTGAGAATTCGCGCACTACCCGTGAGCATACCTTGCTTTGCCTTGGGGCTGCTAAGTACTTCTTCAGCAATGAGCGCCTCGACGACCAGAATGTGGTTCACAAAGATACCCGAAACAGGGTCTGAGACATCCTTGCACAAACGCTCAAGGGCTCCAGGGCAGAAGTCGTTGCTAATGAGTTCGCTGATACCCTTAGGACCCGTATAGTCGGACTTCCAGCCATTCTTACGTTGACCATATGAGAGGGTATGCTTATCTTCGAACGGTGGCGGGGCATCAGTTTGAGTGCCGTCACTTGAAGGAGGCGCTGGCAGCATGACTTTTGTGATCTCGTCCACGCGCCAATTGATGCGTTTTACCTGCCAGCGCTGGATTTTACCTCCCAGCCGCGGGTCAGGCTTGCCTACCAAGCCCTCAAGTCTCATTTCAGCCCGAATTGTAGACTGTGGGAACACTGAGTTGGGCAGGACCATGCTTAGCGACAAGTCGGTTGGAGGGAATATTCGCACACTGGTCTTATCGCCAGGAATGATACTCCGGCCAACCGAGATATCTTGTGTGTGAGTGACGCTCTGGCCAGTGGTAGCCTCACGACACGATGCGCGCAGGTAGTATCTAATGCTAAACAACCGAGACTTGCAGCTAGGTGGCAAGTTACCGGGCAGAAGGTGCGAAAAGGGATAGCCGAACGTTGCGCCGCGCTCGAACTTGTGAGCATGCAACAATACATTCCACGAAGCCAACTCTTCTACTTTAACGCTGGCGGCAAGTTTACTTGCTACTGCGGGTGGCACTGTGTATTTGATTTCCTGCACGACTGCCATTTCTGCTTCCGACAATTCAAGCTGTTTCGAGTCTGCCGACGGGAGCGCACTAAGATCAAGAATTCCGCTCAGAAGCGCGCCAGTGCTCTCATTGGGAGTTCCGTACATGATGAGGGGAGGACTTTCAATTCGAAAGTTAAGCTTGAGCCCAACGGCTCTTTTCTTAGCAGTTGCCACTGATCCCGGCATCGGGCTCGTGGTCGGACTGAGCGTCGAGCTACTGCTGGAAGCTGACGACGATTGTGACGACGTCACGCGGAGGGACGGGCTTTGATTACCCTGAGAATTGGAGTCGTTATGCTGTGCTGCATGGCGTCGAAGTCTTCCGTGACCGTGCAATGTATTGAGAATTGACGATGGCATTGGCACAATCTAGAGCAACACAAGTCCACGACTCAACAAGAATAGAAAATCGCGCAAGCTATAGGCGGGAGTGCACCGAGTTTTGTGGGGCCCTGACCGTTATCCACCAAGCCTTAATGGAGGACTCGGGTGATCTTTTTAGAGGGAGAGTTGCTTTACCGCGAGTGCGACGATAGTGCTTTGTATAGTCCGAAATTTAATTGAAGCGCTCTACACCCAATACCGACCCAAAATTCACGCTTGCGAGCAAGGGAAAGGTAATGGTTTTCACAAGAGAGAAACAAGTGAGAAAACGGGAGGTTTGTTTTGTACAAGGAAGAGTCAGGTGGGCGGCTGCCTTTTTCTCTCTCTGCGCGATAAATAACCTCTCTTGTATTTTCTTGGCCCCTGCTGCTAGCACGTAATGTCCCATCCCCGTGTCCGCAATTACGCGAGCACAATGGCAGGTGGAGACGAATGAGCGGCTGCAGAGCCAACGCTAACGGTGATGGCCTAATTATTGCAGGTTAATTAACATATTTGACGTGAGCGCTTAGTTTGGGAGCGAAAATTTGGTGGCGGTGACACTTTGTGTGGAATTTGTGCTTTACTTGCTTTGAAGCTTGTGTGTTGGCCAGATAGCGCTTCCTCCTTCCTTGTTCACGAACGCGATTAATTCGTTCCTTCTGCTATGTGGTAGGGGCCAGAAAAAATTGTACACGTGACATAACACGTGATCGATAGTCTGAGGATCCTTAGCTAAGCGCCGAAGACGAGTCTGAGTTGAAAAATCACCTCAAGCTCCTGCTACGCATCGACTGAGGTTGTCGACAAAATGCAGTTTGTGCAGCTGATGGCCATGCCGACCAAGCAGGCAAAGCCTTTTTTGGTTGGACGTATTGGAGGCAGTATAAGATGGTCTTCAAGCCTTAGTGAACTGGGCCCAGCTCCGGGCAGCACACGCCAACAAACGAGGGTGGGCCGTGGTCCCGGATCAGGCCGTGGTAAAACGTCAGGTCGTGGTCAAAAGGGCCAAAAGGCACGCTCAGGTGTGCACCCGTGGTTTGAGGGTGGCCAAACGCCCATCACACAGCTGTTCCCCAAGACAGGATTCCGGTCGAAGATCCCACGACCGGCTGAAGTGAACCTGGGCACGATTCAGCAACTCATTGACGAGAACCGCATTGATGGTACCAAGCCTATTACTATGCGCGAACTCTACAAGTCACGAGCAATCAGCGGTGGTGCGAGCTCAGCCCACGGAATCAAGATTTTGGGTGGTGGAGCTGCACAGCTCAAGCAGCCCCTGACACTTTCAGCGACGCGGGCCACTGCCTCAGCGATCGAGGCAATTGAGGCCGCTGGCGGCTCGTTCACAGCCCAGTTTTACAACGCACTTAATGTTCGTGCTCTCACGCGTCCCCAGGCAACGCTCGAAAAGTACGCCCGTATCCCCTTGCGGGCACGTCCGGTTCTGCGTCGTACTGTTGAGTTCTACCGCTCTTCAGAGGCTCGTGGATACCTTGTAGATGCACCCAACCCTCCTAAAGTTAAAAGTGCCCAGGGCGCTGGCCGAAAGATGGTGAACCCATTAGCCGCTAAGCTAGCCGAGCTTGAGCGTGCCGACCCGACCGTGAATGCAAAGGCAGGGTTTGACGCTAGTGGGACATTTTAGTTTTTAGTTGTACATATTTTGCACGTTACATACCCCACAATTGTGGAGGCATCTTTTAAACGGACATCTTCTAGAACAGTGGTATTGAGACACGACGACGAAAGCTGTGGTCTTGAGACACGAAGACGTTCGAGAACTAAAGTAAAGCGGAAAAACTCCAATCAATTCTTGAAAATCAAAAACCTTAACTTGATTTACTTGCCGCCGCGGCTTTATTTAACCCTTTACCCACATACACATCCACCTCGGTAAGATTGGGACCACCCCAGGGTTTACTACCCCACACCCGTGGGGATGATCTTTGGTAACAGTGAATTATCACAAACCCTTATATATCCGCCCTGAGGAGGTGTCAATTTCCCAGACTCCAGCTCTCTTACCATTTACCCCCTTCAATTTCCTACCAGGCCTCACCAAACTTATAATGGCCATCAACAAAGCTGTAGTCATCGGCAGCGGTCTCATGGGCCTTGGCATTGCCTACGTCTCCGCAGTTAGAGCAGGCTACCACACCACCGTCGTGGACCAGAGCTCCAAGGCGCTTGCCAGGGCAACAAAGTTCCATGATCACCTCCTCAAGGGCGAGGTTGAGCGTGGTGAACTCACTGAGGCGGAGGCTCGTGCGGCCAAGGCTCGGATTGTGACCAGCCAGGACCTCAAGACGGCGCTCAGCGATGCGGACTATGTGTTCGAGGCAGTGCCTGAGAAGCTCGAAATCAAACAGGCGGTATTGCGCCAATTTGTCGAGTTTGCCCCCAAGCACGCTATTTTTGCAACCAATACTTCGAGCATTAGTATCACCCGTATCGCTTCGGCTGCTGGCCCTGCTGCTGATCGTGTAATTGGCGTCCACTTCTTCATTCCTGTGCCCAAACAAATTGGAGTGGAGATCATTCGCGGTCTGCTAACCAGCAACAAAACGCATGAAGTGTCGGTTGAGGTGGTTGAGAAGCTCGAAAAGATCCCGAGCACCGTTGTCGACGCGCCAGGCTTCATCGCTAACCGCATTCTCAGTCCCTACATGGCCGAAGCAATTCACATTTGGGAGATTGGTCTCGCGAGTGCAGAAGATATTGACAATATCATGATCAATGCATGTGGAATGCCAATTGGCCCTCTCCGTCTCGCTGACTTTATTGGACTTGACACCGCATTGGCAGTTGGAAATGTGATCCGCGATGGAACCGGCGAAAACACCAAAAAGTCGGTAGCCCTCCAGAGGCTCGTGGATGCTGGTCATTTGGGTATGAAGACTGGCCGGGGTATTTACGACGACTACGGGAAGAAATCGAAGTTGTAATTCCTAAATCTTAAATTAAACGATACTTTCATTTTTCTTTAACTAGAATATAATAGTGTGAGGGACCAGTCGAAAGTAACCCTAAAAGAACTGTTTCGACCGTTGGAATACCCTAACCCTATCAATATCACTATCTGTATACCACGCTGAAACTCGCCAACGTCCAGTTGAAGATTGAGGGCAAAAGTCATTAGTATCTAAGCTATCGAACTAAACTAATTTTGCGATTAGGCCATGATCACGTTAAGAAGGCGAAGGAGGGCAAGATACAAGCGCCGGCGATGTGATCGGGCTTGGAATAGAGCTTGCGTCTTCAAACGCATCTTCGTCATTCAACGTCGTGGTGCTCCCTGACGCTGCTGTCGATGGAACTGGGGACATGGCCGCCGCGGCGGCAGGACCACGGCTACCAGCGGTCGTGGTCGAAGAAGCAATGGCCGCAGGCGCCGCTGCAGTAACTTGCTGAGTCGTGTCTGTGGATGTAACGGCAACGCCCTTGCTGCCATTCAGATCGAACAGCGGCGCAGTGCCAACAATACTTCCCTTGGGATCACCAGCAGTACTACCGTTGAAGCTCATTTCAGCGAGACTTGTCGCCGCAGCGACACTCAAAGGTTCAAGCCCTCTCGACTCGCTCAAGTCAAGCGATGTGTCGGGGGCAACTAGGTTAATAGTCGAGCGTTGAAGCGGCGACGTCGATGACGACGCATGTAACGATGTGGGTTGTGATAACATCGGCTGCTCATGAGGTGTAGTAGCACCTTGTAGTGATGGCTGCTGTAATGATGTTGCTGTTGTTGCCGCTGATGATGATGATAGTAGTGGCTGTGGTGACTGTGAATGGAGCTGAAGAGCGGCAGTACCATTGGGCAGCTGTTCGGCACGCGCAACTGCCACGGCTTCAATGTCCTCCCAGGCTTTGTGTTTTTTAGCAATCATAGCACGCTCGCGGCGCTTTTGCTCACGGTAATCGGCAGCACATTTTTCATAGAGCACCGGGTTAGCCTCGAGGAACATCTTCGACGCGTTGAACACCATCGAGTGGATCGTTCGGTTCCAATGACCAGCATTTTCCCGTAGAGACTCAAACACAATTGGCAGAATCACGTCGCTGTTCTCAACCACCAGGGTGGAGAAGTACTCGTGGGTCCAGTTGTGCAGCGCCCGCTCAGCCACCTGGCCGTGAGGGCTAGAAATACATTTCGCCAGCTGTCGGAACAACGGCACCTGTACCTTAACAAATTCACTCGGCTCCATGGTATCAAATATATCCTCAAGCTCGAGCAGGTACAAAATCTCTTTGGGGCTTGATGTTTTGGGCCAATATCTCAACAGGCCCATGATGACCGGCTCCGTGAGCGAGGGGTCCTTTTCGAGGAACTGCACCACGCAGTAAGTTAAATGCGAATGGTAAAGACCAAGGGACCGCGCCGTGTGCAAAGGGATGAGAACGCGATTCAAAAAGACCTTGTGCTCCTCTTTTAGCGGAATGGCAAAGCCATTGATAATACTGCCGAAAATCTCCAACAGCTCGGCTATGCCATTGAACCGGCCAGTTTCGTAGATAAACTGCAAGAAGATGTGGTTAATGCTGCGGCGGATAAACGGTCGCAAACTCAAAAACTTGCCGTAGATGCGATGCAAAGTGGTCTTGAGGTAGTCACGCTCGCGCGGGTCCTCAGAGTCGAAAAGCTCCAGCAGCGACAGCACAAAGTGCTGATCGATATACTGACGGGCTATACTGACGTTGAAATCAGGCGCGTCGATGAATCGCAGAAAAAATTCGTACACAAGGCTCATGTGGGGCCACGCATCTACATTGACGGGCTCATCATCATCAGGATCATAGATTTCACCAAACGGATTCTTGGGTGGGGGGATCGACCGGATGATATTTTTGGTGAACATGTGAATCACCGCCTTGTACACAATCTCGCCCAAGAATCCTTCCGACGAGCTCGTATAGTCAATGAGCTCGCACAGCGACACTCGCTTGATTTCCTTGCCCATGATATCGCTTCCGGGATCGGCAAAGTTGAACATGACGCAGCATTGCTCGACTTTCTGCAAAAACAGTTGAACATGTTCCTTTACCGGGACCTCGTCGAAGCTAGGAAGCTCCTCGAGTTGACGCTCTTCGCTCACCTCCAGGCGCGAAGAGTTATGCCGTGTCGGGGTCTTGAGACCGTCCATTTGGTCGAGTCGCTCCGCCATGAACCGGCCACCGCCAGGGCTACTTGGGCTCCTAGCCGGCCGTAACTGCTCAAAGTCTGGATTTAAGGGGTCATCCCAATGGTGCGGAGACGCGGATCCACTGTTATTGGGTCCACCGGGGCCTGCGCCGGCCGGATTCGAGTGTATGCCAGCATGCACGCCGCCGTAGCCGCCTGAGTGGGCCATAATTGGGTGGTGCTTCGAGCTATTCGAGCCCTGGGCCTGACCACCGGAGTTCATCGACTGTAGGGGCGCCGTACCATGGTCCTTACCGCGGCGTGAAGACACGCCGGTGTTTGTGAGGTCAAACGCCTCCTGACGGATGTCTGCGGGCATTCCATTGTTGCTATCGCGATCCCTTGACGTGCTACTCGTATGATGTTTGTTGCTGCTCGAGTTTGAGCCCGAACCTGAGCCGGTATGCGAGGCTGACGAGTCGCCGGAGCTCGAACTACTGTTCCCAGATGAGCCGCTGCCGTGTTTACGGTTTTTGTCTGAGCTCGAGCTTTTAGATCGGCCCAGTCGGCGAGTCCACCCCTTCATCATGGTAGCTCTGTTGCGCTAATCAACACAACCAACAGCGCAACAAACCTGGTGCCTGCGGTTTTGGAGGGGGGATGGTGAATGTAAAGGAAGGGGGACAACTGAGAAAGGGTGTGTGTGAGGGTGTGTGTTGTTTGTTACGCTAGCTATGTGGAGGAGGGAGCTGCTGCTTGGGGGGGGGGGGAGGATTAGAGGGAGGGCAACAGAGTTACATGATCTGTTTGTGTACCCACAAACACAATAACGCTTAGCTTCGACCCAGTGGTGGGGATTTGGGAATTTAGAGTCCCTTGGCTTATGTGGGCATACCTTAAGGTCCTTTGGGCCATTTAAAGCGTTGAGAGCAGAAGGCTGAGAGATGTCAGTGCCTGCCTTCTCCTGCGCTTACACACGCAGGTTGACCGGGCTGTGTACGACGCGGTCGTTTAGAGAGTTTGGGGTGGTTTGTTTATAGGGTGATGATGTTTAATTAGACAAATAAGTGTTTTTAGCTTTTACTTTTTGGGTTTTTGTTTTTCGTGGTGATTGTTATTTTTCATTCTTGTCGTCATTGCTGTAGCTGTTGACAATGATCATGATATGGAGATAGTGTGAAGATTTCAGGGGTATATGTATTAAATAACGAGTTAGAGCTGAACAAAAATAATTCCTAAATCGGGCTCAAGTGTAAAAAATTAGCTCGCCTTGTTGCCATCAACAAGGTGGGCGCGTTGGGGTGGCTCTGGCGTCGAGACCTCCTCAGCGTTGGGGGCTGGGCCTAAGGTGTGGACCGACTCGTCGGCCGCTTGATCAGGAACTGCGGAGCCATTGCTGGTGCTCGTCGTGTGTGTGGGCTGCTCAAGGCCCGCAGGTGAGTCGGCAATCAAACTAAACCTAGTCGTGGCCTCAGCGAGCGCACGCACCTTGGGCACATCAAGCGTGACTGGAACGTATGGCTCGATCTTTTCGAGCAGACGCGGCGCGACCATCTCAAACGGTCCTGAGTCTCCCAGCTGGCGCACCTCGAGCAGAAGCTCGGGCGAGCTATTGGTATCTTCACGCACACGCTTCGCAATCAAGTTGAGCACCTTATTACTGACAGGAGGCTCGTAGTCGGACGCGTGGTAGTTCGCAATCAAACGCTGGATCTGTGCAGGGGTCAAACTCCAGCAGATGTCGTATATAAGAGACACGTCCTGCTCGTAGTTCTTCTTGAGCTGCAGCAGCTTCGCGCTCTGGGTGATGCGTTCCAAGGGAAGGCCGCCCTCAGGCAAGCCATGGCCCTTGCACCACTCGTCGAGACGAGTCACGTTGTAGTTGATTTGCACAGCACGCTTCCATGTCAAGAAGTTCTTGCGCATCATCATGTCGTTGAACGCCTTGGCGCCAATCATCTGCAAAATCTCCAGCAGCGGCTGGCGCACATAGTTGTCCTCGAGGTGGAATGCCTTGAAGCTCGTGTAAATCTTGGTGAGCAGGGTAATAAGATCGTCCATCTTGGGGGGCGGGCTCGACTGGAACATACGCTGCAGGAATCGCGGCTGCTCCTCCTGTTGGAAGCCAGGAATCGACTGTTCCTCAACAACGCACGGGATGATCATCTTGTCAACCATCCGACGAATCTCCTTCATTGTAATGTGATAAATGTTGAACATAACACTCTCTGTGTCGCGCTTCGCAAGCATAATTAGCTGCTCATACTGTGCAAGCTCCTGCACGCCCATCTCTTGGCGCAACGTCGGCGAGTGCACAATGTTAGCCTCAGCAAGTGTCAAGAAACTGTAGATTTCGTGTACATTTGACATCCAGAACGCTCCGGCCGAGATTAGTCGCTCGCCGTTTACCTTCTGCACTGTCTCCTGAATTGTGCGCGTGGCACCGCCGATGAACTTTTCGCTCTCGACAATGTATCCCAAGCGCCACATTTCTGAAATCATCAGGTTGATCAAGTTCGCAGGGAACAACACATCACGCGCTGCAAACGAGTCGTGAGGCTTGGGAGTAGGCACCTCGAGCGATCGAATAACCTTGCTGAGCAGCTCGTCACGAGCACCAGGAAGCTGCGTGAGCATACCCTCGATTTCGCGGTTGATCTCTGCTGCCATAGATCCATCGTCCTCGTCTTCGACAGGGGCGCGCTGAACTTGGTGTTGGGCTTGCTGCTGATGCTGCTCGTTGTAGGCGTGACGCTGGCCTGCCACCGTCGCGGCCTGGTGCTGCTGACGGTGGAAGTCCATCACGGAGGCAGAACCAATGCCAGCAGTGGAAGCCTGCTGAAGCTGCGTCTCAAGACGTTCAATCTTAGCCAAGAGGTCAGTCTTGGCAACTTCGGCAGCGTTAGCTCTGGCTTCAGCATCAGCCACTTGCTTCTCAAGCTCTGCTGTCTGCGCCTCAAGCTCAGTCACACGCGTGCGCGAGGCCTCAAGCTCTGTCTGGACATCGGCATGAACACGAGTAAGGTCACGGTGCTGATCGGCAAGGCCACTGTGCTCTGTAGCGAGAGCGCTGAATTTGGTAGTGTGTGCCATGTCTGCTGCAGTAAGAGCCGCCTCAGCAGCTTCAAGCTTGGCAACCATGCCCTTGTGTTCATCGCGCTTGGTCTTGAGCTGTTCTTGCAGCTCAATGACCTTGTTTTCCATACGGTACTGGCGCTCCTCAAAGCCTTTGACAGAGTGCTTCTCCTCGCGGAGACGCTTGAGCTCACGTCGCGCACCACGACGCCGGATCATACTCTGCACCTTGGTCACACTCTTCATATGACGCTTGTGCTGTTTCTGAGCAATGTGACGGCGAGCAAGCGCCTGGATCTGGGTTGCTGCATCGGCTTGTTGCATGTGCGCGGCGCGGTCGCGAGCCCACTTCTCGCGGATAGCAGTCTGCAGGGCAACGATCGAGCCGATGGTCGCCGTGAACGCGAGGCGGTGGTGCCTGCCACGAGCCAGTGCCTGAATTTTCTCGACACTCTGGATCTTACGCTGTTGAAGAGCAGCACGGCGCGCAAGGGCGCCACGGCCGGCAGTCTGGAGCAGGGCCAACAGCTTCTGGAATTCGGCGTAGCGTCCGCGGTCGTAGCGCATGCGCACAAGGCGTTGAACCGTAGTCGCGGCTGAACGCTGGCGCGAGCTTCGCAAGTTCTCAAAGTATGCAAGCATACCGGCTCTCAAGAACACCTTTGTCTTACCGAGCTGGAACTGACCGTCAGCACGTTTACCGACTGCTTCTAGAATAGAGTGCGTGAGCTTTCTTGGGTCTGTCTCCTTCCGTTTAGACGAGTGGAGCAATAGATCATATCTCTGGGCAAATTCTTCGTACGGCCAGCGTCCGGGGAAACCAGCACTCGAGATGCGAATAGTCTCGAGTACACCGCAAGCACGCAGTTGGCTCAGAACCATGGGACCATCGAACTTCCAAGCAGCCTTCTCTTCGTTGGGCTTGATACAACGGATGTAGTGCACGTTTGTCGAATTGATCGTGCCCATGAGCTCTTGTAGCGATGTCTTGAAAATGTTTCCAAGCGTTGGCTTTCTCAAAGCACCACCAGCCTTTGATCGACCAGGGCCCGTAGGAGCTGCTGGGGCTGGCGCAGCAGGCTCAGGGACCTTGACGCCGGCAAGGACGGACTTAAGGAAAGGATTGGTAGAGGCCTCCAAGACTTCGACAATCTGGTCAGGAACAGTATCACGATTCTTCTCAATGAATCCTTCAGTCTCGTACTCGACATCGTGGGCGTAATGGGCGACAATGAACGCACTCTGGCCGAGTCGGGGCTTGCGGAAGTGCGAATTGCCTTCTAATGACGTGTAAAGCTTGTTGACGAAGCCTTCATCCGATCCCGATGGCAAGCGGGTCTCCTCATCCAGCAAGCCCAGTATACCAAGCTTGTTCTCTATGAGCGCAATGCAGGGCTGGTTATCAACGAAGTCAATGTATGTCCAGTCGATCTCCTCTGCGGCATATTCTTCCTGTTCGAGCTTGAATACGTGCTGGTTGAACTCCTGCTGGAGCTTCTCGTTCGCATAATTGATACAGAACTGCTCGAACGAGTTGTGCTTGAAATGTTCAAAGCCATAAATATCGAGGACGCCAATAAACAACTGTTCGGCCTCGTGCTGCGGCAGCAGCTTCTTGTTCACTGCTGCCACGAGCCAGTCGAACAGCGCACTGTACACATATTTCGCCAGCGAATCCCGCACGGTGGTGGCGCCCTTGAGGTCGAGGTCACTGGTGATCTTCTCAGAACGCATAACGATCTGCTTCTTGGTCAACCACTTGGCGAGCTGGATCGCATCTAATCCAAGCAGCTCACAAGCCTTAGCCACATGGGCATCATCGGCGCTCACGAGCGTTGACGAACGCGTGGCTTTGATGGGGATGTTACCAACATGAAGGAGAGCCGCGAGCACCTGCCATACGTGGGTTTGGGTATCAGCGGTGATGCCAACAACTTCAAGAGCCGCCTTGGTCTCCTGGAAGTCGTTACCATCGTCGACGCCCTCGATACGGGGCCCGCCCTGATTTACGTACTTGAAATGGCCCACGCCCTCGAATAGTCCTAACTTCTCGAGCTCTTCAGATGAGAGACCAGCAAACATCTGGTAGAAGATATGGTAGTTGCGCTCCTCGGGAGGATGGAACACAATACGACTACGCTCGAGCAAATATGTGCGGATGCGAGCGCCGCTGATCTCCTGGCGATCATCGAATCGGATCTCGAGGTATTTACCGAAACGCGACGAGTTGTCGTTACGCGACGTTTTCGCGTTACCAAACGCTTCCATGATCGGGTTTGTGGCGAGAATCTCGCGCTCTACAGCACTGAGTTCATCCATCGATGCCGACACGCCACGACGGCCACCGTGATGAGTCGGGTCCTCTACGCTGGCAAAGTAACGCATAATGTACTTGGCACTCACAGTCTTACCAGCACCAGACTCACCGCTTACCACAATAGTTTGGCTCTTGAGATCACGAAGCATGCACCGATAAGCATCCTCGGCAATGCTGAACAGATGGGGTTCAAGCTCGCCGCGCTGCTTACCGCTATACATTTGGACAATTTCATTCGTGTATAAGTTGTCAACTTTGGCGAAAGGGTTCGTTGCAATCAGCACAATACCACTGAAGGTATAGATGTTGAGCTGTTCATATCGCCGACGAATCGCGTGGAGTACACTGGGCTCGTTCATGTGAGAGAGCGTGACAAGGTCCTCAGTGGTTTCGAGCTGCTCGGGGTTACGGAGAGCGAGCTCGTTGCTCGGATCCGAGGTGATGACGCGTTCCACAGTGGTCGCCGACGCGTCATCGCCACCATCGCCATCTCCAGTCAATCCAGACCCATCCGCGTCGTCAAGCCTGAGGGTAAGAGCACACTTGCCTGCGGACTCGTCTAGACGTTTCGCAGTTATCACAGCGCCTACCCAGCCGAGCTTGGTGTCCGGCAACCAGCACCGGGTGCCAACCTCGTACGAGTCAAACATATCCCGCTGTTCCGAGCTGAAAGGTGGTCCTGGGGGTATGAATAGCGCGATTACGGAAAATATAAAGGGGAGAGAGGGAGAAAAGGGCAGGACGTGCCTAAACCATTACCGGTCTTCGTGGGTCGCTGACGTGGATGCCTGAGGCGCGTGAAGAAGGGCTATTATGAGCTTAGAGAGTGAGTGCCCCCCTGGTCGCCACGTCTGCCAAATAAGACCTCACGTGATGGCCCTAAGGTTTTTTTCCACTTCCCAAGAACAGACAGGCACGCGAGTCTCGTGACTTGGTTTTGGAAGAGCCATGAAACATGTGATAGAATCGAGACAGTCGGAGCGGTTGAAACGTGTTTAGGTTTGGGTGGTGTATCAGTTTTTAAGTCTAGTTTCATTTTTTCTGTTGTGCTACAGTTTATGAGTTCGTGTGAGAGCTATCGACTAGAGTCTAAACTAGGTCTGGGTGTGTAGTCCTGAGACATATGAATATCTATCTGAATCGAGACGAATAGGGCAAACTGTAAAAGGCGTGAAAAACAGTTAGAAAGTCTTACCCAAAGCAGACAAAAAAAGCTAAAAAATCATGACATTTTATCTACTGCGCATCTACAGAATTCGGTCGGCAAAAGTACAGTCTCACTTTAAGATCGTGAGAAGTCGACTCCGCGGTCAACACGCTCTTGGCTGAGCGTGGCCACGCGACGGTCAATGAATTGCTTCTGTTTGGTACGCACAGCGTCAAGGAGCAGGCCCACGCCAACAAACAGTCCAGCTGAAGCAGCATAGCCCCATGGCTTGTAGTTAAGAGGCTTCTGACGCAAGCCCTGTGCAAGACCCTGCACAGAGGCTCCAAGAACACCCCAAGCTGCGAGATCTAGAAACGCCATTTCGTTCCTAGTGTTAATGGTTTTCCAGTGTTGGTTTCCAGTGTTGGTGATTGGGTAACGAACTTGTAGGCTTGACTGCTTATCCTGAAGTTATGCGTTTTAAACTGGTGTGTTTAAGCTTTTGCTTGAGGTGAGACCTCTCCCAGCTTGAAGATCTTCTCTGCTTGAAAGCATCTCCCTGCTTGGAATATCTCAGCTTGAAAAATCCCAGCTTGGAGGCTCGATAGCTCTAGTGTAGTCATTTTCATTTCACCTTGAGTAAACGGGTCACCACTCTGAAAAAAAGACATGCCTGAGCTCTCTGCCAAAGAAATCAAGGCTCAGAAGAAAGCTCAAAAGCTGGCTCAACGAGCAGCTCGTAGAGATGCTGGTGCTCCTGCTGCTGCCGACCAAGCCAATACCAAGCAGGATGCAAAGGCTGCTGCTGAGGCCAAGGCACAAAAGAAAGCCGAATCTACAGACCTCGTGTTCTTTGATGCTCTTGAACCAATTAGAGCTGTAGCTGCTAGTGCAGATGTGCATCCCGCGATCCTCAACTTGGCACTGCGGATGCAGAGCTGTCGTTTAATTGGATCGTCCGCAAGATGCAAGGCAATGCTCTATGCGTTTGCAGACGTGATCAGGGACTATGAAACTCCTCAAGGTTCCACTCTTAGTAGATCGCTGGCGACTCATCTCAGTCGTCAGATTGATGCCCTGCGTAGCGGACGCGCTCTTGGTGTGGCAATGGGTAACGCGATTCGTTGGCTCAAGCAACAGACATCCAACATTGGTCTCGACATGGCCGACAATGAGGCGAAGGAGTACCTTATCGAGCTCATTGATACGTTCATCCGCGACCGGCTCGACATGGCAGACACAATTATCGTCGAGCATGCAGAAGCGCTCATCAACGATGGCGCAGTAATTATGGTTTATGGCCACTCTCATGTTGTGTTCAAGACGCTGGCGCATGCACACACCGAGGCCAAGAAGCAGTTCAGAGTTATTGTGGTTGATTCACCACCGCTGTTTGAAGGAAAGCGCATGGCTGCGGAACTCAGCGCTGTGGGAATCTCCACTACATACGTGTTGATCACGGCCCTGCCGTATGTGCTTAACGAAGTCACAATGATCATGGTTGGTGCTCATGGTCTCGTTCACAATGGTCACCTCTACTCACGCACAGGTACATCACTTGTCGTGGCCACTGCTCATCACAATAGTATCCCTGTCATGGTGTTGTGCGAAACCATTAAGTTCAGTGATAAAGTGCTACTGGACGCATTTGCCTCGAACGAGACGGTGCCTAACCACGATGGCTGCGTGTTTTACGACCTCACGGACCAACGCTATATCTCCAAGGTTATTACTGAGCTCGGTGCTTTGCCAGCATCGTCGGTTCCGGTCATTCTACGCGAGTACCGTCAACTATTGTAAAAAGTCTATAAAGTTTTGCATAATGACGTCCCGATTTGTTGATAGCCACTCAACGCTAGTTTGTACAAGTTCAAGTTGCTTGTTGCCAGCTGCAGGATAGTCGCTTTCACTGAGCAGCCGGTTCGCGGGCACTCCCCTGATCGCTTCCTTTACTTTGGCCTGGGCGCGATGGTTAATGATGGTTGACACAGATACATACACAGGAATAGGCAATTTCTGCCAGTACTGACGCATTAAATCGCCCGATCCGGCGTAGGCATGTAGATCTACAGCATGAATACCTTCACAGTTCCTTTTGACGGCTTCAAACAGTGGCATATGTGCCTGGACGCCATGCAATGACACTGATCGATGGTACTTCGCCGCCAGTTTTAATTGAGATTGCAGAACTCGTAATTGGTGATCCAGTGATGTTTTATGCGAACTTAATTTGTCGCCAATTCGGACCCGAAAGGCCCTATCGAGGCCAACCTCGCCCACGATCGCAGTCGAGTCACTGCTCAAGTGGTGCTCAATGCGATCTAAATGCGATTGGAGCAGGACTGGTTCTGGCAGCAACTCCAATTCCTCCGGAGATGGTAGCACCCCAAATACGTTTGTATAATGTTCCTGTTTTGATCCGGGTTCAACAGCGAGTAAATGGGCAAACCACGGGTGGACTCCATATGCGGGGATCACCTGCTCAGGGAACTTTGCCGCCGTCTCAAAAACAATGTCGAGATCGGACAACCGAGCAGACATCACGGCCATCCTGATGCCGAGCTCACCAATGCCATTTAGAGACGCTGGCGTGTCCGTCACATGGCAATGCGCATCTACCCACTCCATGTCGTGGAGAGATATTATTAACTGGTGGTGTTGCCATTTAATATAGACGAACAAAATTAAGTGAGAAGATCATCGGATAAAGAATTTTGATTTGGTTTGTTATGTACATGCAGAATATTCAAACAAGGCTCGGAAGGTTTTCTCCGCCGAGCTTGACCACTGTTGAGCGCAGCATACGAGCATCGGCCAGCAATGCTCGTTGAATTTCGCGTTGCACAGCAGGACTGGCATCGAATTGTAGATAGAAGTGGGCACCAACAATATGGCTTTGACGACTCTTGTTGAGAATGCGTGGAAGAGGACGCACTCCCCAGTTCTCGACTTTACGGATGACCCCTCGGTTATCGAGAATCAAACCACCAATATGGCGCACAAGGGCGGCAGCATCTGCTGTGTGGTTCTTTGGAAGACACCGAGCAATTCCGACAAGCTCGTATAACATCTTGCCAAGGCTGATGATGGATCACGAACAACAGATCAATATGTTGCAAAAAATCCGGTGCTCGAACGACTGACGCGTGACGTAAACCAGGCAGCTCAAGCCTGAAGGTTTCCGCATAACCTCGACAAACTTTGTATGGCACCGAGTTCGAAACCTGTGCCGAGTTAGCTATTGCCTGGCAAACTCGGTGACAAAAAAATGGTCCACTGATAACATCACAAGCAGATCAACGGCACCTTGACCTTTTGACCAGCAGTCACTACCAAACTTTTTTCTGTTTGACATTTGAAGTTTCAGACAACTTAATAAAAAAAATGTTCCGCTCTCTTGCTCGCTCTGTGGTGCGCAATGGCCCTGCTCCCTTTCCGGCTTTCCGGGCCGCTCGTGCCTTCCCCACACTCCAGCTGCGTGGCTATGCCTCTGGCAATGCTTTGACCCCTGGAAGCGCCGTTTTCGGTGCAGGCTCGAGCCCTGTGGTGAAGTACACTGAGAACCACGAGTGGATCGCTGTTCACGACAACAAGCTCGCGTTTGTGGGTATCACCAAGTACGCTGCTGATGCGCTTGGCGACACGACCTATGTCGAGGTGGTCGATGCTCCCTCGGACGTGTCTGCTGAAGATACTCTGGGTAGTGTTGAGTCTGTCAAGAGTGCCAGCGATGTGTACTCCCCAGTGAGCGGAACTGTTGTCGAGGGTAACGAGGAGCTCGTGTCGACTCCTGCTCTTTTGAACGAGGACCCTATGGGTGCAGCATGGATCGCCAAGATTGAGCTTTCAGATCCTTCTGAGCTCGATGGACTCTTGAGTCTTGAAGAGTACGAGGCATCTCTTGAACACCACTAGATCTAGTGCTTATTGTTTATAGAAAAGAACGCTTGCTTTCGCACAGATACAGAAATTAAGCCCAATTGACAAGCAGAATTAGATTGGTTTTTTATTTAATTGAGCACTTCTCCTCCAATCTTCACCAAATAGCGTACAATTTGGATACGAACTCGTAGGCCTCGCTTAGTGGGCATGCATAGTAAATTGATTTCACCCACGTATTGATGACCAGGCTATCTCGATACGTTCCAATTCGTCGTCAGCCTCGTACTGTACAGCATCAGGCGCACAGTTCGAACGCAACCTACTTGCAGGTCCCGCGAGGCTCAAATAGCACCTGGCTACATATTAACCCACCCAACGGTCAAAGCAAAGTAACCAACTTCATATGATCGCCTCTGGGTCTTCTCGTGACGGCGTGTCCCCCGGACAACTGTACTCCACTGTCTCGGGCCATCTTTACCATGCGGGCAAGGTGTGTATTATTATGGTAGGATTGCCTGCGCGAGGAAAAACTCACCGTGCCGTTGCCATTACCCGCTACTTGCGATGGCTCGGCGTCAAAGTTCAGGTGTTCCACCTCGGCAACTATCGACGTCGTATTGCAGGCATTGACTTTCGGATTTCTGACGAGTATTTTGCGCCGAACAGCACAAACTCTGACATGAAACAACTTCGTGAACTTATTTTGACTGAATGCCTTGGCGATATGTGGTCCTTCTATGGTGACGGCGGCCAAGTCGCTGTGTTTGATGCCATCAATGCTACTGTCGACAATCGCATGGAAATGTATCGCCGGTGCAAGTCTCGTGGCGTCGAGTGCTTGTTTGTAGAGAGCCTCGTGACGGACGAGAAAGTACTGGCCCGCAATATCAGTGATGTCCGTGACACTTCTCCAGACTATGTTGGCCGCGACCCCCAGGATTCGCTTGAGCATTACCTGCGCAACCTCGAGAAACGCATTTCCATATACCAACCCATGACCCGCGAGCGTGAACACGAGCTTGTCTTCATTAAGTTGGTAAACGATGGCGAAAAGTGTGTCGTGAACAATGGCCCATTGGGTTACTTGCTCAATCGTGTGCTCATGTTCTTGCTCAACTCGCGACGACGTCGTGGCTCTTTGTTCTTTGCTCGTGCAGGTGCGACGGGCGTCCCCAATGAAACCTACAAAGATGATAACGATTTGTGCGAACGCGGATTGCAATACTCTGCTACGCTCACGAACACGTTGTTAGGTTATGTTAGTGCCAAGCAGCTTGATCTCAACGAGTACAATGTCGACATGACACAAATCAGACGCATTGCTGATCAGAGTTCTGCCCGTAATTTGGGGTCTACAAATATTAGTGCAGACCCCTCACATGCTCCCTCGCTCAGTGCATCGCGGTCAGGGTCAGTTGTCGGCACGCCTACAGACCCACCGCTCAAGGTATGGACGTCCACGCGAATCAAAACGGTGCAGACATCATTGCCATTCCACAATACAGGTGTACCAACATCGCACCGGTCACTTCTCAACCAGTTGAACCCTGGCGATGCTGCTGGACTAACGGATGCCGAGCTCAAGGAAAAATGGCCTGAAGAATACGAGGCCTTTACAAAATCGCCGTACCATCACCGGTGGCCCCGGGGCGAGTCATATCAAGACGTGGCAATCAGATTAGAGCCCGTCATGATGGAGATGGAGCGTGTGCAGTCAAGTCTATTGATAATTGCCCACGAATCGGTACTACGCGTTTTGTATGGATACGCCATGGGCCTGTCAGTGCAAGATATCCCGTTCCTCCGGTTCCCTGCCAACCAAATTGTCGAGGTTGTTCCGATGGGCTACTCGAACTCGGTGGTACGGATCCCGTTGGCAGGCGTGTCGATTGATGGCGGGGTTGATCCCGTGGTGATTTCACGATCTGGCTCGGTAGTTTCATTATGACCTTCACATATACATATACTTAAATTGTTTTTTTGTTGCGCATCGACTCTTTTCGCTTGACCCACTCGTCATACTCTTGGCGAACGCTGTAGTCGTCGTTTTTAATGCAAAGAATCCGGCAGGGCCATAACCCAAGGAACCAATCTACGAACCCGTTCCGCTCTAAGGTCTCGCCTACCGCCGTCCAAAAGGCACCAAGAACGACGCCAACGCCTAATCCAACCAAGACTTGGGGTCCACTGTGGTAGTACAAATAGTAGCGGGAGTATGCGACAAACAAGCTGATGCCTACGGTGATGGAAGCTCGTAAGAACCGCTCGAGCAATGAAACGTCGTATGCCCGTACAGAAAGTCCCCACACGACCATGAATGCAACAAATCCCATAAACTGTGCGTGCGCACTTGGCATGCCGTACGAGTCCACAGGCATGTTACTGACTGGCGCTGATGGCCGAGGTTGTTTGATCCAGACCTTAATCACTCCATTGACAACTTCACACACGACCTGGCCGCCAGCGAACCATAAATCTCGCCATTCGCGTCGGCTGAGGAATAATGTTAAATGAGCAATAAGAATAGCCATTGGTGCTAGTGACGCGAGGGCACACGCGATACCCACGAGGTCGCCTGGTCTATACAGTACGGCAGTGAACTCTGGGGCCACACCCATATAGGTACCCATTTCCTCAATCAAGGGGCCCCTCGGGAGGGCGTGAAGCTTGACTCCTCCAAAATAAGACATCTGTACCGTGTCAAAAACTAAAGACACCAACAGTCTGTAGGTGATGGTCGAACTCGCAAGCGTTACTTTACTCCACGAAATGGTAAGTAAGCCGGGATCTGCACACATCCATTACGATGGGAGAATAAAAGTTTATGTAGTGGGGTGTTCCACTTTGTTCTATTTAGTCTAATTCTGAAATTTCAGATTCGGCCTTGGCCTTGATTTGGTTTTGTTCGGGGTCGCCTCGCATGACCTGATTGACGTATCTTTCACATGCCTCGAGGACTTGCCCGTCTTTAGAGCTTAGATGCAGCTCGCGAATTATGTAGTAGGCATGTTTGTCGCGCAGGGCCTTGCGGCCAATAGCCGAACCGCTTAACAACACCAAGCATTCGACCAAGATCAATTGCTGTGCTGTACTTTCTTCTCGTTTCTTTTCTGGTGTGAACTGGCGACTGATGGTCTCGGGGATCTCAGCCAAGTCTTTAGGATCGATTTCCTCGGGGCCTTTAAGAGTGATCATAATATAGTCAATAAGGTCGCTATCCTCACCTGCGAGGATTTTGTGGGTCTTTTCGTCGAACAAGCAGTTTTTGATTGCGGCAGCGATTCCTGCTCTACGGGCCTCGCGGTCGAACATGAGTTGAGGGTAAAGTCCTGGAAGCAATTCGGCAACAATGACAGCATTGTGTCGTGCAACCTCCGCAAAAACAAGAGCAATGTAGTCGTATTGATCGCCAAGATCAGAGGCAAACTTGAGCGCGAGTCCCGTGAGCGCGTCCTCATTAAATTGTTTCAGGGCGCTCGCGTCGTGACACAAGTTGAGCAAGAGCATTGACAAGAGTGCCGAATGCTTTTCTTGCGAGTCATCAGCTATTCTTGCGGCCAATTTAAGAATGTCACGGCCCAAAAATGCCCGAATTTCACTATTGTCAGACAAATTGATCAAGGCAGTCAGGGCATTACGTTCGGTATCACGACCAGGCTCGGCAAGTTTCTGGAGGTCTCGCACAGCGGCCATGTCATTTGCAGCAAACACACTTGCCTGACCGGCAGATGCAAGAGTGAATGGCAATGTATGCTCGAGAGCTATTGGAGCCGCATTTGGCTCGCCGAGAAATTGCACTAATTCCTGGACACTCATTTAAACGTTGGTATGGCAAAAAAGAGTCTTAGGTAATTTTTTTTTGGTCCTTAGTTCGAGTCGTTTGAAATCACGTGAACACCAAAGAAAAAATACTAAATCACGGGATGCAAGTTCCTTACAGATCTGGGCCGGAGAATGCAAACCTCCACCTATTGACGTCATGCTACCTGCGCATGCATAGATTGTGGAGCGACGAAAAGCCGCTATCAATGCCGACCTCTAGCCGCTGGCAACCGACTGCTTGGTGTCGTATGCAAACGTCCTTGGGGCTTGGTTTTGAGTTGGTGCTGCATAAATGGTAATTTCTCGGGGAATTTTTTTGGTGGTGTTCAGGCCCAATAAGAAACTGTGCTGGAAAAAGTGGTGTTAAAGTTGCGATGAGCTTGTCTTTCTGGTGATGGTTGTGGTGTGTGTATGCATGATGACGTTGATAATTTAAGGTGAAACACGACCAAAAAACCAAAATGAATAAAAGCGACCTAAATGAAAGGAGGTTACACAAGTCAATTAGTTGATCATAGTCGAACCCCTGTATAACCTATGAATAGCAGCAAGTAATGCAACCAAATGAAAAATGTGGAGGGGTGAAACAGTTTTGGGTTTGAATTTCTAGACAGGGCGGGTCAAATACGGCTGAGCCTGAAGCCAGAGCCGGAGCTAGAGCGGGGGCCTGGGCAGATGGGTTTGAAGACTCTACACATTGGGCCAGCGGGCACTTGCGGGCCGGGTTAAAAGTTGACAGATTCGGCTGTACAATTAAAGTTACTTTTGCATGGCTGGAGAATTAAAAGAAAAGAAAAAAAAAACAATTTTATCTGGGCCGGGGACAGGGTCCTTTACGTTTCGATATCTGCCAACTTCCCTAAGTGGCAATAAGGTGGTGTGAAATTATACATGGCAGGACAGCAGCGTACAGCATCATACATCGCATCGCACTAAACACCACCTAAAATCCAAACAAGGCTATTGTTAGAAATTTGTGTGCCACCTAAGTAAAACTCCTTGTTTAGTAGGAACAGATCGAGGAAACGATGGAAATCTCCGAAGGTAGTGTGGGTCTACAATCTGCCCTCGAGATAAGTGGAATTACTCCTTAATCTTAGCCTATATCTGCAAGGCGCAAGCATTTTACACCCATGGCTAGCGACGACGATGGCTGGAACCTAAATAGGAAACTGACGTCAGCAGCGATCGCCGGGTCGAAACCCTCTCCCGCCACCACCCTAGCCTTAATAGGCCTGGCCGTTGGATAAGGGGATCAAGAGGTTGTATGGAATCTGTTGGTAATGAGTATAGCGGCTCGGGAACAATATCCAAAAAAAAAAGGAAATGTGAAGTAGATAACAAAAAGAATGCATCGAGATCTATAACTACCAAAAAAGAAAAACAACAAAGCGGGCGGTGGGGCCCCCTTTTTCTAATTAGTTCCACCAAGCCTTGGCCATTGTTTGTTGAAGTCTTGGCCCAATGAGTGTGAACGCATACCGCAGGTCATAGGCCTACAGCCCACAGGTCACAGCCCACAGGTCGCAGGTCGCAGGTCCCAGTTTTAGTGCTAGACAACTTTCTGTAGTTCGTCCCAAGCGCCGAGATATCACGGTGGTCGTGCTTACAATCGGAGTTTACGCCCTTTGGGTCGGGGTCCCCCCACCAGAAGCAGTGTGGGAGGTGGTGATGTGTTGTTTGGAAGCTGGGTTCCAAGCAGAAAACGGCCTTGCCCTGAGCGAATTAAGGTTTCCTTTCCCCACTGGAAACAAACAAGAAGGGAGGTGGTGGAAGTAGACTCCAAAGCTGGGAAACAAACCCAGCCCTCCTTACTCCCAAAGCCTGCATGTCGGTGAAAAGGTGAAACATCCATCCAACTTAGTCGTGCAGCCTTGTTGTGCAACCTTGCGTCCCACTCCGGACTAAATCAAGTTCAGCTACGTTTGTCTTAGGTGTTTTGCTGTAGTAGCATCACTGGATGCAGCCCAGCACTGCCAAAGTTTAGTGGTGTCTACGGTGATGATGGCTGGTGGTGTCCGACTGCCAGAATTTACGTCCTAATGTCACAAAGTTTATATCGCACTCGCTACTGCAGAGTCAGGAAATCTCGCGCACAGGCGGTCGCCGTGTCAGAAGAAACCCTATAGGAGAGCAGAATTAAACCTAGATAAGTTTGGTGTGAATCACTACTCAAACTCTTTAATCTACACTAATCTATACTCAGCCAGAAGAAAGGAGAAGCCAAGCATTTGCTTTTCGCAACCCATGGGTTGATTGATTTCATCACCATCACCCTGAGCCCTCCAGTTCCTAAATAGGAATGCAGATATACCCTTGTTTCGTAGCGGTTAGGGTTCTCGTCGCTGTGGGCTGAAATCTTCAAGCACCGATGAGGTGAGCCACCTCTCCACGCCCTGCCAGGTGTCTGCACGAGGTCCATGCACCCTAGCTTGACCATGCACCCTGAGCAATGTTGGGTAGGCTGTAACCCTTAAGCAATGATCCGTCGGACAGTCTCGCTAAAATAATCTGACGCATTAAAACTAATTTGAACCACCTTAGTTTTGTTCACCAGGTGTGACGGGGTCAAAGCATCCACTCTTGCCAACTACTTCAATAGAGGGGCGGGTTACTTGTAACCTTTCGTTTATTTTTCTTTTTGGAGGGGCCCCCCGGTTTATCGTTGTTGTTGGTCTACACAAACCCCAAGAGTACGAGGAGTTTCTTTTATCGCTTCCTCCTCCTTTGAACGTGCGGGTGTGTGTATACTTTCGAAAATAGTATATCAAAGCTGGTTGTTTTTGTTACCACCATCACCATCATCACTATTACTTTTCTCTCTGGTTCATACCGGTGATGAAAAGGATTGGTAGCGTAGGCTCGGCTATGAGCCTGCTGCGTGTATCCGGTCCGCCAAAACTGAAGTCGAAGCAGAAAAAGCCTGCGGAAAGTGCAAAGGCTCCCCCAACAAAAGGTCCCGAGGTAGCTCCGGGAACAAACGTAAATGCAGTTGTCTCGGGAACCACCAACACCAATTCGGCCAATTTCACTGAGTCGAGTTCAGACAGCATTGGCTCAAAGCCTTCAACTGTAGTAGCGGCTACTGTACCAATCAGCAACAATCCTTATCCCGTAGCTGGATCCAGCTCATTGGGTTCTCAATTCGAGAGTGGAGCATCCTCGTCAAATAGTGTTGACTCGACGGATAACAACTCAACACCGGCCACTTCTCTTACTGCAGCTACTTCTGATGTATCTGTGGCGGCGAACCCGAAAACAGCCCAGGCAGCACAGGCGGCCAATGCGGCTGCTGTCGCGGTTAGTTCAGTGGTTGACGACGATGGTCATAATGCATTCACCACTCTCCAGCACAATCTTTCGAAATTCACCAGCAGACAGGCAAGTGCCAAGGCCAATGTGCTACGATTAACTCTGCTGCCGTTTCTACGCCAACAGCGACACATTGTACTGCCCAGCGCCTCGGCCCTCGCTCTCCGCACTGGGGTGCTCGAAGCATGGTGGTCTCAGATCCTCGTGGATCTACCACATGCCGCCCCGAGCGACCGAGCACTTTACTATGAAGCCATTTCAAGTATCATGGCTCGTCCCGAGTGGCTGGCAAGTTGTTCAAATTTCAAACGAGTGCTTGCCTTGACTGTGGTCCATGCTCTTGACCGGTGCTCGCAGCCAACCTTGGCCGCACCAATGCAGGCGTTTGTAGGAAAAACTCTGGCATATGCATTCTTCTACCTCCCCAATTTCGGAGCATACCTACTTTCTCGCCTTAATTGTCCCAGAGATGTTGTTCGTCGGCTCATCACGCAGCTGGATCTGCATGCTGAATCGCCAATCAGTACACAGCTCGCAGTGCAGGCACTGCCCCCGGCCGTGCACTCACTGATTGGCCTTCGCCAGCCACTCACACGTCAACAACATCCGCGGATCGCCAGTTTGCTTCCCAATGACACCGCCGAGGTCTGGCTTCGCTACTGGAACTCAGATTCTGATATGTTCATGTCATTCCTGCGCCATTATTTCGCGGTACTTTCCCGCCTGCTGCCACCTCCACCGCCGCCAGAGAAACTTACTGCAGCAGACGGTGACTTCCTTCGCATTAGCATCGTCGCCCCAGGCCTCGCTGTTATTCTCGGCGGTATCGCCGCGCCCCTCGAGCACGTGGTGGCTACGAACCGTCAGTCGGCCTACTCGCGTCGCGGGCCTCCCGGCCATGATAGCGATGCCACCGACCCTTTGTCGCTGAGCCCTCCGCCGCCAAGCAGGCTGCAGGACCAGTCGCATTCGCGGCAACAGAGGGCTCCAGCCAGTATTCCCGTGCGTGTCGACCAACTCAAGGTGCTCAAGTGCCTCCGCGAAGTACTGCACAATGACGAGGCCTGTGTGCCTTACTACCACCATTTCGCCCTTCAATTTGATCGCATGCTACAAACAATCGCCCTCCGCATCAGAGTGAGCAACATGGAAGCATGTGCCTCACTCTGTGATTTGGCCGAGGAATGGTTCTCAAGCTTGACTTTGAGCCACCACGCCCTCTCCTTTGAGCAGGTGCGGGCAACTAAACACTTGGCAGTCGACTGGGACTTTTGGGTGCTTGTGGCGAAGAAAATGCTCAGCGACGAAAACTGCCACGCCGAAGTGCGGGCGTTATCATTCCTGTTTAACATATGGGCTCATTTACCTAGTGATCAGCTTGTTCTGGCCACACAATGGGTACTTGAAGAGTCCACCTGGCTTCGCTACTTTTGCCATTGGAGCCCTCTTATCCGATCTTACTTCCACAGACTTGTGTGCTACCGTGTCCTCGGTAGTGCCCAACGACCTAATAACCAAGACGACATGATGGAAGCTGCATTCCTCGCTCACACGAGACAGCTCGTGAGCGAGCGGTTGGGCAAGCTCCGTAGTCGGTGGGTATCGTTGAACGACGAAGGCGCCTTGACTCCCGCAACTGCCCCCTCACTGCCTTTGCCTCGTTGCTGTGTTGCCATTACCGTCAACCCGGCTGCTCTGGCACCCCAAAATGACTCGCTTCGTGCATATCCCTACGATATCTTCGATAATGCTGCCTACTACTCCACGGCGCCATGGCCAGCTGGTACCAATACGCCTTATGACTCTAAGGTCAACAACACTGATGGCAGAAGCATAATGTTGTCACATCGTGGTAGCGTTGCTTCGTTTGCATCGTCAGTCATGTCCTCGCCAGAGTCTTCGCATGGTCCCTCAACGGTCGCGTCGTTGAGATCGCAGGCGTCGTCGAGCTCACTGCGGTCGAACATGTCGAGCATGTCAACCATGTCAACCGTATCTACCATGTCAGTGTTTTCTTCACCGCGAAAGTGGTGGAAGATCTTCCGCTCTGACTCCAAGAACACTAGTGACACTGAGACAAAAGCAGTGCCCAAGAAGGCTCCTAAGGAGTCGAAACCGCGCCATCACCGTCGACACCATGGCGAGCTCAGCGTAGCACATTTACCTCCGCCAATGCAGCTTGTATCTCCTCGGCCTGAGATCGAGCGGCCTCGTCACAAGTTTGTGCTTGTGCCTACTCGCTTCCGACCTAACGACCGGGCCCCATTGGCGGTTCCTCGTTTGCCCCACTCAAGACCTATTGACATCACAGAGACCCCTGTGGGCTCGGCTACAGAGAATAGGGCAGTGTATAATTACGGTGCCCGATCCCTTGCCGAGTGGAACGTCACTGTAGCCATCTACGAAGAATTTCTCAAGACCATGTGGCCGGAGGAAATGCCGTTCCTGGTTGCGGAAATTCCCTGGAGAGTCACTGTTTGGTGATTCTCCAATGTTTTGCATTCCTTTGTTCTATATCATCTTACTTGCAGCAGCAAGAGCGTGGACTTTTTTTGTTTTATATTATCGGCTAAGTTGGTCTACGTGCCATTACTTTTGCTCGACATGTTTCACTACTTTTCCACCTTCTTGTTGTTGAAGCCTCACATTGAGGAACTAATTTTGACATTCATCTGTTAACCCTATTCATATCATTTAATTTCTTAATTGCATCCCCATATGTACAATACTGTCAAAAGCTATCACTACTCTCATGTTTATGCCCATGCCCGGCCTCGGCCTCGTCCTCGGCTTCAATGTGCGTGCCCAACGACCCAACAGTTGTCGAGTGTCCGGAGTGTTCGTTCCCACTTGTATTAACCAAGGTATCCTCGCTCTTGGCATGATGATCCCACTGGTCATATTCGTCGTCAAGCGCATCCCATGACGACTCCGACGCATGCTCAAGCCGACGTCGAACGTCACCAACTCTACGGGCAACTTGTCGCATGGGTACATTCCGTCGACGTACAGTGTGAGGTGATGGCCTGCGCTTCTCCTCAATGCTCTTGATTGTAGAGTCAGTGGGTGTGTGCTGTTTGAAATGCTGTTGGAATCGCTCTTCAAGAACGCGGTCTTCGCGGTTGGGGGCAAAGTTCAGTGGAAGCTGGGACAATGGCCGCTGCTTCGACTTGATCATAAATGTCAGTACCACGACAAAAGTGGTGACCAGCTCAATGTACATAATAAAGCCAGTACCAACAAAGAATGACAACAGAGGGAACCTCGACATCATCCAGCGGACGCCTCTAAGCTTTATCTTCCATACCAATTGCGCCCTTGAGATGTCCAAATGCTCGGTCACACCTATACCGAGGAATCGGGTATTTTTCACCGGTCGTGACAGGTGATCGGCCACATTGAGTTTCACTGCTGATGTTTGTGTATGCAGGCCAAATATGTACAATGGAGCCAGGGCAAGATCGTCAACAAACTCGAGCATTGTCGAGCGGTAGGGCAGCAGCGACATGCGGGCCCGCGATTGGGTTGAGATATCCCGCCATTGGTCGGGTGGGTACGGAGACAAATCTGTATTCGAAAAGTAAAACACAGTCACAAAGTTACCCGCCTGTCGATTGAGTTCTGACCGCGGGAGATCAAGCTCGATCGATAGACTATAGTCCTCGGTCGTCAAGTCAGCAAAGTCGCAAAGGTCAATAGACGAGAACGCATTGATACTCGATGTTGGTTGCTTATCGAACATGAAATCAATCGGCATGGTTACAGTCGATTGCGGGATCATGTACCACCAAAAGATTCCATACATAACGACTGACGATACAAAGATCGTAGCGAGCGTGCCAAGGACAACAAGTCCAAGCATCAACATATGGAAGCCATTGCTCAGATTCTTGGCATTGATGAAGCCGAGCATGGTTGCGCCCTTCTCTATAGTGTCTATGTCTATGCCAGGAACGCGTAAACTTACAGCAGTATTATAATGTCGCGCATAGCGCCCTTACTGGGCAGGCAAGTCAGCTGACGCGCTTTCCCTGGGCTTGCTAGAATTGAATTGAACGCCCTGCTAAGCTAAAGCATTTTAGCCCGAGGTGTTGGTGGGTAAGCAGCCGCGTCTTCATAGCTTAATGTGAAACGCCGTCATGTGACAAAAAAACAAAAAAAAGGTGGAGGTATGTACACTTGTATAGGCAGCTCGCTCGGCTCTGCTTGGCGCTGGGCCCTCCTCGCGGGAGACGACTACACTTACTAATCTGACTTGTTTATCTACGATCAGCGAGGTTAGAGCGAGAGGAATTGGGCTCACTCTTTTAGGAGGGGAGGCATCGACTTTACGGCATTTAATATTTGGAGACCGCGTTCATAATGGACAGACGACGTGGCATCTCGTTCCTACGAGTCTCAGCTACCGAGGGTCAAGTACCCGAATCAAGCACACCTGACACCAAGAATGGTGCTGGGGGTAGTCCTCGCGGATCGCCAAACCAGACGCTGGCAACGTCCGTGAGTTCCTTGGGGATCACGTCTCCATCTGCTGGGAACTCATCCACGAACTTGGGTATACGCTCGCCATCAGGCAACGAATTTTCCCCGCCCCAGCGACGGTCTACCTTGGCCAATGGCCATGCGAGCGACATATCTGGATCGCCAAACGTGAGTAGCGGGAATCCTCTTGCCGCGGACGTGTCTCGTGACAGCGATGCCCTCACAAAGTTTTTGTCTCAACTTGCAGCCAAACAGGCTCGCGTTGTCGAGCTTAAGGAGGAACAGTCGCGCATCGCTGCCGATTTGCAGGCGGCCGAGGCGGATCTGCAGCGGTTCCAGGAAGACGGCCGACACTTTGCATCTCTAGTCGGCACGCCGCGGAACGTTAATACAAGGAATCGGTCAAACTCCAAGGGTGGTGAGTCTGGTGATGTGCTGGTAATGGGTAAACGCGTGGTTGACGAGATTGGTAGTCAATTTTGGTCATTTGTCGAGGACGTACGTAGCGCCACGATGGGCAACTTTAATCCCGAAGACGAAGATGCTCCCACTGCTGATGGTCGTGCCCGTCAATTGAGGCCACGTGAGAGTTTGCAGAACCTCGCCGAGACAATTCGTCGCAAGTCGCGGAGTCCGGCTTCACGTGCGAGGACGCCGCAATCGCGGTCGCCCCGTCTTGATGGCCAGACCCGCTCGCAGCCACAGTCTCCTCGACTTGATGGTTCTACCCGACTTGACAGCGCGAGACCCCCCTCAGAGTCCGGTAAACGCTCACCCCGGCTTGGTGCTTCGTCACCACGACTTCCATCGCCCACTCGCGACGAAAGTCACAAGCCGCGTGATGTGTCGCCGCCGCGACTCCCGCAGCGCCCGAAATTCGCTGAACAGCTTCCTCCCCCTTCTGCACCATGAACACTTCAAGGAGTTGTTTGTGTTTCCAAGCACTTAACAATGATTTGCGACTCGCATTGAAATAATTTTACTGGTTCAGAACGGCCACACTAATTGCATTGCTTTTTGTCGATGATCTTCGTAAGATGATGGGTTTGCATCCGCAATAATCCCTTGACTGCATCTGGTTCAATCAGTCGCTCGCATTTGTTTGATGATAAGCAGGACATTGTGCGGCTGTGCCTGCATCTATTTGCGTTGTTTCTGGCTTGTGACACACACACAACCCCCAATTGATATTTATTAGTCTGTTGCCACACACCCTTTCATTCTAGGTGCACTCTTTTCCCCGCTTCTAGCACATAGTACTCGTCGAGTTGCCATCATAATTTCTCCCATTACTTTACAGCAGTCTAACGTTAATTTATTCTCTACATTACAATCCAAGCCTTGCGATCTACCCCATCTTTTTACTTTAGGTTGCGTTGCTGTCTATGCGCAATACCTGGTGTCACTTTTGACTTTTGCCCTGTAGAGCGGTCTGGGGGTGGGTCAAAGAAATAAGACACACCAAGGCTGATGGGATGGTAAGGCTGATGGCAAGGCTGACCCAGTAATATATTGAGACTACCAACCCTACATGTGCAAAACGAGACCCAGACCTGCACGCGTCGATCAAGAGGTCCCTTGTCAAAGAAAATTCCTGAGCTCGCTATTAGACGCGACCTCGACGCGACCCCCGCCCCCGACCTATTTCTGTACAATATACCCTTTTCCACTGCCAAGGAGCAACAGGCACATAAAAATACCCAATGCGCGGATTATCTAATAATCCGTTCCCGGGAGGCTACTTGCAGCCTGATGCACGCGGCCGCCAGTAACAAGTTGAGGAATTCACCGGCTGCAGTATCTCCCGATAGGCGAATGTAGACGCTGATCTCGATTTCTAGCTGCTGAAATACCTTTGGTTGTTACCCAACTTCACACTCAAACGCCGCGAAACCGGCGGAACCTGTCAGATAATACCGCAAAAACCTCGGCATCCACAATTGGGGAACATACCCCTAGCCACTCTTCCCTATGCAGGTAAGCACACTGCGAGCCCCGTTTCAGCCATGCTTAGAAATGATCCGTCAGCGGTCCAGTCCGCCCACACTAGGAAAAGCTCTCTCAGCGTTTGAGCGTTTGAAATGCGATAGCTTAGGCTTAGGCTCGAATCACCACGACCGCTGCTATGATCAGGATTGGCAAGTGTCACCCAACATATGCACGGCTATCTCCACACTTTGAGCATGGTTACTTTTAAATAGTTTATTTCGTATCACTTGTTGAACTTGGCCAAGGCTTGGTCGGGCCTGCACTATGAAAAATTTCTATGACTATTTTCAGTACGCACAAAGTACAAGCCCTGTCTCCGACGTTTCTACGAAGACGCACTCGGTGTGTGTGGGGCCCTGCATACCCCTTGGGGATTCTTGGGGTGTCCCCCGCCTCCGCTTTCGCCCACCCCAGGTTCATGGTACATGTGACTGTATGCTACCAAAAAATAGAAAGCAAGACTGTCTAGAAGTAAAATCTACCGTTTTTTTTGGAACTGGTTGGCCCCAAACCGGACAATAGTCTATTGCTCTACCAAAAAAAACATGTGATATGGAGATAGGGCACGGTTAAGGCCACGATGAGGTTTTTCACCTGCATTCAAACTCCCCACCCTGATCCTCTCGACTAGTCAAATTTTTCCGAACTCAATACCCTTATGCATGTAGTCATCACAGCAGCACTGGCAGCCCCCCGCATCTTAATTCTGGGTACCCCTCAACCCCGCGTTCCTGTGCAGAGCATAAAAGGCATGTATTATTCCCTTAGGAAAATAAATACTTACTCTTTCTTCTTTCTTTTCAACCCAACTTTGGTTTGATTATGGACAGAACGGATATAATAAAGGCCGACCCGGAAATCGAGCACGCGGAGAGCGTTGACGACGTTTATGGCGATGATATCCAACCGCAAAAACTCGATCACGAGCGTTACGCCGACCTCAACCACGCCGACCTTCAACGCGAAATCGATTCGCGTGATGAGCAAGAAATCGAGTACATGAACAATGAGTCCTGGTGGGACAAGTTCATGTTCACCAAACTGCCTCTACGCGTCAAGAACGCGAACCAGCTCGTCATCGTTCTTGGCGTGTTTGCTGCCTTCAGTGGTATCCTTAGTGGTCTCGATCAGTCTATTATTTCTGGTGCTCAACCCGGTATCAAGAATTCTTTCCACCCAGATACCAACGAGATGTCTCTCATCACTTCTCTAATGCCCCTTGGTGCCATGGCGGGCTCTATCATGATGACTTTGCTCAACCACTACTTTGGACGCCGTAACTCAATTATCATTTCATGTCTGTGGTACACTTTGGGCGCTGGTCTCTGTGCAGGTGCTCGTAGTATTCACATGCTTTATGCTGGTCGTTTCATCATTGGTATTGGTGTTGGTATTGAAGGTGGATGCGTCGGTATCTACATCGCCGAATCTGTGCCTCCATCGCTTCGCGGTAACCTTGTTTCCATCTATCAGCTTATGATTGCCTTCGGTGAGGTGGTTGGTTACGCTGACGGCGGTGTGTTCATTGGCATCAGATCTGGTAACTGGCGTTACATGCTTGGTTCGTCCGTCGTGTTCTCTACCGCTCTACTCATTGGTATGCTCTTCCTTCCCGAGTCGCCCCGTTGGCTTGTGTCGAAGGGCAAATCTGGCCGCGCGTGGCATGTTTGGAAGCAGCTCCGTGACATCAACGAGCCCAAGAACTTGATCGAGTTCCTTGACATGGAGATGAATGCCAAAATGGAGACTGAGCGTGCTGCTGGTGAAGCGGCTTGGACGCGTTACTTTGAGCTTTTCACCCATGCTCGTAACCGTCGTGCTTTCATCTACTCCTTCATCATGATTTTCCTCGGTCAAATGACTGGTGTGAACGCAATTTTGTACAACATGAGCGGCCTTCTCATCCGCATTAACTTCGACGACCGCAAGTCCGTTCTCATGTCCATGGTTGGTGGTGGTGCCCTTTTCTTTGGTACTGTCCCCGCCGTGCTCTACATGGATCGTTTCGGTCGCCGTACCTGGGCCCAGAACATTGTTATGTTCCTGGTTGGTTTGGTACTTGTTGGCGTTGGCTACTTGTACACTAACAAAGATCAAGCTTACTTTGACGCCCACAGAGCAACTGCTCTTGGCCTCTTCTTCTCGGGTATCATTCTCTACATGGGCTTCTTCGGTGCCTATGCTTGTCTCACCTGGGTCGTTCCCTCCGAAAGCTTCGATCTGCGCACTCGTGCACAAGGCATGTCTATCTGCAGTGCCGCGCTTTACTTCTGGAGTTGGCTCGTGACTTACTTCTTCGCTGATATGGTCAGAGCTATGACCTACACCGGTTTGACAATCGGCTTCTTTGGTGGTTTGGCTGTGCTTGGCTTCTTCTACCAATTGTTCTTCATGCCTGAGACTAAGGACAAGACTCTTGAGGAGATTGACGATATCTTCAACAAGCACACACACGAGATTATCGCTGAGAACATGCGTCGTCTCGGCGCACGCTGGGGATGGCTTTTTGGTAAACGTCGCCACCCTGACGCCGACCAGTACACCAATGGCTCGGACGCTGAAAAGGCTCCTAGCACTTTCACTAGCCATGAAAGCATCGTCTCTATTCCCAAAGCATCTTCATAGGATTCTATAATTTCCTTAGCATAATAACGACTCACGATTTAGCATTGATTTCACTAACCACCACTGGTGCCAATCTATCAGCACCAACCAAATAATTTAAAATAAAAAAAATAAATCTGATTTAATTATGATTCTCTCCATGGATCATCATCCAGCTTGTTTCCTTGATCCTGCGGGCAACGCCATGAGCTTGGTTTCCCCGCCGTGTGGATTATTTAATATTCAAATCAAACCTGCCCAAGCTGCGCAGAACACACCATCGCCTATGCAACATTTTAAGCTCAAAAGCTTATAAGCTGAGGCCGCAGCTCCCAAATAATATTCACGAGTGACGTTAACTTTTTTTTTGTAAAACACGAACCGTTTCGGTTGCTAGAAACTTGTATGGGCAAGAAGCGGCAGGGAGAGCATCAAGGGAACGAGGGCGCGTCATCTAAGCTGAAGATGGCCAAATCTGCAGAAAATGACGAGCAACAGGATGCCAACCTGCCTCAGATGCTTCCCACAAATAAGTTCAAGGAGCGATTCATCGACTCGACCGCTAACTCTACAACCATGACGATGAGTCAGTTTGAGGAGCTGGAGCACACAATCTCCAACCTTGGCTTCTATCTGCAAAGGCTGGTGCAAAAGTTCCAAAGCCTTAAGAACGTTGATCTTGAAAAGGTTGAGAATTCACCAGACGCGGGTGAGATGGCTCTCATAGCTGCCAAGCCACGTGTAAAGCTCGCTAAGTTGATTGTGGATGCATACTGGAAGGGTGACCTTCCGTTGATCGATGATATCCTCTATACTCGCCAACCTAGTGAGCAACTTGTCGACATTCCGTTGTTGCGGGCGTTTGAGCTTCGCACGCGCTCCATTGACAAGATCCAGTCAGCGGTGGTGCAACAGGTGCAAAAGGCTCTGAAACAGTGCGAGAGACGAACCCACAGCACCGATCTCACGAAAATGAAGTCTTCGTACAAGGCACTGAAACGACAGGTGCGCAATGGCGCCTCCTCAGAATCCACCAGCGACGATGCTGATGGGGACGACAAAGACAATGAGAATGGTGGTGACCCCTCACAATGGCCGCCGCAACTTCCTGCCATTCGCGATAAGGCTCTGCTCAAGCAGGTATTCACCCATAAATCGGGCGTGCCAGTTGTTCCTGGAACATCAAAGAAAGACCTGCAATTGCAGCACAATGAGCGCTTGGAGTTCAAAGGCGACGTGATCCTTGACTTTGTGGTGGCTGAAATGCTTTATGATGCTATGCCTGAAGCTGATGAGGGTGCTCTCACAAGAGCAAAGTCGAGCCTGGTGTGCAATGATACGCTATGGGACCTCGCGGTCGCTTATGAGCTTCCATCACGAATCCACGCCACTGGCGATGCTATCCAAGCAGCTATTGATGCAACCGCGGTTCATCATGGCAAAGAAAAAAAGAGCAAATTAATAGCCGATATGTTCGAGGCATACATTGGCGGCCTGTCAATAGATCGAGGCTATGGTGTTGTCCAGGATTGGCTGCTGCGTTTGTTCAAGCCTCTTGTTGAAGACCTGCGGGATTCCTCATCCAAATCTGTCGATGTTGATAAGAACGCCAAGGCAGAGCTCTATCGCAAAATTGGATCTGCTGAGCAGCATATCACGTACAGCCACACTCAGCTTCCTGATGGCGCCTTCCGCGTGGAGTGCTCAATTGGTGGTGAGGTGCTGGGCAGTGGTACAGACAGGTCCATTAAGTTGGCAGGAAACCGGGCTGCCCTGCAAGTTCTCTCCAATCCGACATTAGTTGAGAAGTATGCGCAGATCCGTCGTGACACTGTGCGAACAGCACCAGTCACAGGCTCCTTATTATGAGCTCTCAGCGCTCTATAGAATTTGGAGGGCCAAGACAATTATTTATAGATTTATAAACTGCACTTTTAATCTAATTTGTGCTCATTTTGTATACGGTTATTGTGAAGTCACCCCAAGAAGAGCCGTAGGCCACATTCTTCTAGGGGACAAGCACAAAAAATGCGTGATGTAATCATTTTTTTCAATACCAAGAGTATCTCACCAGGTTAGAGTTTCTATCGTTTTGCGTCGAGCTCGAGGCAATTACATTTGATTCTTTGTTGAAATGCCCCTTAAAGACACACGGTCAAAGAAAGGAGCTTCAAAGCCCACGAAGAAGCTATCAAAATCTACCAATTCTCGACGAAGTCAGAAATTGAAGGATAATAACACTCGAAAAAGTTTAGACCAGGTTACATCGATTCACGAATCGCTTAAAACCAAATCGACAGACGATACTCGCAACAAAAACATACCTGCGGCCCTGGCAGCATTGACTAGCAAAAGCAAGCCAACATTCAAGCCTGTAAAGACCAGATCCGAGTCTGCACTACCAAATGACCTGCTATCGCAATTAAATGAACTGATGAATTGATGAATAAAATAAGATGATAAGATAAGATAAATATGCGCTGATACGTTGGATCCAATTCCAAGAATCGAGCGCGTGTGATGGATAAATACTTCAACGACGTGAGACCACTCCTCTCCTGTCCTTTGCCATACGCGGCCGAGACACCCAGGACGAGCTGAGGCCCTCAATGAGCCTATCCATTGCTTTTTGAGGAGCGTTGTTGGACTGAATGAGTGCGAGTATGCTGATGCACTGAAGAATTGATGCGGCCACTTCGGGCATGGTCGCATTAGAAGGGTCATAGCCAATGTCGCCCAATGCGAGCTCCAATTGAGGACGGATTGGCATGATGACATTGTTTCGGAAGGCAATAAGTGCAATCTGACGGAGGGATGGTGGACGTTGCTTGGCAATGGTACGGCGTCCTTCCAGACGGGTTACTCGCAGGTCCTTCCAGTATTCATCTGCCGCTGCAACATCTTGAAGCACCTGACCATAACCCTCCATCTCTGCTTGCAGAGGCAAAAACGTCGCTTCAAATTCGGGGAGCATTGTAGTATAAAATTCTTGCCAAAAATGCGCCAACTTTTTCATAAGGTCGCTTCCTAGCTCGCCCCTGACAACAAACGGCCCAGAGGTGAGCCCAGCAGTCAGCATATCGTTAATGCGCTCCAACATTTCTGAAGCGGTACCACCGCCTCGAACGTGGGCTGCAAAATGTACACTAACGATAATATTCGTGTCCTCGACCGGTTCTTTTACCTTTCGGACTCCTGCAAAAACTGGTTCCATCTTCGCAGTCACTAATGACCACGAGGACGCAACAAATGAAGCGCACTCTTCAGCCGACTTGAACATGTGAGAAGTTGCTGGAGTGCCTCCCAATGCAGCGGGCGGAGCCGCCACAGGGTGGAAACTGTACATGGTGCCCTCAGCGGCTAGTTTAGAGTTAGAGGCGCTTGAACTTAGCACCGCAGTTGGGGAATCGCGTTTGAGAAATGAAATATGCGGGTGGTGATGCCTCTTGTCTGCTTCATGAAAAGAATGATGGTTGTAATGCGAGCCAGTTGGCGAATGTAGCCCAATGCCAGCGATACGGTCCAGCTCCTTCGACGAACGCGTGATGGTCGGAGAACGGTCGGACATAATTGCGCTTGGGGGCTTTATTTTCGACAATGACTTAAGATCCGTTTTAGACTGTCGGAACATTTTTGATTTGAGCAGCTGCCCGGGAGCCGAGCTCGTGATATACTCATCCTTAGACTCATAAGGATTGACAACGAGGCCGCCTGAATTACCGCCCTTGGATGCAGACTTATATTTGCTTGTAGCATGTGCCGCTGTGGACTGTAATTTGGCGCCAAACGCGGCTAAATTTTGTTTAGACAACTTGTGACCTGCGGACCACTTTGACGGGTTAGACGTCCCAGATGTTTTGGTGCTGGAGCCACCGTCATAAGCTCCAAATTCAAAGCCTCCATCAGAAACTCCCCCTGATGCAAATGGTGAGCCCCAACCTGGACTCGAACCTACAGTAGGAGACGTCGTGGAGGCGAAGGGCATAGGCAGATCCGTTCGGAGCGTGTCTGAGCTGCCCTTTGGGCTCAATTTATGATCCGCCGCCATGGCCACCACTGTCTATGATAGTTTGAGCTGAATTGAACAATGGGCAGGTATAAGAGACAATACTTCTCGGACCCGGAGACGAACCCAGACAAAGTAGGCGTTTCAACCTCGACACTACTGCAGCGATTCAAAATGTAGGGTCTAATATATCGCTGACCAAGCGGGGCATTACATTTGTATGCCGGAGTTCCTCGCAGGCGTTAAGCGCGTGTGTGTGCTTAGTCACCCCATGAAAGCTGGGTCCCCGAAAGCTCACACACTATCGTTGTGTCAAAAAGCCAGACTAGACTGGTGAAAAGTACAGAAACGAGAGTTGTTCTGAGCTTGTTTAGCCGAACACCAATATGCCGCAGATTGAGGAAATTATTGACGAGGATGTTGGCAATCAGCAGTTCGACAACGATGACTTTGAAGCCTCGAACCCATTCTCTCGTGACATGCCTGATGAATCGAGCGTAGCTCGCCTCAGGCCAACGAGTCAGCCAAAGCCTGCGTCTAGACAGTCTGCTCAAAGTCAATCTGATGATGATGATGATGATCCAGAAGTACCCAGCCTTGCAGATATGCAGATGCCCCCTATTGGTGGTCGCCAAATACCAATGTCCACGAGAAATCAAATGCCAGACTACATGCTGGAATGGGCAGTCGTCTATCCAATTTACTTTGACAAGCGACGCAGTCAAGCTGAGGGTCGTCGTGTGCCAGTTGATGCAGCAGTGAACAGCCCTCTGGCAACCACCATCAGCGATGCGTGCAAGGCGATGGGATATGACTGCGCCCTCGAACTCACAAAGACACACCCTCAGGATTGGGCGAACCCTGGAAGAGTCAGAATTAATACGAAGGGTATGTCAAAACGGAAACTCTTCAAGGGAATTTCTGAATACCTACAGAAGCACCCTGCGAACGACACCACTGCTCGCGTTAGCATGTACAAACAGATGGCTCAATTCGATAGCATTCACCCTCTTGCCGTACCTAGAGGTATGAAATTGGGTAACACACTTCCGGGATTGAGCCCTGCCCTTAGTGCGAGAAAGTTCATGGAACAGGATGCGAAACAGCTAGCAGATCCTGCGGCTCTGTCAAAGATGTTTGGCGGCGGAGGTATGTCCTAGACACCATAAATTATAATACAAAAACTAAAACCTGGACCAATTCTGGTCAATTTATTTGATAGTTCATTCAAAAGGACATGTAGACAATCGACACATGAATATTTCAAGTATCAAGTCGACATTAGACTGCAATCGCGAGCACTTACATCAGCGCCTTGAGCAGCATACAAAATATTGTCCAGCATCTGATCACGCTACTGATTAAAATCCTCGCCTGCAGAGGACATTCGAAAAAAAAAATGGGTATCCAGAGTCTACCCGCCAATGCTGGATCCAGTCGAGTGAAAAAGAAGATCAGAGACCTTGAGAGATTGATAAAGAAACCCAACCTTGCCGCGACAAAGAAAATTGAGGCTGAACGAGCCTTGGATGTGCTTCGTCGTGACTTGGGCGGTGCTCAGCAGCGCTCAGTCGAAAAGAAGTACTCCAAGAAATACCACATGATTAGATTCTTTGAGCGACAAAAAGCTCTGCGCAAGCTTCAGAAAGCCGACTCTGGAGACGACGAATTGGCCGCTTGGTACTATGTCACCCGCTTCCCTCGCGACCAAAAATATGCATCCATTTTTACTGAGAACGCAGTGCCGTCTCCATTCATGGACACTGTACGTGAGCAAATGAAATCTGGTACACTAAAAACTGGCGAAGAGGCTCGACTAGAAATTCTCAAAGAACAAAAGAAACAAAAAGCATCGGCTAAAGATAAACCAGAAGCTCACTAGCTCATTATCAAACAACTTGTGTATAGACTACTACTACAAACATATAATTTTATCGCACTCCAAAACTTAGTCGCTATCGTCGTCGTCAAGAACCTGTGTCCGCCGAATTGGCCTTCCTTCTCTGGATGCTTTAGGCTCTGGAACAGCGGAGTCGTCGTCTTGGTCGTCGTCGCTAACATTGGACTTGGCTTGCTGAAGGCGTTGTGCCCGTGCGTCGTCCTCATCTGACGAGTCGTCATCGCGCACAAAGCGATCGTCAATTTCCTCTTCCTCCTCGTCTTCTTCATCCCGTCTCTGCGAAGATCCGGTAGGCGTTTGAGACCGTGATTGAGTGCCTCCTGACGGAGCAGAGCGGTCTGTGTATGAGATGATCTCCTCTTCGCCACGTTGACTGGCAAGCTTCCGCCGGCTTCGCTCTTTCATTTGAACTGCCTTCTCCAAGTCTCGCCGGACCTTTTCGGGATCTTCTGTGCTGAACACACTGCCAATTTTGACTTGTGATGCCTCCTGTTTCTGGGCTAGTGATTTTGCAAGCTTCAAGTGCGTAGCACTGGTGGTAGATGTTGGCAAGAAAGTAAGTGTCTCTTTGACAAGCCCAACAGTTTGTAGAGCTTTTTGGTCTGCATTAGTTTGGCACACAAATGTTGTCTCGAACGGTTTCTGGGCCCTGATTTCGAACTGTTCACTACCGAGCTGGAGGGTCTTACTACCATCACTCCACTCAACAATCCTGGCATTAGAGACTTTAGTGACATGCTCTCCTTTATCGCCTTCTTTTGATGCTGCGTATTTCCATCGAATAGCGTTCTCCTCGAGTGCGGCTTCGAGCTCAAGGCTCTCGATGTTTGAATGGGTCTTCTGCCACTTAGTGCGCGACGTTATATACTCATCAGCATCAAACGGTTTTGGGTCGACTCGCAAGAACGCCGGTACTCTGGCAGCCATCATTCTCTTAGTCCCATGGCTAGGGGCAAGACGGGGTAGGACCACGCGCTTCCGCTTGGGCTCCTCCTCCTCCTCCTCCTCTTCAACAGCGTCAACATCGTCGATGATATCATCCATAGCGGCATCTGAGTTGGCAGCGACATCCTCGCCGCTGCCACTGCCGAACAAATCATCATCCTCGCGGTCAGACATCGCGAACAACAAGCTAGAATTGGTACTTGAAATACAGTGACCCCAGGAAGAATACCAGCGTCGATGGCCCAGAGTGATTACAAACCCTATCCACATGTCGAGATAGCCTTTGATGAATCGCGTCGATTATAATTTACTAGGCCCCAATTGATTTTTACAGAAATAGGTTGACTTGGTATGCGACTAAAGTATCCCAAGAAGACCTCTATGTTCATATTAACGCCTTGAATTGTCGAGATAACTAGGCTTTCAGCTGAAATTTGTTGAACAATATGATGATGATCCAGCTTAGCTTAGGAGAGATCCCAGCTCCCATTTCGCATCCCATCCTCTTCCTCCTCCATCACATAGCAGAGGGCAGAATCTGAGTAATCTGCACCAGAAGCCAATGAGACGCTCTTTGATTCGGTTGAACGTGCGCTCGGCCAAGGAGCTGTTCAACAGCGTTGACCAGAGCATTGCAAAGGCTACCTCGCTTGCAAATGAGCAGCATGACCAGGCTAACTTCCCTAAGGAAGCCTTGAAACCACAGAGCGTCGAGGAGCGCATCGCTGCACACCCTCAGCTCAAGGACGTCTACTTGTCCGTTAACACAAAGCTCGGCAAGGAGGAGATTCTGGTGAGGCCTACACAAGGCAACCCCACTGGTTTGACCGATCTTTTCGAGCACCCTGCTCCTCGTGAGACTTTACTCAAAATTTACGACCACACCTTGGCTTTCATCGGTGACAAGTACCCGGCCACTAGTATATACAGACAGTCCGTTGAGAACTTGACGAACGCTAGACGCGAGATTGTGAACGCGTCTCGCAGTGTTGATGATATCGAGCAAAAGGTAGGCGCTGGCGTTGTGGAGGAAATTATCACTCAGGCCGCTGATGAGTTCCTTCTCGCTGAGGAGCTCGATGGTCTCAAGGTGTGGGAGAACCTCGAGGAGAAGCCCAGCGCTGACCAGTGGGTTCCATTCTCGTTCAAGGATCGTCCTGAATAGATGTGCTAGATTTTAATTGTCTTATATTTTATCGTCCACCTTCCTGCCCTTATGCCCGTTTATTGTGTATTTTTTTTTCTTTCTGGCGGTTAAGCCCATTGAGAGAGATCCCAAGAGATAGCAGAACCATCATAAGATTAAGATTGTTAGTCGACCATTTTGTCTCAAGTCAAGATTGTGGGAGAATTTAGCTACGATCCTTGGCGGGTGTAGCCCGTCAAGTTCTCTATGGAAGTAAGTTACAAAACGTCATATAAAAAATGAGTCTAGAATGCACAGCTCGCTAGTAATAAAGAATAAAATAAAAGTAGTGAGAGTTTGAGAGCGGGGAAGGAGCGCGGAGGTCCTCATGGAAAAGCAAATTGTGGCAGACTTAGGCTCCGAACTAGATCTAGCAGCACGAGGACGATCCACTGGATTTTGTATCCACATTAACAGTGTTAGAGTCGTTCGACGTATCCATGTACATGTTGTCCTTGATCTGGCGAGCAAGAGTCAAGAACGCATCGTCGACGCTATCCGCAGTCTTTGCACTTGTTTCAATGAATGGAATGCGCAACTCATCAGCCAGGGCCTTACCCTGTTCATATGAGACTACGCGCTTATCGGCCATATCACTCTTATTGCCAACAAGGATGATTTCAACATTATCGCGGGCGTGTTCCAAGATATTAGAGTGCCATGTCTTGATGTCCTCGAACGACTTCTCGTCCGTCACATCGTATACGAGTAGGAAGCCCATTGCTGAGCGGTAGTAAGCGGTCGTAATCGTCTTGAACCGCTCTTGGCCAGCGGTATCCCACACTTGGAACTTGGCCGTCTTGCCATCAAGGTCCATAGTACGGATCTTGAAATCAATACCAATCGTAGAGATAAAGCTGGGCGTAAATTCATCAGAACAGAACCGCATAAGCAAACAGCTCTTTCCGACTCCAGAGTCGCCGATCAAAAGTATTTTCAGTAGCAAATCATAGCTCCTGGTATTCGCCATCTTTACGGGGTGTGTGTGGTGGTCAAAGAACAAGTCAGCACTCGCAGTTGAATTTCACAAAAAGTCTCTCAAGAAGTGGAGTTGCTAGATATAAACTTGCCCCCGCTATTGAATGCCCGCAATGGGGATATTTGACGATGGTCCTAAAAGTGGTGGTAGAGGGAGGCGTGCGGGTGGCTGTCTGTGGGAGAGAGCCAAAAGTCGTGTGGAAGGAAGAAAAGCGACAACACCCTAAAATAGTGCTTACCGCCCCTTGACTCAGCAGATCCGCACTCCCACCTCCCTTCTTGTGCCTACTCCCATCGAGCTATCGCTGCTATTTTACAGTCCTTGAGAGATCTTTTGGGAGGTTTGGCTTGGGGACGTTGAAATTTACCCAGCTAAAGTTAGCTCGCACACTGATAATCTCTCGGATCATAATTCCCCCGATTAGCCCTCCTCCTCCTCCTCCTTCAGCTTCGGCGACGGACATGCTTTTTTTGACTAAGTCCGTGTCGGGATGACGTTGTAGACAGGTCGACATATGCTACTTATCTTTATGCCAGAATGTCGACTCATTTATTTATTTTTGTGTATGTATTTTACGGATTGCGAGTGCTCAATTCACCGATACTACTAAACGTGTGATCCTGATGACCCTGCGAAAGCCGCTCGCCTGCAATTTGAAAAATGACATAATCCCAGCTCATGACCTACTGGTGAGCTCACCCAGACACTTTTTCGACTCATCTAACCAGCGCCCAGAGTCAGTGTTGAAAATGCCGACTGTATCGTTGGATCGCGCAGACTTGTTCGATGTTATTGGACCAAACTATTCTACGGAGCACGCTTTGGATGAGCTCTGTTTCCAATATGGCCTCGAGCTCGACGAGTGGGGCACCGAGGATCAACAAGGAGAGCGTCCAACCGTGAAAATTGAGGTCCCCGCCAACCGTTATGACATGCTTTGTGTTGAGGGAATCTCGCGGGCACTTGCTGTTTACCTTGGAAAGACCAAGGCTCCAGAGTACAAGGTCGTTGTGCCAGAAAAGCCCCTAGAGTTGACGATTGAGGCCGATGTAGCCAAGGTGCGTCCTTACGCTGCCGCTGCTGTGCTTCGTGGCGTGAAATTCACTCCTCGCCGTTATGCTTCGTTCATTGCTCTGCAAGACAAGCTTCATTCTAATATCTGCCGTAACCGTAGCCTTGTCGCTATTGGCACCCACGACCTCGCAAAGGTTCGGGGTAATGTTCGTTACCGCGCCGTAAAGCCCAATGACATCAAGTTCCGTCCTCTTAACCAAACCAAGGAGATGACTGGTACTGAGCTTGTTGAATTCTACCGCCAGGACAAGAACCTGGGTAAGTTTTTGCCTCTCATTGACTGGAGTCCGGTGTTCCCGTTGTTTGTAGATGAAGATGATCAGGTGCTTTCGTTGCCGCCCATCATCAACTCTGATCGCACAAAGATCACCCTTGACACAGAAGATATTTTCTTCGATTTAACCGCTACTGATGAGACTAAGCTCACGATTGTCCTCAATCAAATGGTGACCATGTTCGCCGAGTACGCCAGCGAGCCGTTCACAGTCGAGGCAGTTAAGATCAACTACCCCGATGGCAAGTCGACTCTTCTCCCTGACTTGCGACCACGTGTCATGGGCGCCGAGGTTTCTTACTTGAACGCTGTCCTTGGCCTTGACCGCGATGCCGAAGCCTATGTTGAGCTCCTGAAAAAGATGAGCCTTAATGTGACCCCTCAGTCGCCTGAGAAGCTTAGCGTGTCTATTCCTGTAACCCGTCCTGATATCCTTCACGAGTGTGATATAATGGAGGACGCTGGTGTTGCGTACGGCTTCAACAAGCTCCCTCTCGGCTTCCCTGGCTCTGCTGGCGACATTGCGAAGCCTTTGCCAGTCAACCGTGTTGGCGACATTCTTCGTCGCGAGGCTGCACAGGCTGGATGGACTGAGGTCATGCCGCTTACATTGAGCTCCATTGCAGAGAACTTCGACTGGCTCCGTAAGAAGGACGATGGCACCGCGGTCCACCTCGAAAACCCCAAGACCCTCGAGTACCAGGTTGTGCGTACTACCCTCATTCCTGGCATTCTCAAGACTATCAAGGAGAACCGTAATCACGTTCTTCCTATTAAGGTGTTCGAGTCTGGAGAAGTTGTGTTCAAAGATACCACCAAGGAGCGACGAGCTCGCAATGAGAGGCATTTCGCCGCCATTTTCGCTGGCACCACATCTGGATTCGAGACTGCCCAGGGTCTGCTCGACAGACTCATGAAGATGATGCGCTACAGTCACGGTAAACAGCACGGTGAGCGTGGATACTGGCTCCAAGAGGACAAGCATGAGGCAATGTTTTTCCCTGGTAGAGGTGCTACTATCATTGTTGGTGGAAAGCCCGTCGGTAAGCTTGGTGTCCTCCACCCGGAGGTGTTGGCCAAGTTCGACATTCCTTTCGTGTGCTCTGCCTTCGAGATTGATGTTCGCACTTTCCTTTAGATTAATCTGACCTAGTTTAATTTAAAAGAAGACTATTTTTATTTTTTGTCGAAGTATTGGGTGGTTTTAGGCAGACTTCTTCTTACGCTTGAATACGGCCTCGGCAACAATGCCGCCAAATACCATCACGACACCGACCCATTGCATTGACGCCAGCTTGTGCCCAAACAAAAGCACCGAGAGGAGCATGCTCATCATTTTGCGAGTCACTGTTGTGGTGACAAGAACTAACGACCCGAACTTTTCAAGTGTGTAAAAAATGAAGATCTGACCAAGTGCACCACACAACCCGAACAAGAAAATATCTCTGTACACAACTGGATTATTTTGAAGGAACCATTTTGCATCCTCAAGCTGTGCTGGGGATGCAAGGAACCCAATTCCAGAAAAGATGGCTGTAAACAGGTTCATAAAGATCATCATATGGGTTCCAGTCAAGCCCTCTTTGCCATGTTCCTTAAACATCTGGTCTTGAGTCGTGTTATACAGACCATCCAGTAGAAGGTTGAGCCCTAGCAAGAAAAATCCCCAGGCCTTGTGTTCGTTGTCACCTGCAGAGCTTGATTTGCTCGGCTGGTACAGACTGAAAATGCATACACCTGCAGTAACAAGTCCCACGACTGCATACTTATGCAGGGGGAACTTGGTTCGGTACAAAACAAGATGGATGCCCATCACGGGCAGCAGTTTGCACGACTTGGCCAAAAGCATTGTCACGTAGTCGACATATTTGAGACTGCCGTAGGCAAGCGGGCTTGAGAGTGCGTGGCAAGCAGCAATAAATATGTAGCCCTTGACAACCGCTCGAGACTTTGGTGCGGCTGCACTTAGCCCCTCACCGTTGCTAATGAGCTGTACAACTCCGGCAAGACATGCTAATGAAGCCTGGACAGAATTGATGAGATTAGAGGCACGGAATACCCTATTATCGTCGCCATATGAAGTGGTAGTCACTCGTTCTTGAAGTACAGCCCAGCTAAGGAAGCTCGCATAGATCCCGAGCACGCATATCACGAGCTGAACAGTGGTATGGCTCTTCTTCGTGACTGCGGGTTTCACGTCCTTCTCGTACGTGTAGCCGTTGTCTGGACTTGTCGAAACATCCCTACGACTCTTGACGACCATACCCAAGTTGTTAAAAGGCCACTTGGTGGGTTATAAACCTCGCGACTTCGTGTCAACTGTCCTGATACCTGTCTTACCAAGGTCAGTAAGTTTCACACTTCCGGAGGGGTAAGGGTCTATTCGTATGGCTGCATAGTCACATGATGACGGTGTACAAGCCGACAAGAGAAACGCGTTATTTTTGACATTTTGGCCTCACCCATCTTTTCTCGATAACGTGACTTTGGTTGGGCCGTAGCAGTTTGTAGGTAACGTGACTTGATCACTTATATCGTGTGCTCTTAGTAAGCTTGACTCCCAGGACACTGCTATTTTCCCTTTCTCAGCCTTTTGGGGGGGAGGAGGGGCCACAAGAGAGCACAGTTTAAGTTAACTAACAGCCCCAGCTCTCTATAGCATCATCACATCTCGAACAATCGACCCTCTCCCTTCTCCACTTGACACCAGGAAACGAGGATGGTGACAGAGTCATTTGCTCCACTGGAGCTGAAGCCTCAGGATCGTCGGAGAGTGGCCTACTTCTACGACTCTGATGTGGGAAACTACAACTATGCCGTGGGGCACCCGATGAAGCCTCATCGTATCAGAATGGCCCACTCGTTGATAATGAACTATGGTCTTTACAAGGATCTCGAGATCTACCGCGCTAAGCCCGCAACGAAACAAGAGATGTGTCAATTTCACACTGACGAGTATATTGACTTTTTGAGCCGAGTCAACTCCGCAGAGCCAGACACCCTTCAGGAGGAGCAACAAAAGTTTAATGCTGGAGACGATAACCCCTTGTTCGATGGTCTATTCGAATTTTGCGGTATTTCCGGCGGCGGTTCCATGGAAGGTGCTGCCCGTCTTAACCGTGGAAAATGCGATATTGCCATCAACTGGGCTGGTGGTTTGCACCATGCGAAAAAGAGCGAGGCCTCGGGCTTCTGCTATGTGAATGATATTGTTCTTGGTATAATCGAGCTTTTGCGCTACCACCAGCGTGTACTCTATATCGATATTGATGTCCATCACGGAGATGGCGTCGAAGAGGCTTTTTACACCACTGATCGCGTTATGACGTGCTCATTCCACAAATACGGTGAGTTCTTCCCAGGAACCGGCGAACTCCGTGACATCGGCGTCAATAAGGGTAAATACCATGCTGTCAACTTCCCGCTTCGAGATGGTATCGACGACACCACATACCACTCTGTGTTCCAGCCGACTATAAAGGCGATTATGGACTGGTATCAGCCCGGTGCCGTGGTTCTTCAGCTTGGTGGTGACTCCCTCAGCGGCGACCGTCTGGGGTGCTTTAATTTGTCCATGTATGGACACGCCAAGTGTGTAGAGTATGTCAAGAGCTTTGGCATTCCGTTGCTCATGGTGGGTGGCGGTGGCTATACTATGCGTAACGTAGCCCGCACGTGGACATATGAGACCGGCGTTGCTGTTGGCAAGCAACTGGATGCACAACTTCCTTATAATGACTATTGGGAATACTATGGTCCCGACTATCGCATGGAGGTGAGATCAGGAAACATGACGAACGCAAACAACCCCGAATATCTTAATCGTGTCTTGTCGCAGGTTCTTCAAAACCTCGAACGCACCAAGTTCGCACCATCAGTACAAAACCAAGCGGTTCCCCGTGATCGCGAGGAGGAGCCAGTTGAAGACGAGGACTCCAACGAGGTCAAGGAAACCAAGGGCGGCACCAAGGCAGAACGCGATCAGCACGTACAGCCTGCGAATGAATTTGAAGATGGTATGGATCTTAGTTGATTGTCTCTGCATTGTATTTTGAAAATCTTATTCTATTCTCTTTTTGTATTAAATAACTAAATCAACTCGAAGACGAATCTGAAGACGGAGGTGCGAGCCCAAACTTGGAATTAAATCCAAGCAGGCCATTGAGGTGCCGAACCCAGTCATCTGTATCGGATCCTTGGGACACACACCAGACACACTCGTTAGGATTGACGCGCACGGTTATAGATTCCCCTCTATTAAGAGTCCCGCCCTCAAGACCATCTAGTGATATTTCAGGAGGAGCTCGAGACTCGTTCGACACTGATATTGTTATTTCTGCCGCCTCGGGGAAGATGAGTGGCCGGAACGATAGTGAACGCGGACAGATTGGTGTGAGCAGGATAGATTTCACTGCTGGGTGCACAATTGAGCCTCCTGCCGAAAGGGAATAAGCGGTTGAGCCTGTAGGAGTCGACACAGTGATGCCGTCGGCAATTGCGGTTGTCACAGGCTGGCCGTTGACGGCAATATTGAGCTGGGTCAAATGAGGAGAGCTTCCCCTGTGGATCGTAACATCATTCATAGCATGCCAAACTTTTCCGTTTGGTAGAGTTACAGCAACTCTAGATCTTGGCATAACCAGGCCACGGCCTTCGTATACTTTTTCAAACGCGCTTGTCGCGTCGCTGTAGTCAAAGGGCAACAAAAATCCGAGTGTACCCATTGAAAAGCTTAAAACTGGAGGGGTCCCCAGACTCTGCTCTTTAAATAGTGATGTTGCTCGAAGAATGGTACCATCGCCGCCCAAAGTTATCACCAGATCGATCACATCCTTTAGTGACGCTGTATCTGCGGATAGAACATATGGCAGATCAAGTTCACTTTGATTATGAGGTCTGGTGAGAAGATTGACAGGATATGATTGGTGTAGATGGTTTAAGAACCCTCTTGTCGCATCTAGTGCGCGTTTATCGCCATCTTTTTTGGCGACAAAGATATTCCGGGGAGGGCTTTCCCACTTTAGGCGAGTTACCCCTGAGGCAAGCTGTTTGAATATAGGCCGGACTCGTGAGGGCAGGCTCTCCATCTTATTGTCAATTGAAATAAGTTCAGACAACGAGCGTTGGTCTGTTAAAGCAGCGTAGTCAACGGGATGGAAGCAGTCATCGACCGTATGCAGTGATCCTGCCCACCTCTTACTGGTTCAGGTCACGTGTTGCATCTCATAGTACACGTACTGTAACTTAACCTATAGCGTTCTGGAGCTAATCATGTACAGTACGATCGGCTGTCAATGTTTCAATTATCAGGCCTGAAATTAATTAAAAGTTTAAGTGTTAAAATATATTAAGGTGTTCTTTCCCGGACCATCAGCGTCGATGTAGAAATAATGTGCTTTCCCATGTTCATGTCTTTTTGGCCCATGACCCGGAAACCGTACTTCGAATACATTCCTACTCCCATTGGCGACGCGTACAATGCGAACTTGGGAGATTTTATTCCATCATCGGCACAGATCTCAGTGATTCTATCGATCCCTGCTTGAAGTAACTTCCCCCCGAGACCTTGACGATGGTAATCTCGGCGTACAACCATTAGCGATAGGAAGGCTTCGCAGTCATTAGGTTTTGGCAGCTCTTTTTCCTGCTCATCAAAAAATTCGAGTACCTCTGGACGATTGGGATTTGGAACCAGACCTAGAATTGAGAAGAGGTTATTCACAACGCGGGCGAGAATACTGACAGCTCTTTGGCGAAGCATATGATGGAATCTCACCAACCAGTTGGGACGCTCATCGTATGCATCTAGTTCGAGAGTTCTCCAGCTTGAGAGTGCAGCTATTCTTCCACTTGAGGTTCTCCAAACGTAATTGAGACGATCATCAAGTAGCAGCCGTGACCACATACTAAAGTGATGGCCTATGCGATGGAAAAATGGCACCTTGGATCCGAGAGGTATGTCAAAGATAGCGGCATACAAATCGTCGTCTTGGAACCCATCTAGCAGGGCGTCTGAGCACCTGTAAGCATCCACGAAGGATATCGTGTAGGGGTTGAGTCGCACCAGCTCCAAGCTCATAATACACGCAACTTTTAAGCTCTCTGAAAATGGCGATGCTGCGGCTGGTTGCAGCTTTTATAAAAGGCTGTCTATCTAACGTATAAATTTGGGCGATCTCCTTGACTCATCGTGCTTGGGACTTTGAGAATCTGGCAGTCATTATGCATACTGCCGCCAAGCCGCTAATTTACCTCGAAATCGTGCCCTAGATCATGAAATGCAGATGTTACTCGGCGAGTATTTTATATCATTGACAGTGAGTTCAGGCACGACCCAGAGAGCAGTTGTTTTGTTTGTTTTCTTAAATGGACTGTTATAAGTCTATAGCTCAAGCCCGACTGAGCCATTACCCTGGCCCTTATCGACGGACGTGAGACTAAGTGCATAATAGCATATAGGAGGGCTGTACCACGGAAGACGATATAAAAATACCCACGCAGGAAGGTCTACAGCTCGAATTTATATTGCTAGTTGGGCTGAGTTTAAGGAGCAATTTTTCTGGAGGTGAGCAAATTGAGTCTCGCGGCTTTGAGCGAACCTTGTGCTTTGGGCCCTCTTGTCCAGATATCAGGTAAACTCGATCATCCTCATTTCGATCCACGATTGAGAAAGTGGCCGAATGACGGCTTGACAATAAGTTTGCTGATCATCAGCATAGCCTTGATGAGGGCATATTCTAAGCTATGCTCGACCAGGTCCCTCGATTCAAATCCGGAGTTTACAAATAACACTTGACCAAGGTTTTGCGTGAAGGATGTTATCGTGGCGAAATTCAGATCGTGCTTTGAGGCAAATGAAGATATACCGAGCATTCCAGGGTCTAACAGTTCACATACGGAGCCTTTCCGTTGAGACTTCTTGCCTACAAAAATGAGCTTTAAATCGTATTATATTCATACGGCACTTGACTTTCAAGCCGTTTACACTAAAAAGTCACCTCCAGGCGCCTGGGCCCAGTTGCTAGAACCTGCTGTTGACAAGTTTGCCGAGGATAGTCGCAATTTTGCTTGACGTTTGCGACGCTAACACCAAAAAACAGGTTGCATTCGAACGGGTCGTCTTGGCGCCCATCAAGAATCGCATCGGAGTATCTGCGCACATTTGCAAAAGTGTTAATCAACGGGTCTATCTATTTATCACAAACTCCACCTTTCTCAAAGCCAGCTTCGTCGAAACAACCCCATCTGCTTGTTTTAACGACGCACAATATAGGATCTGTTGCCACCGCTAAATTGATTATGCTATGTTTGACGCGTTAATACTGAGAATGTTTTGTGTCGTGAATTATTGTAGTCGTATGCTGCAACTATAAAGGAACCCGAACTCTCAACCGTTATGATCCAAGTTCAGTCTAGAACCATCGAGGTATGAGCTATAGATGATTTTGAAATGGTCTCGCCCACAGTTACAACTGGGACGTCTGCGTTTCCGATGACTCTAAACCCAACTCTTTCGTATAAAGGAATTGCTAGGGGCGCTGCGTAGAGTCCAAGCTTGACAGAGTCGCTACCCTGACCCTTATCGCACCTAACATCAGCCTTGATCCGATCGATACCAGCATGGAGAAGGAGGGCACCAAAGCCTCTGTTGCGGGCTGATTTACTGGTTCCCAAGAAGTTCAAGAAAGAGTCCCTATCTTGAGGGATCGGTAAAAGCGTCTGTCGAAGCATAAAGTAGTCTTGTGTCTCTTTTCGCGCCGTGCTTGGTGCCACTCCAATCAACGCAAAAGCATATTCGACCCAAACCATGACATAGTGAACTAGTTTCAGTTGAAGATGATTGTAGGCACGTAGAATCCAGCTTGACGTACTGTGGCAAGGCTTTCTCGATTGCCAGCTTGAGACAGCGACGACACGTCCATTCTCCCGCACCAACATGTTCAAAATGTTAGCTCCCAACATTCGTTCCCAAAACTTCAGGACAAAGTTGATCCTTTGTGGCAAACCAAGAGGATCGCGTGTATGCGGGGAAACTCCATAAATCGCACAAATATGTGGACTTCCCTGAAACGCCTCGAAAAGAATGTTGGCACTCTGGAGAATTGTGCTCACACTTACCCTGTATGGGTCTACTACCTCGACGACAGCCATTAGAGTTTTTCTGGATTAAAGCGTATCCTTAAATTTCACTCAGGGAGGGGGGCTGGTTGGTATTTATCTTGCCGCATATGTAACCAGGGTATCGTGACTCTTAGCTGCCAGCCATATGTGTCATAATTTCATACCATATGGAGCCGCGCGTGTACCTAACGCGATTTGGCTTACGCCCTAGAGGATTGCATACTGCATTTAAATAGCCGTTGTTGAAACATATTGACAAAGAATTGAAAAAGATTGTTCTGTTGCACACAATTTAAATTGGAGATCATATATATAAATAATAATAGTGGATTTCATCGCGCTAAAGCTCGTCATCGAAGTTCATTACGACTTTCGACTTAGTTTGGTTCGATGTATATTCATGAAGTCGTGGCGGTTCTCTGAGCACTATATCTCTCTCATCAGGATGGAACAGTGGAGCAGGGGGCACTTCCGGCTCATCCTCCAACTCGGGCAAGGGGTCACTCCGGGAGTAAAGAGGAGGAGGATCATCGTTAACAAAGAACTCTGTACTTCTTTCGTCCTCTGCCATTTTCGCTTTCGCAGTAGAACTGCCAGCAGCAGCTTGAGCAGCCTCTTCCTCTTCAGCATCGAAAATCATCTCGGGGTTAACATGTCTCATTTCTTGCCTGATCGCATGCACGTCAAAGATGTATTCGCCCTCACCATCAACCTCGGCAGCGGCATCTCCGTCCTTTCCAGCAGGGGGAGGTGGGCTTTCAGCAGCTTTATCAAGCCACTTCATCGAGCTGAAAGGCCAGAATCGCTTCTTCTTCGGTTGCTTGCCCTCAATCTCAGATAGCAAGCTACGTTGCTTCTCGCGGAGCTTGTCGGGATCGGGGTCCTCAATCTCCTCGAACTCTTCACTCAACACACTGATCCCGCAGTCGGCCAGCAACTTCGGGATCTTGGTACGGTACATCATGTGTCCGTCCACATCTGCAGTGACGTCGATGTTCTCGATCTTGAGACGTTTCGCGTCTTCATCGGGAACGGCATTGAGTCCCAGCACGGTACCATACTTTCTACTTGCCGGGAACAAGAATGCAAGAATCCAGTCGCGGTTGCTGTATCCCGACACAAATCGCCCGGATACGACTGAACGTGCTGCAGTGAAAGATTTTTTCGAGAAGAATACTGGGGTACCGAAGATGAACACATCCTGGATAAGCCCGTATGCGTCCCTCTTAGCCAACTCTGAAAGGCAGGAGAAGATTACTCTTGCTCCTAGTGAGAAGCCCATGAGCGTCACCGGTCTCTCGCCCAAGTTACGCTGGATAAGCACGTCCGCCAAAATCTTTCCAGCTGCCCAAGCTCTGTCGAGAGACACAGACCACGGGTTATCGAGTAGATAACTCAGCTTAGCTAGCCACATGGGTAGCTGAACCGAACTCATTAGAGCTGTTAATACTGTGGCGGCTAGAATTTGCTGGACACCCTGCGTTAAGGCCTCGGTAGCAAGAATGTTGATTGTTTGACCCAACGATCGCATCATCTCTGGCTCCCAGAGGACACTCATACAATCGCCCATCAGAGGATCAATGGTAGAGAACGGCAAACGCACATCATCAAAGCTACCCGTCATCCATCCTGATACAGTCACAATCATGTTCATGCGATGATTGTTGAAAATGGGCCGGAACTCGAAGGTCTTGACGTGGCCAACGCGCTTCGCCATACTTCTGTTACCGACATGAGCGCCAATCACTGTGCCAGTTGTGGTAACGATTGCCGCACCACCGGCGCCTGCAAGGAAGCCAGACGTACCAGTAATACCGATCGTTGTGAGACCCGCAGCAAGGCCAGCACCAATAACTGGGGCTAGGAGTCCGGCACTAAGACCGATAACAAGGCCACCACCCAGGGTAGCCAGGCCCATGTAAGCGATCTTTTTACGCAGTCCAGCTTTACGGCGAGCCTCAATAATATCCTGCTCAGTCCAGTCTTGGTCGGCAGCGTCATCGAGCTGTAGCGCTTCGGTGACCTTGCGCTCAAACTGAGATACGCCCACTGACTCAATTTCGAGGTGTTTGCCAACAAGCTCCAGCATAGTCCTTGAACGAGCGTCATACACACCATCGGTAAGGAGGAGGAGGAAGAGGTCGCACATCACTGTCCATCTCACATCAACTTCAACGTTGTGCTCGATCTTCAAGTTCTCGACTCCGCCTTCAATGTCAGTCATGTGGAGATCAGAAGCTTCGGTGCTTTGAGCCTGTGCATTCTTCTTTTCATCCTTTTCAACGCTGATCTCGCCCTCAGGGGTCACTGTCTGCACAGTCTTGAGACAATTCGTCAAATCCTCGGCGAAAATGTCATGCGCAGCGAGCTGTTCAATCATCAACTGCTCGTCGTTACTTAGGCTCATATGAGTGTAGAGACGTAGAACTATCTTCGAGCCCCACATCTGCAGTGACTCTAGCGCGTGGTTGTTCTTTATGTTGTAGTCACGAACCTCGTGGCCCATATCAGCAAGTACAAGTCGGCAGAGACCAATGTAAGCGATCTTTTGCTGATCAGTCAACATGGATTTCGTAGTCTGAACCTGTGTGTTGATATCGATCTCATCGTCAGGATCCTGATTGCTCACGCCAGCGAAAAGGAAGTCAGTCTTATCATCTAAAGAGTTGATACTCTCAGCATCGTCGTTATTTGCGACTCGCGTGTATCCTGACGCTGCAGCATTCTCCGAGCTTTCTTCAACGACTTGCTTGGAGACGAGGAGATTGTTGGCATCGTCGTACACTTCGTAAGAGCCGACGGTGGCCATTGGCTGCCACTCATCTTCACTCTCGACAACTTTTTCCTTGTCAATAAGTTCAATCTCTCCCAATGAGTTCTGAGAATAGTGAGCTTTAGGCCGAGGTTGGTTTGCAGCTGGCGTCACGTCGACTTCAGCAATGTGATTACCCTTCGAGCGGCTCTTTGTCTCAGCGGCAGCATCCTTTTCAGCCGGCGAAACGGACTTCGAATCGCCGGTTGGTTCAGGGCCAGACTCAATCGTTGGATGTGCGGTCTCATTTGCGTCTTCAGTCAATTGATACGCGGGCGCGCTTTCTTGATCATCGATTTTGTCACTCTCAAAGTGGACTCGTGGGTGGTCCTGTTCTGGCGAAAATGAACCATTCGCTACTGAAGCTTCCTTTGTTGCAAATGGTGATGGAACCTCGCTATATTGTGCCTCATGCTGAACATCTTCAATTGAAGATGCGTCGTCGGCCATAGAGGTTGCGTCTGTCGTCAGTGCTTCATATCCAGTGTGGTCAAACTCATCATCTTGTGGGTTCATCGAAAGAGACTCGTATCCAACATGATCACTGTCAACTTCATCTGGCTCTTGTTCCCTTGACGGCTCTTCGGCCACTTCGGAGTCTTGAGCCAGTTCCTCTCTCGGAGTATACGCTCCATAGCCGATATGATCATTGAAGTTATCAGTGATGTCTCCTGTTTCGAACTCATCTTCATCCGCGAAATGAACGCGTGGGCGTTCGGCCGGAGGTTTTGGAAGAGTGAGCGTCTCCTGGGATAACGCAAAAGAAGCCGAATGATGGTCCAGCTCTGAAAGATCCACTTCACCACCACCCTCGTATGGATCAAACATTAATGAAGCTTTCGATTCCTTTGCAGGTGGCGGGCTAGGTGCGCGCATTTTAGGTACAATCGGACGGAGGGGCGGGCTACTGCTGGCCAATTCATCGGCGAGATCAGCACTCTCAGTACTTTCATCACGACTATGGTTCAAGTGTGTGAAAGCCCGTGATATCGGCAGCGGCTCTTCATTTTCCCTGCTAGCAACCGGGAGCACAGAACTACTTCCCAGGCTCAGCCTACTCAATGGGTCCTCTCCTATCCGTGTCCTGGACTTTGCTCCGTTCATATCGAACTCAAGAAATTCCTCATCGTCGGACATGGCTATCCCCTTCACTCAATCGAAATCAAGAAGAAAATAGAATGGTGGGACGGCAACTGTCTATTCGTTCGATAGGGTGTTTAAGAGGCTTCCCCAGCGTTCCTGTGTTGAAGCCACACAGACTTTGATGTCCTTTCCAAGCAACGCGTGTTATATTGCCGGCTTTCTAATCCTCCCACAGTAGCCGCTGATGGAGGGAGGGCTCACTTGTCACTAATCAAGAAACCAAGCCTAGCATGGCTTTGAATGAAGCCTACGTACTCAAGGGCGGAGATGGCTTAAACCTTTATTTGGCAAGAGGTTTTTGGTAGTAATTATAAAATTGTAGAGATGCGATTCAAATGGATTGTTCAGGTTTATTCAATTGCCAATATTACTGGGCTTTCACTTGTAAACTGGGACTACTGTACAAACACAAGCTTACCTATGTTCACAAGCTCCAGACGACATTGAGTGACGCGCCGGGATGTCACAAGTCAAAAATCTGGCAGTAGACGAGGACGACGATGTTGGAGAACGTATTCTTCCTCCGTTTCATACTGAGGCAGATATCAAATACATTCCGAGTGGTTTGAAGCGAGCAGAGTCTGCTCCTGTGGACTACCAACTCCATGAATTTCCCGAGGGATTTTGGTCGACCGAGGGACATCCAAGGTATAGAAAAGGATTCCGATACGAAACTTGCGTAACAAATACCTCATTACCGAGTTTACTGTACTCTCAATGTGAGATGCCCCCGTTCCAAGCCGGGATTAACCAATTGGATCGCAGTCTGTTCTTGGGACAGGATGACGACGGAGTTGTAGTCACAGATAGAGGCTTCAGAAGCGCACGGGCAAACGTTTGTATAAGGGGAGGCGGTCGTTGGTATTATGAGACGCGAATTGTCAAGTCAAACGAGCCAGGAAGTGATGCACACGTCCGTGTTGGGCTTGCCCGTCGTGAGTCGAGTGTGGAGGCACCTGTGGGCGCTGATATCTACAGCTATGGAGTCCAAGATATTGAGGGATGTTCGGTATATGCTGCTAGACTGAGTCCTTTCATGGAACCTTTCACGACCGGCGATGTAATTGGCTTCGAGGTTTGTATACCCCGTCATGGCCTTCCCACACATGCAAAGCGAAAACGGTATCCTATCAAATTCAAAGAGGCTCTCTACTTTGAAATAATCGACTACAAACCACCAAAAGATGCAAAAGAGGCACTTTTGCCTCAAAACTATCAAGCCCCTCGGGGCGACGATCTAATTCCTGAATCATACGTGAAAGTCTACAAGAATGGCAAGCTTCAAGGAACTCTTGTAGAAGGATTGCGTGAGTTCCTTCCGCCCCATTCTAGTTATGATACTGCCTACAAAACTAAGAGCTCAGACGACGGGCTGCTTGGTTACTTCCCCATGATATCGGTATTTAAGGGTGGAATGGCCCAATTCAACCTTGGTCCCGATTTTGACTACCCTTCGCCAACGGGTGTAAGATCACTTCACGAAAGATATGACGAACAAATAGCCGACGATGTTGCTCTGGACATTTTCGACGAGGTCCAATTCGAGGAAATTGATGCTCGTAATCCTCAGGCCAACCGACAATCGGCCCTTGAGAACCAAGCTACTCCAGTCCCCGAGGGCCGCGCTGAACTCGGTCATACTCTTGAAACTGTCACCATAGAACCTGCACAGTCTGAAAGCTCAAGAGCTGGATCTACCTCTCTGGTGTCCACCCCTTCCGAGCGCCCAACCCCCTTAGAGCTTCCGACCCCTTCTGAGCGTCCGAGCTCTTCTGAACGTCCAAGCCCTTCAGAGGGCCCAAACTCATCTGAGCCTCCAATATCTTCTGAGCCTCTGATCTCCACTGAACCTCCCCAGAAAATTGCCCGCACAGAGCCATAGATTTTTCTTTCTATTTGTATATTTAATTCCATAAATGCACGCTGAAATCAGTGCGCTTGACAAGCTGCTTCTAATTGATCGACGTCGCCCTAGCCCCATGTGACAATTAGATATGGCGGGCAGGCTGGCGAAGATTGATGTCAGCGCGTGCCCAATCTGTCAATTAGTTACTGTATCAGGTGAGTCGTTTACGAGGCTTTCCCCCACATCTCAACACCAGAAATTAAAAGCCAAGTTGGACAATTCAAAAATCCAACAAGGTTTTCTCCTTGAGAATGCCTGAGCTTCCTGCGCCACACGAGAAAGAGAAGGTGCTCGAGGAAGAGCTCATCAGTGCGCCTCTCAGCGAGGTGGCTGCTCTGATATTCGGCCCTAACACTGAATGGTTTCACAATTTCCTAGCTGATGTGGAGAAGAACGAAGAGGTCGGTGACATCCCAGCATTTGCTTCATACGACAAAGAGCAGACTCGTTATTTTGAGTATGTGAAGCCACTCAATGGGCCGGTTGGACCTAAACAAACCCGATGCCAGAGCACTGAAGTCATCGAAAGCTGGGACTCAAACGGCATTGTACAAGTTCAACAAACGACCGTCACTCCTGATGTCCCATCGGGCGACGCGTTCACCACCTTGACGTCAATTGTAATGGCTGCAACCTCGAAGGAGACCACCACTGTGCGTATAGGAACCTGGTTAGAGTGGAGTGGGCGAAGCTGGCTCAAGGCCCCAATTGAGAAAGGTGCAATGAGTGGCCAGGCATCTTACACTAAGGATCTTGTCGCTGAACTCAATAAGGCTGTGTCCAAAGGCGATGGCGCATCATCACCAGCCGACGAGGCGACCGTCATTGTGCGTGGTAGCAGGAAGTCAGACCACCGCGGATCGAAGAAGAAGTCATCGAAGCGCAGCAAGACACAATTACGGGCATCTTTCTTGCGGATGGTCATTCTCAATTGTGTGATTACTTTGTCAATTATTCTTGTCGGCCGGAAGCTGCTAGCACCTACGACTCCTCCTCCAGCAAATGTTGCATGGTCAGCTCCCTATCTACCAGTGGCTATTCCACCTTCTGTGGGCCATGTTGAGCGCGAGCTCCAGCTCAAAGAGCTCCAGGTCATGCAATGGCTGGATGCTGCGAACTTCGATCAGCTCACGAACCAAGAGCTTGATAGTGCCATCCAATTGACCAACCTAAGACTTGACAGACTTCTACTAAGTCGGAAGAAACGCGATTAAACTAGTTTTATTCCCGGCCTCTCGCATGGGCCGACATCGTTACATTTCTAAACACTTTCATACGCATAAGTAATCGCGGGTCTGAAATTTCACCCGAGAGTTGAGTTGACAAAGGTTAAGAAATACCCACCTTCCCCGGTGTGCTTGAGTCGTTGTGAAGTTTGTTATTGACGGTTGCATCAGGTGGTGAAAACCGGCTAACAGTGTCTATGATGTTACGACGTATCAGTGGCATGCCTTCGGGCTCGTACAGTGCCGCGCAGAGGCTCTTCAGCACGTCCGCGCTCCGAAGCGACATTGTCAAGATTCCAAAGGTTGCAGTTGAAGCCCAGTCGGCAAAGGACTTGATTAAGTTCAAGAGCAAAATCATCAATGCTAGTGGCGAGGATATGAAACCGTTGCGGGAAGCACAAATGTCAAACCTTCCGATGTACGCTCGTATCCACATGCACAATTGGAACCTTCTTGTCACGCCTGGAGACATCGTCAAACTCCCTGTAAATATGAGCGATGTTAAGGTCGGTGACAAGCTCAACTTCACCGAATGTTCTGAGATTGGAACTCGCACTCACACGCTCAGCAGCGGCGGAAGCGCCGAAACTAGCAGTCGAATCGACCCTTCGCTGTTCAGTATAAAAGGTGTTGTGCTTGAGAAGACGCGTGTTAAGCGGTCAGTCACTGAGCGTACTCGCCGGCGTAGACGACACGTGCGCCATGTTGTTGCCAACAACAAACTGACGGTTATCCGGATCTCCGATGTTGAGATTCGCTAGATCACATTTAGAACCCGTACTTTGTAAAGATGCTATTTAATTTGAACTTTCGATTCACCCGCCCCTGCACTCAAGCCTCATCGAACAGTGATACCACGCTTTCGAACGTAGCCAGTGGGCTATTCTTGTGCTTTAATGGTTATGTTTAATTTTTAGATTCAAACCTTCACTGGACATATAGTCAACTAAGAACTACTAAGAACTAAAGCAACCATTAGTTGCCTTATTTTGTCTTGTTCGTTGAACTAACCTATTCGGTGCTTCCTCAGTCTAAACTTCAGACATTTGGAGCTTCCTTTGTTGTGCACTCTATCTCTTCATTAAGTATGACCCAAATAGATTTTGTTTTTGTAGTTGTTTCGTTTAATTTAAAACACATTCTCACAATCAGGATTGGATCGCTAGGAAAATTGTCATAGAACTCATATTATGTGCTTCATGTCAAAATCACTACTATAACTTAACCACCGTTAACAGTTTAAAGTCAAATCAATGAAGATCAAATCAAAGCAAGCCTAAATGTCCCAACAACCAGCTTTCTGCCGTGTAGTCATGCGGGTTGCCACCAGACCCTATGTATGCCTATCCCCCAAACCCAACAGAAAGGGGAGCAGGTTAAAGGCATCATACTTAGGGCACAAGACTATAACCGTCATAATCCATCATACCATCAACACCCATAGAATACAATGGCCCTCTCTCCCGAATTCGAAAGTGCTGCTGAGGCTGTTCAGCACCTGCCTACCAAGCCTAATGATACTGAGCTTCTGAAGGTGTACGGTCTCTACAAGCAGGCCACTGTCGGTGACAACACCACCGACAAACCTGGCGTGTTCGACTTCAAGGGCAAGGCCAAGTGGCAGGCGTGGGAAGACGTCAAAGGCCTGTCTCAGGAGGAGGCCGAGCAGAAGTACATTGAGTACGTCAAGGAGCTCCAGGAGAAGTATGGCAACTAGATCAGTCCTGATTCCAACACAAGCACAAACCCAAACCAACGACTTATACATCCATACCATGGCTATATTCACTGACAACCTAATAGTTTAGCTAGTTTTGTCTCAACCATCGAGAAGTTATAATTATTTTATTGGTACATATGTCGTTGCAATAAGTATCTGCGATCGATAAATAGTGGCATGAAGTAAAACGTGGAGAAACTCGGCTAGCTCTCTACTGGCGCCAATCGAGGAAGATCTCCATGCATTCGCGCACTCGCGCACGTGACACGTCTAAACCTTCACAAGGGTTAAGTTCAACGCGACATATGAGACTAAGCCGACGACGGACATCCAGCCGGGCTCAGTAGTGTTACTACAGTAGAGGGACTCTGGTTGCACGCGATGAACGTGCGCAATGTATTGTCTGTGGCCGAGGGGTTGTGCCTGAGTGGCTGCGTGGGCTGTTGTACCTGGTTCCCTCGGTTCTCGGTCAATCTACTCCTTATTTGGGGTATCATAACTCATCTCATCGTGTCGCACCAACTCGGTTACTGGGGGCTTCTTCCTGGCTACATTGGCGTGTTTTGCGGAATTTGCTCATTGGTCGCATATTTCAATATATGTAGGGTAGGTGCTGGATCTCCGTTGGATGTACCCGAGCTGATAGGCGATGAAGAAACAGGTATACCTGCCGTTTTACTCAACTCTGTGCAGACAAAATATGACGGTGGCCATCGTTACTGCAACAAATGCTTATGTTGGAAGCCAGATAGGGTCCATCACTGCCGGAAATGCGGAACTTGCATACTAAAGATGGATCACCACTGTCCTTGGTTCGCCACCTGCATAGGTTTCAAGAATCACAAGTACTTTGTTCAATTTCTTTGGTATGTTGCCATACTTTGTGTGGTCGCAGCACTCCAAAGTATTCCTTTGGTCTACATATTCTTCCATGAACAACGTTATAACGAGACAACCCTCGGTATAAATTTTGTGCTCTACTTCCTTCTCGGTGCGGTCATGGGTTTGACTGTGACCGGATTCGCAGCATACACGACGTGGATCATGGCATTGAATGCCACTACGTTAGAAAGAATGGAGGAGAAGGCGTACAGAGTATCATTATCTCCCCGTGAGTTCCGGTACAGGGCACCACCAAACTCCTCCTCTGTGGGTAACGTCTTTGACCTTGGTCCAAAAGAAAACATTTCGCAAGTCATGGGAAGCACTTGGAAGCAATGGCTGCTACCTATTCCACCTACGATGCCGGACAACGTAGACCCACGTGGTATCAGCTTCCCAGTCAACAGAGCCAGGCTCGAGCGAGCCGAGGAGATGGCCCGCACCGAGATTTCCTTGAGAGACAGACGAAGAGCTTGGGAAACAAACGGTAACGATCCACCTCCAAATTATACTTAAACTACCAAGTATGTAGAGCATGTGAACACACGTTCACCTTTTTATTCACTGACATTTCGGAAAATTGCGATTGATTGTAGCTTTATCAATTTATGCACAATATATGTCTAGAAAATTAATTACTTTTCTTCAGTCTGTCACCTCTGTTCTTCATTTTATTTCAGCTTCGCTCGCTCACCACCGCTTAGTAGCTTGGCGTGCCTTATTATCTCGGCTGGAGATATAATTGCATAACGTGACACACTTCACCCACAGCGATCTGACGCACTCCCCTCCTTCCCCACAAAGTATGCCGAGGGCGGTGCTGTCGACGCAGCTGGATGCGCCTGAGAAGACGGTCTTGGTACCGGAAGGATTTGCTTCCGATGGCGAATATATCGCTATACGTTCTGCGCCGCAAGTTGAGCCGATTATACGTTGGAGCGTGGTGAAATTTCAAAAAAGCAGCTCCATACCGGCTGGACACATTAAGGCTCGGCCATTCACCGTAGCAAGCCTCAACTTTGAAGACATCGAGGTCGAGTATCGTCCTGTGGAGCCTGTGAAGCTTACCCGAGTGGTTCTAAGTGCCCCAGTCCCCATTTATGAGGAACTGTCTGCAAGCTCTAATGTTATATCACTTCCACCCCTGGTAAAACAAGGTGAGTTCATTGCTGATATCAGAGCACGCGTCCGTGCTTGTGAACCAGTTGATCAAGGACTATTTGGGCCAAATACTTCTGTCGTCGTAGTTGCCGAAACACCCAGTGAGAGTTCCAACGGCAGCGTGGACATCGAAGGTGCTAATGGGAGTATCATCGGGGACTTTGGCTTCCACACTGGCTCTTCAGGTGAAATTGAGGTCGAAGTTACCTCTCTCCATCGTCCCATCAATCCATCAAGCTTGAGGCCGGTCCCGGACTCTCATGAAGACCTCGAAAACATTGGTCTACTCCGCATTGATCAGTTCACCAAGCTCGGCCTATTCTCAGGCGACTGTGCAACGATCTCTACTCCTGAAGGCGATAGGACTATTCGAGTCTATGCATTCCCGGATCCAGAGCCTACGTGGGCAGGAACAAGTTTGTGCCTGCCACCGATACTCATCTATAACCTTGGCTCGCCAAAAGTGGCCACATTGCGAGCTGCCCGCCCAGAGGAAGCAGCTTTTGTTGAGGCCAAAGATATTGTTCTGAGCAGAATTGCTAGCCCAGCCTCAACAAACAGAGCAAATCAGCAGGCATTCCTAAATGAGCTCAGAGCGTACTTTACTGGAAAGGCACGAGTCGTCAAAGGTGGTGATATCATAGCAATCCCCATTGACACTCTTTTGGCACAATCATTCCAGGGGCTTCCTGCTGATGTGACCTTGCCAAGTGGGGTCCCTAGTAAAGCGGACGATGTGGTATTTTTCAAAGTCGAAGGCGGCATCGCTCAATCCGTGTTCAACCCATCGCATACTCGGATGGTCCAAAGTGGCTTAAGCCAGGCAAAGGCTGTCCCTGCTTCGCTTGGGTGGCTCAAGTATTTTGAATTGGAAGAGCCATTCTCATACCCCTCGTCTGCCGGTTTCGCATACTTTGACAAAATCTCAAAGCTTCTCCGCGCTAGTTTGACTCCGCAAGGTGCGAGCCTTGGAACCACCATTCTTTTGACCAGTACACGGAGAGGTTCGGGAAAGACTACAGTATTAGATAGTGCTGCAAAGTCTCTCGGAATACACCAGATGGTCGTAGAGTGCTATGAGTTGGTTGGCGACGGTGATACAAAAGCATTGGGTACACTTACTGCGCGTCTTGATAGAGCCGCAGCATGTGGCCCTTGCATGGTAGTGCTCCGGCATCTTGACGCTTTGGCTAAAAAGGGCGATCAAGACGGTCGCGATGGTCCCATCACATCTGACTTGATAGAGATTCTGCACTCTGCAAGCATAAAGCCCGGCCTCATACTTGCTGCAACAGCTGTTGATGCAGATAAACTTGCAGAAGGCGTGCGAAGCTTGTTCAAGTTCGAAATTGACATCCCAGTTCCTACCGAGAAAGAACGTAAGGAGATTTTGTCCTATCTCACAGCCCCTGATGGATCTCTGATGGCTTCATCTATTGGCCTTAATGACAGCCTTAGCTTAATCGAAGGCTATTCATTGCGTGGTGACGTTTCTGTGTCGTCGCTTGCAATGCAGTCTGCTGGCTTGATCCCTCCAGATCTTGTCTCAATCGTGAAAGGCGCTAGGCAAAGTGCCTATCATGCCCACAAGAATGATGAACCTTCAATCATTTGCCAGCGTGGAATCGTTAAAATCAGTCCCAAGAATGTCGAGTCATCAGTCTCGAGCGCCCGGGACAGCTACAGTGATTCTATTGGCGCCCCGAAGATTCCGAATGTGGGCTGGAAGGATGTTGGTGGTCTTGACACTGTCAAGGGTGAGATCATGGATACCATTGATATGCCCCTCAAGTATCCCCAGTTGTTCGCCAGTGGGCTCAAAAAGAGAAGTGGCATTTTGTTCTACGGCCCTCCTGGAACGGGCAAGACATTACTGGCCAAGGCTATTGCCACAAGCTTCAGCCTAAATTTCTTCAGTGTCAAAGGCCCTGAGCTCCTCAATATGTACATTGGTGAATCTGAAGCTAACGTTCGTCGCGTATTCCAAAAAGCAAGAGATGCGAAGCCCTGCGTGGTCTTTTTCGATGAGCTGGACTCAGTAGCCCCCAAACGCGGAAACCAAGGAGACTCCGGAGGCGTTATGGACCGCATTGTTTCGCAACTCCTTGCTGAACTTGACGGGATGAGTGCAGGCGCTGATGGAGTATTCGTCATTGGTGCCACAAATCGCCCCGATTTACTAGATGAAGCTCTGTTGAGACCTGGCAGATTTGACAAGATGCTCTATCTGGGGGTCTCAGATACCCATGATAAACAGCGCAAGATTTTGGAGGCCTTGACTCGTAAGTTTGACCTCGCGAGCGACGTTAACTTGCAGGCTGTCGCTGAGAACTGCCCGTATACTTACACTGGTGCTGACTTTTATGCAATGTCCTCCGATGCGATGCTTAACGCTATGACGAGAACTGCCGGCGATGTGGATGCTAAGATTGCGGAATACAATGCTGAGCATGTGAATGCTCCGCTTTCGACTCGAGCGTGGTTCCAAAAGGTAGCTAAGGAGGAAGACACTCATGTTGAAGTTAGCGCTGCTGATTTCGCAAAGGCTTTGCGCGAGCTCATACCGTCGGTGAGTGCTGATGAACTCGCCCACTATCAACAGGTGCGCGCGACATTTGAGGGTGCGCCAACAAGTGGATCCTCAAAGGGTGCAGCGACCAATGGATCAATCTCGAACGGATCACAAATTGAAGTCTAGTCGTTAGAACTTGTATAAATAAAAAATGTGTGTATATGCTATCATGTCTGCTTCCTTCCTGATTCTCAACTGTTCTAACGTGACACTGCTACGATATCCATTTACGATGCATAATCCAGCTTATATATGAAGGCATGTAATCATCATAGCTCCGCTTTCCCCAGCTTGGTATTAGCTTGATCACGGCGATCGCTTTCAATACCGCGCCATGGAGAATACAGATCATAGTGGTGTGCCCGTTGTGGCTCTTGAATCTCTTCGTATTCGACTGTCACAGCTAGTGCTCACTATGAATGAACTTCATGCTCAGGTCCAAGTAGCAGATATGCCAGCATGGCCATCTATTCGTAAACAGTTTGATGTGGCCTTGAAACAACTTGAATATCTCGTGAGCAATCTTGAGACCTTCGCCCCCGAGCTTAAAAAGGCAGTGGTATACCCACTACCAAATTTCCCTACTCGCACGCAAGCGTGGCTCCTCACCACTCTGTTGCGGAAGAAGAACCTCCCAGAGGTAGATGAGTGGGTTCAAAAAGGAATTTCTGCTGGTTCAGGGATTGAAGCAGATAGCGCATTTTGTGATTTCGCTCTTGAGGCAGCAAAGAAGCATATACAATTGGGCACTGAGCCTGAAGAGTTTGAGCCACCTACCCCTGTGCAGGGATGGTCCATTGACAAGACTATCGCATTTATGAGTGGTCAATCACCAAGATAAAAGCCCCAGACAGACCATTAAATGGTTGGGTTAAAAAAAGATTAATGTGCATATGAATAAATACAAAAAGTTTGACTGACGAGGATTCGTAGCCAAATTAAGCACGCATATCGCGTATTTTCTTCTGGTGCTTCTTGCGTCCGCTCTGTTTCGATTGCTGAATCGTCTTGTAACGCGACTTGTAGTAGTCTTGACGTGTGGCCAAGATTTCTTCTGCAAGAGTGGCCTTGCGCTCACGTCGAGTAAGTCGAGCACTGAAGAACTCCGTAGGACTTTCCTGGATAGTTCCCACTGCAAAGTATTTGCTTGGAGCAGCAGTCTCCTTCTTATAGAACCTCTTTGGATCAAGTGCGTGTCTCATTTTAAGCAACTGGAGGTCTCTCTTCAACTCTGGGGTCATGCGAGGTGCGCCCATGTTGAACCACTTATCGCCCGCTGTATCATCTTTCTCAGGCTTTGCGCTAGTTGGCAATGCTTTGAGGGCGACTGGCTTCGGAGCTGGATTCGATTTTTCAGCTGGTTCGTCAATTAAGCCAGTCGAGTCTTTGCTCAAATTGAGCCTGGGAAGCTTCTTAATAGCCTCAATTGGATCCTCCTCTTCAAAAGATACGGTTTTAGATGACGAGAGGCGCGATTTCGCCTCAGCTAGGAGCGCATCCAGCTCGTCCATTCTTCTTGTTTCTTGTTTCTTGTTTAAAATAAAATTTCGAGCTCGTGAAATATGAGCACTCCTTAGTAATAAATATTGGAAAGGCTCGATAGCTGCCAGATTGGCACGCAAGCTGGATATGGCTGAGGAACTAGAGTGACTCGAGCCAAAGTAAATGGAACATATAGTACAAAAGTATAAATTAGAGAATTAGAGTGGGTAGGACGAAATCGTCGTCATCGCCGTCATCGTGGTTGTCGTTAGTCGAGGGATTCTCTTCCCCCACATTCTTAATGTCATGGGAAGTAAGATCGTCCTCTTCGATGGGATCGGACCTTGACTTTTTAAGAGGCGGTTCCATCTCAGACTCTGGTGATTGAACTTTCGACTCGAAGATCGGCATGGGGTCTATTTTGGGCAGCGGGGCAGGTTCACGTGGAGTAGCCGCCTCCACAATGACCGTCTCGCTCTCGATGGTCTGGTCATTTTCCATGGGAGCATCAAGCTCTTGAGGATCATCAGTGCGGATTTCCTCTACTTCAGCCTCCGATTCTTCTTGCTCTGACTCGATCTGGCGAGCAGTGAGAGGGTTGACACCTAGGGCTGGAAGACGTGGGTGCACAATTGCTTCATAACCGACCATATCCGTTCCTGATATCGCCATAGGAGCAATAGTGAACCGTCCAGGGTACAATGAGGAGATACGTATGCTCTCTGTGTCTTTGCTTGTCAACAAGAAGCGGTCCATGCGGGCGCGAAGGGATTGGGGAAGCTTCGCAACAGAGATGATGAGAGACTGAAGCAGTTGTGAGACCACAAGAACATCGTTCTGAGCAGGCACAGAGTTGAAAGCCTTCGGTGTTTTGACGAGATCAGCAAGCCCAGCAGCACCAATAGGAGTAGTGTCCTCCAGTACTGCAAGAGCACGCTTTGCAATTCTTGAAATTACAGCGCTATGTTCGGTGAGCACAGGGCCAATAGCATTAAAGAGCCAAGAGAGGAGTTTGGCTGTATAAATAAAGCATTCAGTGCTGATATCTCCGCACTCTGCTAGAACATAGAGCAGGCGATCAAATCTTCTCATGTAAACAGTCGCAAGCACGTCTCGCGTGTCAAACATAAACTTGAGTGTAACAAGCACTCGCGAAGCCTTGAGGCTCTGGAGAGACTCATCAATTATGGCCATGAGAGAGGTAGCATCTACTTTAGCGTTTGCTCTGCCTGCGATATCAAGATACGCTGCCAAAAGCGCAAACAACCAGGTAGTACGTGCGCCATTGATCCACTCATCATTTGTGAGCTCTTTGTTCTTGAGCTCGGTGAGGACTTTTCCAACCGAACGAGTCCAGCTCTCGGCTGTCTGCTTCTCAGCTAATGTCAACGCGGCCAACGCGAGGACCACTGCATTAGGACGTGCAGTAGCAAATGCATCGAGTTTCGAGGTGAGCATGTCAATTGAGGGACGGAAATGAGGTTCAAACTGTGGTGCCAATACCTGAATTGCCGAACAAATTGTCTCGACTGGCGCACCAGATTTATCCAGCAGGGTACCGAGCTTCTTGGCAAAGTCACCAACTTTTGCACCGGCAATTTCTCGAGACAAGTCCGCTTTACCGTGAACGCGATCGAAGATGACGATCAAACTCCTCAAAGCAGGTACCCACCCTGTTTTCTGGGGCAGGGTCAGCATGTGAAGAAGAGCAGAAACCCAGCTAGATCCGTGACTGTGAAGGACTGACCAGTCGACAATGGCTTTTCTGGCAAGTAATGCGCCTAATACTCGCTCTCTGCTAGCATTTGGACTACCGGAAGCTCTCAATAGCGCAGACACTCTGACCTTGAGTTTGTGTTTTTGTTGATCAGAGGCCACTCTAAGGACGGTCGAAGATAAAGACTGAACAATTATTTCATAGGGAGCATCGGCACCCGGAGCCACCAGTTCTAAAACTCTCTCCATCAGTACAAGACACAATTCAATTATGTTCTCGTTGGAGCTTACACTTTTGAAATTTTCAGCTCACTTCAACTGCAGCAGATTTCAAAAAATATTTAGCACTACTAATGATATGTGTCTGATCACGTGATACGAGAGATGTCAATGAGCAGAACTGCTCGCCTACCACTTGCCTGCTTTTGGCTCAAGGCACCGATACCTTTACCAACAAGTCTCGAAAACTTCAAACAGCTTGTGTACTATAGGGGCTTAAAGGTGTGATTGTTTCCCGGAGAAGGATATTTCGAGCTATCATGGGATCACAACCCTTGACAAACTAGATCTGACCTGAAGTAGGCAGATTTTACCAGCTACGGCCATATCCAGGTGAAAGCGAGACTTCCCGTCCGATCAGTCATATCTAAGCATCTGAGAGCCTTACCAAGTAT